>VXAC01002481.1:486977-515410 GCA_013399225.1 Rhipidura dahli | reverse complement strand
GATGGGGACAGAGAGGGGTTAGGGGTGGGACAGGGATGGGACAGGGATGGGACAGGGCTGGGACAGGGCTGGGACAGGGATGGGACAGGGCTGGGGATGGGGCTGGGGACAGGGCTGGGGACAGGGCTGGGCAGCCTCTGTCCCTGCTCTGCTCGTGCTGCAGCAGCACAGGGACAGTGGCCCTCGGTGAGCCCGGCAGTGTCCCGGCAGTGGCAGAGGCACTTCACTGACTCTGGCATCTGACAGAAGAACACTGGCCAAAAGTAAACATCTCCAGGGGGACAAGAGAGATGATGAGAGGCAGTCCAGAATAATGCAAACAAGACAAACTGACCCTACCTCTTCCTTTTTGATTATTTTTGATATTTCCTTGTAGCATTTCAGTTTTTCTTTTCAATTGCTGCCTGCTTCTCTGTCAAGTGATTTGCCTTTTTTCTTTTCTACTGTTAATTTATGACTCAAACACCATTAAAAGTAAATACATGAAATAGCTGCAGCTATTAAAAAATAATTACATTGTGCTGTAGTTTAAAATGCTGCATAATCCCTTAAATAACATGGAACTCGTGATTTTCCCTTCTAATTAGAGGTGCTAATGGGTAAACGCTGTAGGAAGGGGAAAGGCAGGAGGCAAATATCTGCAGTGGGTCCAGAGAGTGGAGCCATTCCAGGAGCTCTGTCCCTGTCCAGGTGTGAGCCACTCCAGCCTTCAGTATTGGAAATATCTGAAATATTCGTTTAACATCAGGACCTTGTGCTCAGCAGACAATTTCTCAGGCAAAGACATGCACAGGGTGAAGTTTGCAGCTTTAATTGGGTGACACAGACTATGGCCAGTCTGAAAAATAGGTCGTCTTTTGACCCCCCAAAATGGGGACATCTGAAATTGGCTTTATTTTCTATACCTCACCCAGATTTCCCTGTCCCATTTTAACGTTGAGCCTCCTCAGTGTGAGAGTGAATCTCTGTGCTGGGCCAAGGTGCACACAGCCTGAGACAGGGGCACGACACAGACTGAGAACACAACGACAACAAAGTGAAATTGGAATTTCACTTTTCCTGCAGATTTTCCCAAAGTGCTGTGTTGCTGTAGGCCCTGGAAAGGACTGGCCAGAGGCTGCAGCCTGGAACAAAATCCATGGGGACTGCTGCTGTGGAATGGGAGCTGTGGGAGAGAGCTGGGATGAGGGAATGAGGGATCTTTCACATTACAGGTTCATGGCATTGTCCCTCTGTTCCTGATAATTACATTTCCATTAAATTGTTTCTTCTAAATGCAAGCACGTGCCTTGGTGTGTGTGTTCCTCACTGCTCACAGTGATCTCCTCTCTCCTGTAATCAGGAGTGGATTTTGGTGGCTTTTCCAGGCATGCTCTGAGGGTCACTGCTGAGGATTCCCATTTCTCCCTGTGCTGGATAAAATATCAGCTCCTTTGCTGGAGGAATTGCCAGTGCCCAGCTCACCTCACCTGCAGCAGGGAAGGTTCATCCTCATCTTCAGTTCAGTCAATTGTTAAAGTGGATTCAGTCTCAGGCTGTTGTAATGAACATTATTCCCTCTGCCTCCAGGCTAGCAGGGGATCAAATATTAATAGCTGTACTCCATGTGGGCTGGAGATGGTTCTGAGGTCTGTTCCCTTTTCCTCTTGAAACAGGGCCACTTGCTATCTAAATAATTAAGCCCCACAGCTTTTGTAGTTTAGAACAGACGTTGTTATTTTAAAAAATGTCAGTGGGGCAGGACAGAAGTTAATCCTGTTCTCCTCACACAAAGGATTGGCTGGGATTGTCACAGCGCCCAACGCCGGGTCCCCATCGTGATTAAATTTGGTAGATATCTTGATTAACTCAGCTAGAGAAGTTAATTAAAATTGGTGCCTAAAATTGGTTTGGCCCTCCAGACAGTTTCCTCTGTTGGAGTAGAAACAACTCTGGAACGACAGTTCAGGTTTTTCTGTGGATGTCTGTGTGCAAATGTGGATTCTTTGGGAAGTGTCAGGGTGTCTCTGCCTGGTGTCTGGGTGCCTGTCCCGTGCCTGTGTGGGGTGTGGCACTTCAGTCAAGTCTGACAGTCAAAAAGGGTTTAAAATCTTCCAAATTCTGCCAGTTTGTACCAGGTGTGGGCACGTTTTTGTCAGCCCTGTCCTGCAGCTCAGCACTGCTGCTCTGGGCACAGGAGGACTGTGCTGCTCTGGCCTCACTGCAAACATCATTTTGGGGGCAGGGGTTGTGTTCTGCATCTTCCCCCCAGATGTGACAGACTAAAGGTCACCGGGGCTGGGCCTGAGATCACTGTTACTGAATATAACCCCTGCCCAGGGAGGCTAAAAAAGGAAAAGCAAGCAGCACACTGTGTCTGCATGGAGATGGGGAGAGGAGTTGCTAGGAAACCACAGGATCTCAAAATGCATATGACCTAATCTGGAAGATAATTTATATGATGAAAATAATAATACTAATGACAGCCACTTACAGGTTAGAATGATTAATTTGGTTATCTTGGAGCCCACGTGTTTCTCGGAGCAGGATGGAAGGCAGGGCTCAGTAACTTCTGGGGCTTGCTGGTTTTTGGGAAACTGGAGGCTCAGGATGAGCAGGAAGGGCAGTGGAGAGCTGCAGAGGTGGACAGCTGAGCTGGGGTGGGGAGGGTGCAGCATCCTGGGTGTCTGCACTTCCCAAAGGGACTGGCAGAGGAGACAGAAGAGCCCGAGTTCATCTCTTTGCTTTTTGGAGAAGTGCAGGGAGCAGGAGCTGCTGGCTGGGAGAAACACTTACCAGATGGCAGGCTCAGGAAACAGCTAATTATTATTTATTAATGAGTTTCATCCAGTTCTTATGGAGATAGCGCTCACTCCTGATTTATGTGGGATAATAAACTATTAAGCTACAACCTATGACACGATTCCATATTTGCCAGACAATTTCAGCTTTCCAGATCTTCTGTCCTTGAACAAGCAGTGAGTGGAGAGCCTGCATGTCAGGAACCCTCTGTGCAGGCCCTGCAGACATTTCTCCCTCTCTAAAGCTGTTTTCAGCTTTATCCATCTTGGGATGAGGTTGGAAAGGATCTCTGGAATCAAATCAGAGGCCACCTGGTCTGACTGTGCAGGACCAACTCCACCTTCTGTCAGGTGGTTCTTGAAAGGCTCCAGAGCCTGCACACCTGAAGGGATTTGTGCTTTAAGGAGCTCACCTGATCCAGAGCTGCCTCCACCCTCTCTCAGGAGGTTCTTGAGGCACACCTGAGCACCAGGAGGTGTTTATCCCTTAAGGAGCTCGCCCTGGGCTGTCCCCTCCTCTGTGCCAGTCCTGAGCCCCTCCTCAGGTGAGGGGTGCTTTGTCCACCTCCCATCTCCCTTTGCTGCTAAACCCACACCAGGAGGGCTCCTGGTAGAGAACGCAGCTCCACGAGGAAGCTGACCACGTTTCATGCACTAATTCTTCATTAATTAATGGTTTGAGTGTTAGTGGTGGCTGCTGCAGTCGGTGAGCACCGCTGGGCCTGCAGGGCTGAGCTCAAGCTGCTCTCCAAAGTTATCAACAGAGAGGTTGGGATCTGTTTTTTGCTCTCAAGGTGAAATATCACAGCCATTCAGCAGGTATTTGATTTTCTTGCTTTTGTCTGCATCTGTTGCTTGTTTGAAGTTTGGACTTTTTTTGGACTTTTTCCCCCCTAAGAAACCAAGTGTGTACATTTGGATTTTACTTCCTCTCAGGTCTTTACATTAAACAGATTTTGAGCCAAGTTCAAATATTCTGTCACTTTTGCTTTGGGGGAGATGTTATAGAGCTGCATATGTAAATTAGATAGTGTAGAACTCGTTATATTCCTATATAATTTGATAGAACCACTTACAGTCAGACCTTGATCTTATTTTGGGCCTCTTCATTACTTTCCAGAGATGAAAGATTCCCCTCTCCTCCTCTGAGCCTCTCCTTTTAATGCTACCTTACCCTTGGCACCATTAAAGCAACAGAACATCATTTCCCATGAACTTTATCGTTTAATCTTTTCCACCACTGAGGAACATCGTGTTCAGGCTATTTATAGAACAATGCACAGAATATGGAGTTTAATGGATCTGGGCCTCTCCACCAGTCACAGATACCCTGCCTGATTAAACAGGGAGTTTTCAAAGTGTCACAAAATGCAAAACTGGCAGGGTGGTCAGGAAGCCCCTGGAGCGGTGGGCCTGGTCCCCTCCTATTGTAAACTTCTTTTTGTACACTCTCCTCTGGAGCTTAACAAGCTCTGGCTCAGACTTAGTCAAGCTCTTACTCCCAAAGGAGATTTATTTCAGAAATTCTTTCCTCTGGTTCCCAGCCTATGTGCATTTGTTGTCAGTCTTACTCAGTTGTCATTGTACTCTCATTTTCTTTTCACATGGACCATCCCTTCTCTGGTGTTTGCTGCATTCTACAGCAAAGAAAAGAATAAACTTCCCTCGTTTTGGTAAAACTTGGTGATTCTCACTTAATTCCTTTGCTTGTAATTTAAGTAGTAAGCTTTTCTGGAGGCCATTTCATAATTTTGTCCTCTGAAGATCCCCTGTTTATTTTTAATACCCTTTAAAAGTTATCTCTGTATCCACCCAGTAGGGGTTACAGTCAGGCCTCTCTCTGCAAGGACTGACTTTATGGACAGTTTTCCCTTGACTGAATTATGTTTTACACAGCTGCTGCCACTTGGCTGAAATTCAAAGCTTCCTCTCTGCTGAAGTTCCCGTGCCCAGCTGAGTGACAAAACCACCTCTCTTCCCTTCTCTCCCTCTTCTTGAAATAATAATAAAATAAATTCCTGCACACACTTTTTTGTGGTGTTAATGCTGCGGCAGGTTTTTAGAGCTTGGGTCAGAATTGCTCCGAGGTGTGGGTGAAGAGGTGCCCAGTTGTAGTGGGAATAATCTGGAATAGTTGGATTGTAATGGGGTGCAAATCAGGGTGTCAGAACTTGTCTAGAAATTTATTACTTAAGAAACAAATCTCAAGAAAAGACCCTTGTGTTTTTCTGCATCGTTAATGGAGATGCTGCTGTTCTCCATTAGTCTAAAATAAGGTTTGGTGTTTCACTGGCAGCCGAGTGTGATGAGCATCTGTCTGCCTGTGATTTATCTCTCTGTCTTTTTTTATCTGTGTTTCCAGAGCTCACTTCTATAACATCTTTCACACAGCTCACACCCCTAATTAATAGCTATAAAGTATTCAGGGGATGGAGGAATTAACAGAATTTGATCTGGTGTCACAGGCCCTCTCCCTGATAGATGAGTGCTAATTAATGGTGTGGCAGCTGCAGGGAAGGCAGGGAATGGCTCCAGGTAGTGCTGCCCTGCCCTGCTCCAGCCAGGGTCCCCTCTGGCACCTCTGCAGGAGATGTGATGTGAAAATAAAAGTAGAGCAGCTTCTGGACATGGGTGGGGGGAATCCCAGCGGGGCCGTGGGCCCCTGCTGACAGCAGGATTTAATATTTGGATGGATGGGACTGCTTCGGAGGCTGAACCCGTAAACTGGAGCTCACTGACTTCAGCCCTTCCCTTCAGAGGAGAGAACTCCTTGTCTTATACAATTTGGGACTCATGGAATTTGGACTAGCTGAGCTGATGGAAAATGTTGTTTTGCTTTCCTCGATGATATGAAAGAAAAGAGGCAGGATTCCTGGTCGGCTTATTTGTTTGTTTGGGCTTTTTTTCCCTCCTGAACTCCATTAAGGGATGTGACAATCAGAGAAAGAGGTACCTAGCCCAGCAAAAATGAAATGTCTTTTAAAAAAAATAATAAAAAAGCTTTTTTTCCCCCTGTCAAAGTCTGTTAAATATCAACAACAACAAAAACATATTCCACACAGATTCATTCTGGTTGAAAAAAACATGTTCTTTAAATGTCAGCCAGCTCCAGTTTTAACCTTATTGTTTCTCTCTCCCCTTAAGTTCCCAACCCCATCTCCTGCTGGAACTGAGTCATGTTCTGTTGCTGAGCTCTCCTTAGACAGCTCCAGTCACTTTTCCTGGCCGTTCTTTTCCACACTCTGAAGTTCACTAACCCACCTCCAAAATTTAGGGTGTCAGCTGAAAAACAGAACATTTCAAAGCTGACTCCCCTGCTCTGTAGCAAATCAATTATTATAATGGCCTCGTTATTGACAGGTGTGTGGGCCGCCTTCCTCATGGCTGCGGGGATGACACAAATGCAGAATTAATCCTTCCCCAGCACCAGCCCCGCTCTCTGTGTGCTCTGCTGCTGCTGCAGCCCTGCTCCCCCTGCTCCCCCTGCTCCCCCTGTTTTCCCTGTTCCCCCTGCTTTCCCTGCNTCCCTGCTCCCCCTGCTTCCCCTGCTCCCCCTGCTCTCCCTTTTCCCCCTTCTTCCTCTGCTTCCTCTGTTTCCCTGCTTCCCCTGCTCCCCTTTCTTTCCCTGTTTCCCCTGTTTCCAGTCTCTTGAGGAACAGACATTTGTGTCCTTGCTCTTCCTTCCTTTTGGCTGGAGCCCCTTCTGAGCATCCCCACAGTTGCCTCTTCCTCGGCCAGAGCTGCCCGTGTTTCACCCCTCCCCAGGAACTGGAAAAACCTCCCTCCATCCCTTCCTCCCACCGGCTTCTCCCTCGCCCTGCGTCTCTCTCTGCTGCTGGAATTGCTCCGGGATCGAGGGCTCCGGTTCATCCCCAGACGATGTGCCCTCTTCCCTGCCTCACCCCGTGCATCCCCCCTGCTCTCTGACAGCCTGGGGTGCAGTTTTCAGCTCCATGGCAGAGTTTTATGCGGGAGCAGCTCCACAAAAGGATTCTGTCCTGGGCAGTCCTTGCCTAAATCTGTGTTTGGTTCTCTCCTGGAGGCTTACAGCCTGGAGGATGGAATGAGAAGTCTGTCTCAAGGCTTTTGCAGTACATTGCTTGTTCTCAGGGAGTCAAAGGGCACCAGATAATAAATGAAATGAATTGAACATGCTGAGAGGCTGTAGTTGTCAAAAGCACATTTACTGCAGGCTTGAAACCAAGCACTGTGATTACCAAGGGTTTATGTTTGTTGGCAGCTTCAGTGCAGCCCCTGTGAAGTGCAGCACCGAGGCCGATGCCAATCCCCCTGGGATTATCAGCCATCCCAGCATCTCGGCTCATTTAGCAAATCTCACCATTAAAGGATAAATGCACTTCAAACAGGGCTGGGTTTTTCTTTTTTCCCCCAGCATCTGAGCATTTACATTTCCCCTGATGTTGTGTGTACCTCGTTTTGTGAGAGGCCCCCCCTTTGAGCCTTTGCTTTCCCCCCAAGCTGAGACCCAGAATGACTTTTAGCCCTGGGGGCTCTCTGTCCCCCCGGGTCACCCCAGCCCTGCCTGTCCCTGCTCTGTGCCTTGGGACTGCTCACTGCTTCTCCAACTTCCAAACAATGAACTGTTCTGCTTCCCCAGCGCTGCCAAAGGAGCAGCGTTTCAGGAGCTGTCAGCAGCTGCCTCTGCCTTTTCTTGCCGGGGTGGAGAAGTGGGAGGTGTTGTCCCCCACCCAGCACCAGCTCCCCGGCTCCTTCTCCTCCGTGGTGCAGCTTTGCTGCAAACCGAGCGCAGCGAGAGGGGCTCCTCCAGCATCATCTGAATTACAAAGTCCTTCTATTGTCAAGCTTTTTAAGTGTCACATTCTCTTTTAAATCCAAGGCTGTGACATTCACTAAGGAACAGCATCGTTTCAAAGTCAGGAAGGTCTATTCTTAGCACATCAGTCAAAAAAGGAAAAAAAAAAAGTCGTTGGGGAAGGAAAAAACCACAACAATTTCGCCAAAATGAACCTTGTCACAAATGATCAATTCATCCTCCATTCACACTGACCTGGTCCTTGCTGCATGCCAGAGGACAGAATTTGATGCCACAGCACAATGAATTAAGATTTGCCAGATCTCCTTGTAATTAATTGTCTCACAGCGCAGGTTTGGCAAAGAATAATTTATCTTTAAAGTGATTAGATCGCTGGTAGTTTGGTTTTGTGTTTGTTGGGATTTTTTTTCTTTTTAAGGAACATTTCTCCTCAGTTAGCTGAAGAATAGATGCTGATGAGTAACAGCCACCTCCTGGTATTTGATTCACGTTATTTAAACACCTCTTCCTGCTAGACCAGAGCCCCCTCAGCAGCCGGGAGACAAAGTCAGGGCTGAGCCAGAGGGACACAGGGGGCTGGGCTCTGCTCTCCTGGGTTTTGGGTTTTTCCAGCTTCTCTCCCACCCCACCCTTCCAGTCTGTGAGTGCCCATCCAGCCACTCTGATGCCTGGACAGTTCTTCTGCCTTTGTTATTCCTCACTGGGAAAACTCAGTCTGAGTTCATAATAACAAATTAATATGGTCTATAGCCTTACCTTGAAATCTACCTGTACATCATAAAAGTTATGATTCCCCAACTAAACAGAACTCCCAAAGCATTTATCCTAAAACACACCCAAGAAACAACTCTTCAGCTGAAAGAGAAAAATAATTCACTAAGTTTCTGGTGTGCTAAATCATTGCATTGATTCAGAGCTGTCTCCTAAATTCTGTCTATAAGGAGCTTCTGCTGGTGGCTTCTTCATATTCATGGACCCAGAGAGCAAAGAGATTTTTCCAACCTTCTTGAAAAAGCCATGGAAATGTCTGTGTAACTTAAATTAGATGGGGGCAGCGTTTTAGCTGTTTCTGAAGATGGGATTCAGTTCAGTGTGGGATGGTGCTGGAACAAGTGTGGCACCAAAGCAGATCCTTTAACGTCCCTTTGTACATCCTGACCATCTCCAGAGGGACTGTCATTAATGTGCTTCTCTCTCTCCTTCTCTTTAGTATTCATGCAGTGCTGATCATGTGAAAATTACTCACACTTCTGACTTAAGAAAAGTTTCTTAACTGAGAAATTCCACCAATATCAAGGGAATTAGAAATTCAAATGGGGGGAAATTATAAACTGTCTGTGTCAATACAGCAAACCTTTATAAAAGCTGCAATCAATCACACTGGCATCAAAGGTGGTGGGACTCCTCCCTGTCACCAAGTGGATCACAGGCCAATGAACAAAGGGAGAAGCTGAATCGGAGGAAGAAACTTTGGTTTGCTGCCTGGAGAGAGGAGCTGCCTCCTCCCAGAGCAGGGACCTGGAGCCTCCCTGGCTGTGACCCAGGGCTATGCCCAAATCCTGTCTGGCCCATTCCCCTGTGCCTGGGCTGGGCTGGGGAGCAGGTTCTGGCTCTGTTTTGCTGCTGTTTGAGCAGAACAAGAACTTTCTCTCCAAGTCTGCAGTTCTGGAAATGGGCTGTTGGACACTGTCCCCACAAACATCTCCCTGAGCATCCCTGCTGATCCACGCTGGCTCCTGCTGCAGCTGCTGACAGAACAGTGCTCCAGAGTGGACTCTGAGATACCTTTACCCTTCTTTAGTCTCTGCTGTGCTGTGTGACTGATCAAATCAACAAATGTCCCTCACAACACCTCCCCTGTTGCACGTGAGCTGTGCCAGACCTCAGGCAGGGATTTGTAAAACCCAGCAGTGACTGGCTGAGGCTGCAGCTGATTCCTGCACGATTCTGTCTCTCTGCTACTCCCCTTTTGTGTTTTGACTGCCAAATGCTGTGGTTTTGTAGGTCTTGTATCTGAGCTCTCTGCTGTCGTCTCCCTGAGATGCAAGAAGCAGGCACGGCCCAGATGCTTGCCTGAAGCAGAAATAACACATTTTCCTACTACTGTTCTCCATCAGGTCCCTTGAGTCTCGACTTTCTGGCAGACAGCATTCCATAGGGAGAAAAAGAACCTCAGGCCTTTACTTTGCAGTTGTTGTAAAAACCTGATTCTGGCTGTGGTGTAATTTAGCAGATTGAAACAGAGATAGAGTAAATCTGTTATACTCTCCTAGTGACTCAGGGAGCTTCTACTGGCGAAAATTGTTCAGAATTTGGAATATTCAGCCATCCCCTCGCATTTCCAGGGGCTTCTGTGCACTCCCAGTCCCAGCTCTGAGGGGTGTGTGTGCTGATGGGTGCCTGTTGCTGGATGGCTGTGTTTGAAGCTACAGACACCCTGCGAGGCACGGGGCAGCCAGAAGGATAAACAGCTCCTGGGGATGATTTAGGGGTTTATGTGCACTCAGATATATGTGTGTGTCAGACAAGCATGCAGGAAAGGTGAGTAATAACAGCCCTGTTGCTTCTGATGCCGAAAATACAGCAGTACAGAGTGTGCAGGGATGAGGAGTTCAGGTGGTGCATATTTGATGGGAACACACTTCTCTGTCCAAGGCAGGATCTATAAATTGTCCTGGTCGGGCTCTGGGCTGACCAGTGTGGAAATTTTGCAGGATAATACGAGTTTATTTTCCTTGAGATAGAAGTGTGATCAGGTAAGTTGTTACCTGGGTGTAATTTTGTGTGATATGAACATTTTGTGCGAGGATCCATCCAGTTGTGTGTGAAGTTTCTGCATTACCCTGGTGTGAAATGGGGCTCAGGGCTGGATCAGAACCTTAAAACCTTGGGGGAGTGGGGTTCTGCAGCTGAAATTTGGCAACAATGGTTTTTTCAGACCACAAGTCCTGGAGAAAAGCCAGGCAGGAATTACTGTGGCATATTTTGTTGTGTTTTGGGATGTGTGCTCTGCTTTGGGAGCACTGGCAGTGCTTGGGCCA
This sequence comes from Rhipidura dahli, assembly GCA_013399225.1. Lineage (NCBI taxonomy): Eukaryota > Metazoa > Chordata > Aves > Passeriformes > Rhipiduridae > Rhipidura > Rhipidura dahli. Next base: position 504,794 of record VXAC01002481.1, on the reverse strand, counting down.
GTGGGTTTACACCAGTGTCCGAGGCAGGGTGTGGGTTTGGGCACTCCCTTGGTGTTGTCTGTGCCGTGTTTGGTGCTGTGGGTGGGTTTTGTCCATTCTGCCCCTCTCCCAGAGCCCTGGGGGGATTGGCAGGTTTGGGACACGGCATGGGACTGGTTTTGGGGATAGTTTTGGGTGGGTTATCTGAGCCTGCGGGGACTGAGCTGTGCCCCTCGGGGTGTGAGGGTGCAAGGTGCCCCGGGCTGCTGCCCACGGTGCCCCAGGAGCCCCTGGGGACAGGCAGGGCCCAGGGTCACTTACCTTCTGTGCCCTGCGCTTGTCTGCCCGCTGGTTCTGGTGGTAGATGCGGCTGAAGTTGGACACGATGACCGGCACGGGCAGGGCGATGACCAGCACCCCGCTCAGCGAGCAGATGGAGCCAAAGATCTTCCCAGCAATGGTCTTGGGCACCATGTCACCATAACTGCAGGGCACAAACAGACAGGGAGGCCCCTGCTTCAGACCAAAAGCCTCGCCAGGTTCCCTGAGCAGCCAGCGGGGCTCAGAGCTCTGCCACGCCAGGGACAGCTCCTGCTGCTGCCCCCGGGCTGGGGCTGGGCTCAGCCGGGGAAAGGCAGAGCAGAAGCACCGGTCCAGGCAGCTGCTGGGTGTTTAAATTCACATCCTCACTCCTTCTGTAGCCAGCTCTCCATGCAGGTGAGCTCCAGCACAGGTAAAACCCTGTGTGTGTGCTGGGAGCAGCTCATTCCCCTGCACCCAGGGGCACATGAGGACTCATCCACACTTCCATCTCAAACCCCAGCAGCTCCCCGGCTGTCTGCACAGTCAGAAATTTGGGGGTTGTTCAGAGTAAAAGGTGAATTCTCAGGGATATGAGAAGAGCTGAAAAATATTCGCACAAAGCTCTGCCTTGGGCTGGACCCAACAAACTTCTGCTGTAATTTGTGTTGCATAAAGAGCCTGTGGAGCTGCTGGAGCAAGTGCAGAGCAGGCCATGGAGATGCTCTGAGGGCTGGAGCCCCCCTGCTCTGGAGAAAATCTGAAAATTGAAATCTGGAGCTGTCAGATGGTATTTGGGGTGTCCTGGTGCTTGGTGCAGCAAATGTGGAGAAGAGGAATGGTTTATTACAACTGAGGCTTTATTTTTACCTTTGATGTCAGTCTGTGACCAACAAAGAGCTTGAGGGGAATAGAGTTGAGCAAAAAGTAACTGACATCCAAAAGGAAAAACAAATATTTCAAACCACCTTTTTTATCAACTGAACTTCTTGTCCCCATGCAAGAACTTGTTGCTACGAGGGGCTGGAGAGAAGAGGACCCCTGGCATGTTAAATGCTTCAGGCACCATCAGCCAAGGCTTGATTACCCCAAGCAGAATCCTTCTCCTGCCTCCACTCCCATCAAAACCCCTCAGAACACCTCAAATCAATTGATTGCTCTTCATGTCCACTGACTTTTTAGCTGCTGCTTTATGCAAAGATCATTTCAAAGCTCCTGCTAAGTGACAAGTTCTTCTACCTCATTTAACACTGGTCTAAAAAAAATAAAAACCTCACTTTTCTCCTGCTGGCCCTTAACACAATAAGGCTGGAAATTAATCATATGCCTCAAACATGATCTCAGTGACCTGGAGCATGGAGAGAAAGCCCTTCTGTGCATTTGTAGAAAGGATAATAATAAGTGTCTGGCTCACAGTCTGTCTCAGGGAGTTTTGTTCTTACATGCAGACTGAGAGTTACCTCATTACTTGGGACTTCAGAGAAGGTGCTTTTAAACACCACCAGGACAGATGAAACCCTTGGAGCAGGAAGGATTTCGTGGGGAGATGGAGAATTTGCACAGCTCCTGTGAGGGATGCTGCCAGGAGAGCTCTGCAGTGGCTGCAGCAGGAGGCACAGGGACGAGACCTGGAGCTGGCAACGCTGATTCTGATCTGCTGCAGCTCCTCTGGAGGCTCCTCCTGGATCCCCCCTCAGGGATTCCACTGGCTGGGACATCAGGCACCTGGGGGTGTCTTCTCTGGCCTCACTGGGCTGGCCTGAGTCGTGGAAATGTCAGCTCTGAGGTTTGGGAATAGCTCAGCTTTGTTTATCAGAGGCAAGCCCAGCTAGAGCTCCATGTCTTGCACTTATTGAGAGGCTCCCTTTGACTTTGACAGGGCTTGGGATGAAGCTCTGCAGCTGCAATTGTTCTGCTCCTCTATTGACAGCCTCAGCTACTGCAATATTAATTGCTGGAGAGACTATTTCTGTCCTGATGCCACCACAAGGTACTAATGGCCCCACAGCATATTTATATCAGGTACAGTGCCAAATAAACTCAGCTATTGGATTCCAGTTAGTCCTAATTAGGCATTTCAAACCCAAAACTTCTTTTCCCCAGACTGGAAAGAGAGAACTCAACTTCCCCATTAATTTGTTTAGTAAAAGGCAAACTTGTCATCTAAAAAACTTCTACAGAAAGTGCATTTTAAGTAATTCATCAATAATCTCATTAGAGCAGTGAGAAGATAGAGGAGCTGGGTAATGATTAACACTCAGAGGGTCTAAGGGGGTGTTTGAGCTGCACGAGCACAACAGGAGGCTGCGAATTCCGTGGGCTTTTAACGTGACCTCCAGTAAATCATTGCAACTTTCTGTGCCCTGGCTCCCTGCTGAGGAAATGGCAATTAATTGCTTGGTTAGGGGGGTGCTGGGTTCCTCAGAGCAGGAGCTGCCCCTGTTCTGAGGGGGCTCTGAGCAGTGCAAACACTGATAATGCAAATTCTCAGTGCAGATTTGGGGTGCATCTGCACGGGCTGAGAGGCCAGGGCAGCAGCCCGCAGGGAAATGCATCCCTGTTCGTTCTGCCAGGAATCCACTTGGATGGCAGCAGGCTGCAGATGCTGAGCTCAGTGCAAGGATCCCCTGGTGGGAGGGGTCCCTCCTGAGTCAGCTGAGATTTAAGGTCCTTCCAGCCTGGAACATTCCAGGGCTCCCTGCTCTGCTCCCCGGCTGTGGAAGCTGAGCCAGTGTCAGGGGAGCTGCTTCTGCTGCCACATCCCCTCGGTGCCCTCTGCACCCTGAGCGATCCCAGAGCCTGCACAGCTGCATCCCCTGTTCCCAGGCACAGCTTTGGGTTGTCCCCTTTCTGCTCCTGCTGTCCCCTCCCGAGGGGGCCCTGCAGACCCCGACACTGATTCACTGCACAAACAACACAAACTCCAAGTAAATCCCTAAACAGGAAAACCAGGGGAAAAAAAATCAGAAAGTGACTTTTAAGTGGTCACTCTCCAGACTGGAAAGCACGCAGAGCTTCATCTAATTTTTTTTTTTTTTTTAATTTCTCATGTGACTTCTGTGTTCTTTGGACAGAGAAGGGGTCATATGTCACTCACCCTAATGAGCAGCTATTAGTCTTGACAACATAATGTGCAGTTGTTTTTCTCCTTGTCAGCAGAGAAGTGTTATCAAATAGAGGTCGCTGCTCCCGAGCCCTGGTTTTAGCCACAGAGGTGTCTGGATATTGCTCAGGTCCCCAGCTGGAGACAGCAATAAATAAGGTGCTGGAGAGCTCATCAAATGACTCACTCTAAAAATAGCCCCTGACAGCGTCCCTGATGCTCCCGCATCTCTGTGCAGCATCCACAGCCCGGGAACGGGAGCTGTGCTGAAGAGCTGGGAGATCCTACGGGATCGGGACATGGGGAGGCGCGGGGACAGCTCTGTGGTGACAAGGGAACAGCTTTGCAGAGGATGCTCTTCTCCAGCAGCCTTTTGGTTGTGCCAGCTTTTCACCCTGGGTTCGGCACAGAGCTGGGGAGGGGTCTCTGGTTATAAACTGCCACTAGCACGGAGCTGTTGTCCCCATGGGTGTCTTTAGGCACTGGAAGGGGCTCCGAGGTCTCCCTGGAGCCTCCTCTCCTCCAGGTGAACGCTCCCAGCTCTCCCAGCCCGGCTCCAGAGGGTTGGTGATCAACTTTAGTGGCCCCCTCTGGGCTCATTCCAACAGCCCTGGGTCCCCCAGGAGCAGTGCGGGGGGACACCCCCTCCCTCCTCAGCAGCAGAGCTGCCTTTGGGCAGAGCCCCAGCCCCAGCCCTCCTCCCCCGGCTCCAGGGGCTGGTCAGGAGCAGCCCCCAGGGAGCCCCGCTGTTGCCGGGGGTCGGGGGGCAGCCGTGGGGACAGCACAGGAGCGTGGGGACAGCACAGGAGCGTGGGGACAGCACAGGAACGTGGGGACAGCGGCTCCTTCGTTGGGCTTTTTCTGTCACAGCGTTTAGGTGCTCAGGGGACATTGGCTGCCCAGCGGTGCAAAACCGTGCGGTTTGCACACCCCGGCAAAGCTGAAATCTCTGCAGGAGCTGCGAACAGAAACACTGCTCTCCCCTGATTCAGTAACTCTGCCTCACACGGGCATTAACAGCTCTTGGGGAGCTGCTTTGTCTCTCCAACCTTTTGCCCTGCACAGGAGAGTCAAAAGAAGATTTTGCTCCAGCCTGGAAGCGTCTGCTTTTAGGACAATGAGGACAGAATAATAACATTATGTACTGTACAATAGACCATGATTTTGAAAGCCTTTTGCATGAAAGAGCTGGAATAAAGCATGGAATTAGCATGTAGCCTTCCAGGTGCAAGACATCCTTTTTTATGCTCCGAGTAATTCACTCGGCAATGTTGTGACTCGCACAAAGGAGAGGAAAATGGCTAAAATTCAGCTGGAAGGTTTCAGTGGCGCTGCCAGGCTGTGAGCATCGCACGTGAGAGCTCCGAGGAGCTCCTGCCCTGCATCCCAAAGGTGCCGGTCCAAGGTAATCTCGCTGCTGTTGCTTTGAACCCCAGTGAAATAATGACGGTGTCACTTCCAATTCTCCAGCGGAAACAAAAGCGAATATTGCTCATTCCTGCCTGGGCTTTGCACGAGAGGAAAGAGCAGGGAATTCACAGCTCTGGCCAGGGGGCCGAGGTGCTCGGATCTTTTGTTTGGGGTTTAGTTCTCCGTTCCTGGTCTGCCCTGCTGGGATGAGCCCCCAGAAGGAACCGCCCTGGGGCTGCGCTGCCTCCGGCTCCGGGAATGCTCTGGGTGGGAAGGGACCCTTCAAAGGCCATTTATTCCACCCCCCGCCAAGAGCAGGGACATTTTCAGCAGCTCAGAGCCCCGTCCCCTCGGCTTTGAACGTCTCCAGGGGTGTCCAGTTGGGTTTTGTGGAATCCCAGAAGCACGGACTGGTTTGGGCTGGGAGCTCCTGGTGCCTCCCGCGAGGCGGAGCTGGAAACAGAGCCCCGATGCCTTTGGAGCAGCAGAATCTGCAAACAGGCTGTCAAATGACAGCCTTGAACAGTAAATCAGCCGTGGCCGGGGAAGTACAGAGCCTATTTCATGCTAGGATTCTTTTACATTAAATATACTTATTTTCTGCCTTGTTTGGAGCTGGGCAGTTCCCCAGCTGGGTATTCAACTGTGAGATCTGGCATGGTTTCACACTACTGTTTTCTTTTTCCCTGGCATAATTCATTTGGTAATGTTTTCGTGGATGCTCCAGAAATTCTGCTGCAATTCCATCCCTCAGCCAAGCTGTGAGGGATGAGGGCTGGAGATGCCTATCAGCTCCAGCAGCAGCAGCTTATCTTCAGCACTTGGATTCACTTTGATTTTTAGTAAAGCTGTGGTCAGCAGTTGCTTAGTGGGGATTTTCCAGGTAAAGTTGTCTTTTTGATATTATTCTGGTTTATAAATTCATACTTCTTACTGGGTTTTGTGTGATGAAAGGACTGAGATGTATCTAAAGTTCTCCTCTGAGGAGACACAAGTTCTGCTGGTTCTGTAACAGCGAGAATTAGGAGGAGAGGAGGGTTCACCCCCTGATGAATTTCCCGGACCAACCCTCACCAAAGCCACATAAAGGGATAAGGTGACCTGGGAGTCGGCTGTAGGTTGTACAGCAAAGGTGACCTGAGAGCAACTGGTGGCAGGAATGTTCCTGACAACAGCAGCAGGGACTGCCCAAGGGAACGGGAACGTTTGTGCGGACTCGGGAATCAACTAAGTAGGTTATTTAATACGCAAAGGGTGGAGAATACTCAATATATGAGCACACTGGTTCCATTTATTCCTCCTGGCTTGGATCAACTCCTCAGCCTGTAGGCAGTTAAAACAGATGGTCTGAATTTGGGTAACATTCAGACCTTGAGTCGAAGCTAAAAATGGAATTTCATTGGCAAGGAAAGTAGGTCAGAAAGCTAAAGCCCCTAGTCCTAAAATGATGAAAGGCTTCTAATCAAGTGCTCCCTATTACCATTCATTAAACGGAGCAGGGGAAGAAATATTATCAGAGACCTTTGAAAAAGGGATTACAGTGGGAGTGGGAGAATCCTCCCCCCTGCAAGGAGCCCTGTGCCCCCGCAGACCTGTGCCCCTGGGAGGTGGGATGACCACGGGCGTTGATTCCCAAAGTCCTGCAGGCTGGACTGGAGCCACGGCACGATGGGAATGGTTTTCTTCACAGGGACCAAACAACTTTATCTCGTGCTTCAGTCACAGGAGGGCTGAGAGGAGCCTCTCTGCACATCTCAGTTAATGCCTCTCCCTAATCCCCCTCTCCACGCCGCCTCTGTCATCCCTGACTCAGGTTCTGGGATTTCGGTGCCTCTGCAGACTGGGACTCGCACAAAGCTCAGACTCTGTCGGTGCTTTCTTTGCTCCCCATCCTTTGCCAGCTGCTGGAGCCTTTCTTCGCTGTAGCTGCAGGAATTACTCAGAGCAAACGGGGAGCCCGTCCCAGCTCCCCCCGTGCTCCCAGCCCAGCTCACGGTTTCAGCTCTCCATTAGCAGCACGTCCCTAATTCCTGCTCTCCATGGGGAGGGTGATGAGCCAAACCGGAGCTGGGTGCTCATCCTCTGCCTTTGGCTCACCCCAGCTGCTGCCCTGGCATCGCTCCCCTCCCTCTGCTGCTGGAAATCCCCTCCTCTGAGGGGGAATTGCTGCATTTCCAGAGGGGTGTCAGGGGCGTCCTGCTGGCTCCCCCTCGGTGCTGCCCTGATCCTCAGCCATCCCTGTCCCCAGGGCAGGTGACAAAGCTGGGGGCTCAAACCTGGAATATCCCAGCCCTGTACAACTCAGGAGGGTTTGCAGGGCAATTCTTACCACAAGTAGCATTTCACTGTCATACCCATCTCACTGAAGGAAAACAGATTTTTTATGATAGCTCAGGTTTTTCCATGAAACTTGTTAAAGCACTCGGTATTTTTTGACAAGGAAAAAAAAAAGGGAATTCTAAACTGTTGATTTAACAGTTATTCAGAGAAAAAGTGGAATTTACTTCAATGCAGAATCAATATAAGAAAAGCTGAATTTCACTTGGGAGAAAATACCTCCAATCTTAAAAGGCAGTTAAGTGTGGAGGTTATTCCTGATGTTTATAAATTCAGCTTCTCAGAGGAAGCTCTATTCCCTTTAGTTCTTGCAAAGCTGATAGATCTGGCAAAAAGTAATCTTGGGATTTTTTTGCTTCATGTCATCTAAGATTTTGATCCTCAGATCTCAGTTTCAGCAGCGATAGATGTATCAGGAAAAGCTCTCTAAGATTTTTTTTTGTTTGGGTTTTTTTTGTCAGCCTGCTGAATTTAACAGCATTTTGGGCATTTTGCCTTCTGCTCTGGGCACCTCGAGCTCGAGGGGAATCATTGTCAGCACAAGTGGAATATGCAGAAATGTTCACAACAAGGGGCTGTTTAGCCCCTCACCTCACCATTATCCCTGCAGAAAAAGCTCCCCAGGTTATCGTAACAGTGGGGATTTATTGTCACACATGAGCTAAACAATAAATTCTCTTTGACTCTTTCTTTGCTGCCAACAGCCCACCCTCTCCCCGTCGTGGGGCTTTTCCCAGTGAGGGTGAGGGTGTGAGATTATTCTCAAGCACTCTTGTTTCCTTGGTAATTGGAGCTTTTCACCCTGAGCCTGACAGAAAGTTCTTCTCGGTCAGTATTTAATTCAATTTAAATTCTGATGTGGGTGCTGAGACTCAAATCCACTCAGGGAATTGGCCCCTGGGGGGCACGGGGCTGTCCCCACCCGGGCTCCTCTCTTGGCGCTGGGCAAGGGCTGTGAGGAGGCACCAGGGGTTCATATTTGGGTTTATTTCTCTGTTTCACCCCAGGTCAGTGCAGGGAGAGGAGCAGGGGAAGGGCCCTTCCCACCCCGGCATTGCTGGCAGCAGCAGCAGCAGCAGCAGCCCTGCAGCTGGAATTTCTCGTTGTGACCCCAAGTGACACTTTCAACCTTCCTGTTTTCCATCAAGCACCAAGAACGTGACTGAAATGTGAGGAAAGTGTCCTGAGCATTATTGTCCATCTGATCCAGGCATGTGGCATGAGAGTGACCGAGTGCTGCTCAGCAATGCCCACTCTTTAAAAAGTGTTTGTTTTAATGGAAAATAAAATGTCCCAGATTAAGGCATTATTTATTTCTGGCTGCACACACTAAAGGCCTTTTAAATTACTTCATTCATTATTAATTCAAGAAGAATCCTCATGTTACTCAGAGTGAAAACCTTACACAATTACCTGCTCAGAGAACCCATTTTTTTTAGCATCTTAACTCTCTGTAAAAAGAACCTTTTTGGAGAACACAGAGGCTGGAGAGGGCAGGCAGTGCATTGAGCAATTAGACTTTTCACCTAATAGCAGGGCTGAAGGCTCCCTGCCCTGTCTTAAATCCTTAACTGTGGTGTCAGCCTAAAGGAAATGCTGGGGTTTTACTTTCATTTCATCCTCATCTTTTTCTTTTCTGTCTTTTTAAGCAGCTTGAGTGTCCATGCTGAGCCATGTCACATTCCAAATGATCCACATACTGTGCATTTTAATGAGTTGCTAACAGTGATTATACAAAAAGCAATCTCAGAAATATTTACTGAGTCAAAAAGAAAAAGCCTATGGGGAACTAATTAGCTTTTTAAGAATTGGTTTTTTGAAAGCCTCAGACTCTGGAAAAGTTGAACTTGGAAGCAGTTTCAAAGAAGTTGAAGAAGTGACTGGAAGAAAAAGGAGAGAGTTGTAATGGAGTATTTGTAACTGAGTACTCCACATCCCAGGCTTCTCTGTGCCACACAGAGGCTGCACTGGAAGCTGAATATAGAATATAGATATAGAATATGGAATATGGAATATGGAATATAGAATATAGAATATAGAATATAGAATATAGAATATGGAATATAGAATATAGAGAGAGACAAGAAATGAGATTATTATGCAGAGAAATGCCTCGTAATGCCCAGATTTTGTGTCAGGTTTCTGCAGCCTTTCTGGGGGGTTGATCACAGAGGGACAAAATCTTTGTCTCTCTGTCCCTGACCAGTTCCCTCCACCAGGATTTCTTTAAATGATGATACTGGAAACTCACTGCATTCCAGCAATGTCAAGAAGATTCCAGTTAGTTTGGGACAGAGCTGATTAAAGTTTCCCTTTCCTGAGATGTAAAATGCAATCCAAGGTCTCCTTATTCCCTGAGTATTTATTTCTGTCCCTTCCAAGGGAAAGTGATCCCGATAATGTGACGTTTGTCATCAGACAGTGACAAAGAGAAGGAATTGAGAATTCACTTGGATCAGGCCTGCACTGTAAATAAAAGCCATATTCCAGTGATGGGAGGGGTTGCAGGAGCATCCAAATGCTCGTGGTGCAGTTCAGCTCTGCAGGAACTCCTTGAGACTGTTCAAGGCTGGAAATGTGAGGGACAAATCCTGTTAAGAATGGGCCAAATGTCAGTGCAGAAATTCAAACACGGGGCTGGTGCTGGTATGCTGGCTCTGTGTGCCCAGGGAATTACTGAGATCAGGGAGATTTGGAAGGAGTTGGCTTTGCTGCCCTTCAGTCCAGTCCCAAATCACACTGCAAATGTTGCAGAGGGGAGCTGGGGGCCGGGGCAGGGCTCTGGGCTCTCCCTTGGAGCTCCAGGGAGGGGCTGGGCAGGGTGGTTTCTGTGCAGTTCCTGAGCCTTTTCTTTCAGCAAAGCAGAGCCAGGGGGGGCTGAACACTGGTCATGCTGAGTTCCAGTGGTTTCATGGAACCCCAGACTGGTCATGCTGAGTTCCAGTGGTTTCATGGAACCCCAGACTGGTCATGCTGTGTTCTGGAACCCCAGACTGGTCATGCTGAGTTCCAGTGGTTTCATGGAACCCCAGACTGGTCATGCTGTGTTCTGGAACCCCAGACTGGTCATGCTGTGCTCCAGTGGTTTCATGGAACCCCAGACTGGTTTGGGCTGGAAGGGACCTCAAAGCTCATCCAGTGCCACCCCTGCCATGGCAGGGACACCTCCCACTGTCCCAGGCTGCTCCCAGCCCCAATGTCCAGCCTGGCCTTGGGCACTGCCAGGGATCCAGGGGCAGCCCCAGCTGCTCTGGCAGTTCCAGACCAGCCCCTCCCCACCCTCCCAGGGAACAATTCCCAATTCCCAAGATCCCATCCATCCCTGCCCTCTGGCACTGCGAAGCCATTCCCTGTGTCCTCTCACTTCATGCTCCTGTAAAAATCCCCTCTCTGGGTGTCCTGTGGGCTCCCTTTGGGCTCATCCTGCTGGTTCTGTCCTCCCAGCCTGGCCCTGCCCTGCTCCCCTGGCTTTGCTCATCTCAGCCCTGAGCAGCATCACAACGGGGCAGCTTCGATTTACAGAGTTAATTGAGCTCATAAGAGGGATCACTGGAGCACTGGTGCAGGCCTAATGCTATTTGCATCTCTCCACACCTATTTAATTTTGCAAATCTGGCCACAGATGCTCTGTAGATCCCGAAATCCACTCTGGTTTTGGCTCACGTCAGCCAGGCTGGGGTTTGGCTGCAGCAGAGGCAGGGGCTGCCCAGGGACCCCATGGAAACGTGGGGGTGGCACCCAGGGCACCCTAAACCCTGAGCTGTGCCCGTGTGTCCCCCTGCAGAGCAGGACCTCGCTGGCTGGCGTGGGCAGGCTTTGTTCTACCGCGGGGCAGGCTCTGAATGACTCCTCCTCCTCCTCATTTAAATGAATATTAATGCCTCATCTCAGAGCAGGTGCGAAGCTGTGCTGCACAGGGGCTGTGTTGTGGCTGCAGAGCCACCGCCCCAGCCCTCCCAGTTCCACTCCCATCCCTTGCTGGGATGTGAGGAGCACCTGTGGCAGGTGAGCCGCAGACTTTGTTAAAAGCCAGGTGACTTCAGCATTCCTTCCTCATAGCTCTGCTCCTTCTGCTGTCTTTTCTATGAATAAAATTTAGATTTTTGGAAGCCTTGAAATCAATTTTCTGCCCCTCATTTTAATGTATAGCAGAATACAAAAATAAATAATAAATCCCTGAGAAATCCAGGCGCCCTCTGCAAACCTACTTAGTGCAGGGCAGCAAAGGTGGCCACAGAAGACAGTGAAAACCACCAGCTGTTCTTTCTGCTATCCACTCTTTCATCTTTTATCTCTTTTATCTTCCTTATTAAGAAAAGGTGAGCTTTAAACACCACTCTGCCATAGGAAGTTTATTCCAATAAGTGCCTGGCAGCCAGAGCAGAGAATGTTTTTGTTCAGGGCTTGGAGCGCCCTGGGACCGTGGGAGGTGTCCCTGCCTTGGCAGGGGTGGTCCTGAAGGTCCCTCCCAGCCCCAGCATTGTGGATTTTCTGTGTGCTGGCAGGAGGGAGCAGGCTCAGCTTCCCCCCTGATGCTTCCCAGCGTCCAGGAGCCTCCAAGTGACCTCCTGGGGCCACCAACCCTCTGCCACCTTCCCTGCCTCTGGCTGCTGGGCCCTCCTCCCCTGCAGGGCCAGGAGCTCAGGCTCTGGCACCCACTTCATCTGTGCTTCAGAACATCCTCTCCATTGTTCTCCTAAGCAGGTGTTGATAACACACAGATAATTTCTCTGAGTAAGAAATAAAATTCACCTACGTGCTGCCGGCCCGACGCCTCCAGGGAGGTGCTCTGGGTCTGGAGCTGGTTGAATATTTTATTCTGTTTCAGAGTTTTTTTTCAAAGATGGACTAAAGGACTGTGCTCACAAATGTCAGTTTTGTTTGAAGTGTTTTGGATTTTTGTTAGGAAACAAAACAATTGAAACCACAAACTTTTTAAGTGAAAGTAACAGAAGCCAATTGAAAAGAGAGGCTGGTTTGTGAATAGTTCAATTTCCTTTGTCTGTATTTGATTAAAACCACCTCAGATTTAACAGGATTTTTCTTTCAAATAGAAAGAAAATCAAGAAGAAAAATAGCCCTGCCTGAAAGTCCCTGTTATTTTCCTCTTCGTTGGAGTGTTTTATCATTCTCAGCAAAAATTAACCGGAGTTGTCCAAGTTTGCCAGTGATGGATAGTGTCACCTTAAATGTTACCAGTCAAAACTTGTTTTCTGCTCTCTCCCTCCTCCAGAACTGAGGTGGGCAGTTTGCCAGAGTGTAAAATTCCCTTTTGTGCAGTTTGAGGAGCCAGCAGCCCCGGCCAGTTCCCAGTGCAAACCCACCCGGGGCTGGGAGTGGGGACGGGCTCCAGCCCAGGGGTCAGTCCTGGAGCTCGGGGGTCTCTCTGGGCTCCCCCAGCAGCCCCAGAGGCTCTGCTGGGGTGCCAGGGCTGTGCCAGGCACTGCCCCAGGTGCCTCCCGTGCCCTGGCTGCTCCTGCAGGGTTCCCCTGCTCCTTTCCTCAGAGAACATTCACAGAGTTGGTTTTGAACTCCTGGCTTTACAAATGGGTTTCTCCCAGATGAGAAAGCAGACAGCTTGTGCTGAAAATTAACTTGCTAATAAAAATAATTAGTACACGAAGGGACAATCACCAAAATCAAACCCTGCTTTGTTTCTCTAAGTGTGTTTGAGGATGGCATGAATAGGAGCAGATTATAAGAATAAATCACTTGAGATCTGCATCTCGGGACCAGGCTGAACGATGCTTCCTGTCTCTCTAGATACCTCAGGTCCTTTTCTTTGCAGTTTTGCATTTGAGCAGCCAGATTTTTATGCACATTCATAAGTATTTCAGAAAAAACAAATCACTCAGTTGTCTGGTTTGTTTTCTGGTTCCACAGCCACACAGTGAAATTACCATTTTGCAGCTTCCACCAGTAAATCTTGTCTGGTCCTCTATCCCCTGCCTGGCCCTTCCCATCACTGCTTGTGCAGTTGGGAAATTCACAGCTTCCCCGTCAGCAGGTTTTATTTCCTAATTACCTTCCTGTCCTAGAAGATTTTTCATCATTACTTGCACAGTCTGAGATTTAAACCATCACCTGTTAACTTCTTTCCCACGTCTGCTGTGAAGAATTTCCCCTTTCCCACCTCGGCCTTTACTGTCCCCCAGCTCTCCCGGGAGGAAGGTGACCATTCCTGAGTTTTCCTTTCCTTCCTGTTGCTATTTAAGCACCTGGGCAAGTTGAGCTTTCCCCGCAGATGTGACGCTCAGAGAGCTGAGCCTGACTTGGTGCCTCCATAAAACACCTGCCTGTGAATTCCTTCTCCTGCAGTTGCTGATTCCCCGTCCTCCCTGCAGGTCCAAACCACCCAGATACCTTCATTGGAATTTATCTCTGGGAGTGATGTGCAGCAGCCTCATTTCCCAAGGTGATTTTGGAATAAACAAGCCAACAAAACCCAAGTCAAAGCAGAACATAAAACCCCTAAAACAAGCAGCCAGCAGCCCAGGTCTGCAGCAGGCGTTTTTCTCCTTGCCTTTGCCACGGAGAGGGGAGGGGGGCCAGGATCCAGGTGCCTGGCAGGGTGTCCTGCACCAGCTGTGCAGCTTCACCCCCTGGATTCATCAGGGATTTATGCAGTGATGGGCACAGGGGCTCCTGCCCCTTCTCCCTGCAGGTTTGTGACAGCTCTGAGAGCCCCACGGGGTGACACAGGTCACAAAGAGCCCCTCCCAGGCTGGCTGGGGAGCCAGGTGAGGGAGAGCTGAGTGCCAGAGATTCGTTTCTTTGGATGTCTGGGGGTTTTATTACAAGTCTTGAACAGAACCATGGAATTGTTGAGGTTGGAAAAGACCTTTAAGATGCCCCAGTGCAGCCACCAGCCAGCAGCAGCCCTGGTTCAGCTCTGACCCTCGTCCCCAAGGGCCACATCCAGGCACAGTGACCCCCCAGCCCTGGGCAGCCGTGCCAGTGCTCAACAGCCCTGCCCATGAGGAAAGTTTCCAAATGTCCAGCCTGAACCTCTCCTGGCACAACCTGAGGCCATTTCCTATTGTCCTGTGGCTTCTTATTTGGGAGAAGAGACTAATGGGAATAAATGGGAAACAAACCAGATTACTCCCTCCTCCTGATTTAGTGAAATCAGTGGCTGAGCTTTAAGCTGCTGGACTCAGAACACGGATTTCCTCTGATTTCAGCACATTTTGTGCCTTTTGTATCCCAGGGGCAGTTAAGCCCCTGCAAGTCTAAACCCTCTTTTATCCAGTGCTGGATCAAAAATGCCTTCTAAAAATACCTCACATTTGAGCAGCTCTTAGGGGAGTCACCTTTGCCTCCTTTTGAGGAAGACAGGCAGGAGAACAGACAAGAACAGGTCCCTCCCCAAACTGCGGGGCTGCTCAAGTTCAGGACACAATCCCAGAATGGTTTGGGTTGGAAGGGGCCTAAAAGTCATCCCATATGGGGGCTTGGGCCAAACATTTGAGCAGCTACAGCTGTTTGTTCCTAAAAGGTTGGATTTGGAGGCCTTTCCAACCTTTGGGATCCCCTGTGCTGGGCTCTGGCTGCTGCAGGAGCTGGGCAGCACATCCCGACTGCCTCTGCTGCTCTGTTGGAAGCTTTCTTGCTGTTTATATTCTCAAAATGAAATAATTTCCTGTTAAAATGAATGGGTGGGATTAGGTTGTAATGGAACCAGAGTTTTCCCAGTAAAATCAGCCTTATTCCCATCATTGTGGTTAATAATCCTGTCTCATATTGCAGCTCTGTCCCCTGAAAACAGAGGTAAAACTCCCCTGCCCGTCAGTGAGAGTGGCAGGTTTGATGTTGTGGCAGGAAAATGATGGTAAAACCCTGGATGGCTTCACAGAGCTCACGTACCTCCAGCCTTGCTGGGATTTATGAGCATGAGCTGGGAAGGTTTTGTGATTTTAATTTTATTTATTGAGTATAATCATTGTGCTTTGAGCAGGAAAACAGACTGATCCTTGTCTTTTCTCTGTCCTGTCTAAATCTCATCTGTAATGCCAGAACAGCCAAAGTTCCTTGCCTTGCTGGTGGAACAGACTGCTTAAGCACTAAGCCCTGGTAATCCAGTTTATGTTTTCCTACCAGTAACTGTAATATGAAGATATGCACAGCTTGTGCTTGATGTAAGCACTGAGATCATGACAGTGCTCCCAAATCCTTTTGTTTTAAGATTTATTTAGTTGATAAATTTTACATGTTTGTCCTTCATTTGTCATTTCCAGCAGGGGATTTAGCCCCAGGGCAGCTCCCCATTCCTTCCTCTCTCCTTCTGCCTGGAGATTTATTGGTGCAGGAGCCCTGGAGGTGTCACCTGCGGGTGGCAAAGCGAGGGGCTCTGGGGGATGTGACTTGTGGCTCTCCAAGTGACCTTGGGCAGCCTAAGCAGCTCTTTTCTCCTCCTCTCTCTCTAAAAGTGAGGAGCAATCCTTTCCTTCCCCTAATCCCAGCGTTTCCCCCTGCTCTTTGTCTAAGGGACTCTGCTTTTTGCTCTGGCAGTGTCCACTCCCTGTTTTCATAATCATTATTTACACTTAGATTAAGCATTCATATTATCCAGTGCATGGCATTAATAATATCAAAATGCCATTTTATACAATATTTAAGATCAGAATTTCCTGTTAGAAATCAATGAGAACATCTTCCTAAAAAATCAGTGACCTGAATGTCCCTTCTTATATAAGAAGTGTCTATATTTATCAATGCTGATATCAGCTGCTGTGGTTACCTGGCTGTTCATGCCTTGCACAGAACCCTGAGATGTGTTTCTCACACAACCAGTTCCCTGTCAGGAGAGGGTGACTTTTAGTCTGCACCACGATTTAAATGAATTCCTGTTTGGATTTAAAGCAGAAGCCTGCAGATGAAAAGCTCCAGCTCCCAGTAAGAGAATTACCTGGCAGCCCCTGCCCAGGACACTCTGGTTACCCAGGAGGGGCTGCTCCTCCCCAGTCCCACACGGCTCAAGGTGACTGAGGCTGTGAGCAGTGAGCTCAGAACATCCTCTGTTAGCAGAGCTGGGTCAGGGAGAGAGCCTGGATTCTGTTCCCAGTCCTGCTGGAAGTGACACCTCCGTGTCCCCTGGACAAATTTAGAGTCAGAGCAAGGATGCCAAGTGATCAATGCTGCTGAAAGCAAGGCCCCTCTCCTCAGCCTGCAATAAATCTGTGTACATTGCCTGTGAGACACAGCACTTGCACTCTCAGGTTGCAGAGGGATCAGGGCTCTGTTTGCTGAGCTCGTTGTTTTGTGTTTATCCCGGAGTTTTTATCCATCCATATTTATATACCTGCACATCCATCTCCTGCAGCTGGGTTAGTCTGGGGTGTGATCAGTATTGCAGGGTAACCTCATCACCTGGAAGCATTCTAGCGGGAAAATGTGCAGCACCAGCAGGAATTCAGATTAAAGATGTTAAAAAAAAAATGTATCTTTTCATCAGTGCTTTCTTCCTCATTAAACATGGAGTTTGCTCATAAGTATTTGCCAAATAAAGAGGGAGAAATAGGTAAAAGCAAATACCCAGCAATTAAGTTCCTTTGAATTTCCCCAGAAGGTTCACCTTAGCTTAATGTAATATCCCCTTGGTCCTCCCAAGCCATCTGTTTGGCTGGGATGCAAACCAAACGTGTGTGGGTTTATCCTGCCAGCCCTGGGCTGCGGGGAGCTGCAGCAGCCCCCCCTGGGGCTCGGGGGTCCCTGCAGGGCTCGGGGGTCCCTGCAGGGCAGCGGGGTCTGCACCAGCCCCACCCCTGGAGCCTCTGGGGATGAAGCTCCAGCCAGGGCTGGGGGTTTGGGAGCAGCTGCTGGAGCCACACAGAGACCCCAGCTCGGGGACTGTCCCTGCAGCTCCCCTTGGGAGCCCTGGGGCTCTGGGGGCACGGGCTCCGAGCCCTGAGCCTCGCAGGAGGCTCTGACCTGACTGAGCTCCACTGAAGGGCAGGGCTGGGGGGATGTTGGACCAGGCTCAAAGCTCTGTGAGGATTTTTTTTATTTCTATTTTTTTTGGCATGCCAGTGTGACGTTCTCTGCCTTTGGGCTCACTGGTATTTCAGCATTAGGTGTGGCTTAACAAAGATCAGGTTTTTATCGAAGTAAAACGTCAACAAAATTCACTCCCTGCAGGCTGCTGTGGTGTTTCACTTCTCCAGTTTACACCAGGGGCAGAAGAAGTTGTCTGGGGAGGTCTTTAATATTCATAAGGTGTTGGTTCAGTGCCGTGTCAGAGGTGGACCCCTGTAAGGTCCTCCGGGCAAGGAAAAGGACTGGTTTGACTTCCAGTGATTTTTCACACGTTGCAAACTCCGAGCCTCAGTCAGGGCTGCCCTTCAGCCGGGCAGTTTTCACAGAGCATTTATATTCATGAGTTACCTGGCAGTCACTATTTCACCGCCGCAGGACGGTGCTGGGATTTACAAAAGGAGGGGACGTAGCTGGAGCTGTGCTGGAGTTTTTGGCCTTGCAGTTGCTGTAAGTCAGTGCCATGCATCACATGTGCTCACCAATTTCTGTGCAGGGCGTGCTCAGGAGGGTTGGTGGTGTGCAGGGCAGGATGGAAGGACAATCCCCAGAACCTGCCCAGGTTGTAAAATCTGCCCTTTCAGCTGCTCTGCTGCAGATTTGTTGTATGGGAGGGAATCTTTGAATTCTGAAGTTGCAAAAAAAAAAAAAAAAAA
>VXAC01002481.1:473988-486963 GCA_013399225.1 Rhipidura dahli | reverse complement strand
AAAAAAAAAAAGAATTGCCCCCAAGTCCTGGTGTTTTAAGTGATTACAGTGTAGGTTTTGTTTCGAAGAATCTGATTGCTGCTGAAGCCCATCAGGGCAGGGTCCTGTGCTGCCAGGAGTGGTGTCTGAGGTGCAGCCGTGCAGGACTCCCAGCCCCGCGGTGCCGCACGTCCCAACGCTCCCCACGCTGCTATTTTGGAATCTTTGACTGACTTGAAAAGAACTTGCTGCTTGTGTCATTGCATGTAAATGGGGCTCCGTCTGTCACTGCCTATTGTACGCAGAGGGGCTGGGAAATGCTTTTTTAGAAACGCACGAGGCCGTTTCTGCAGAAATAACCAGCGCACGCACGGCCATGACACAATATTTCTTTCCATAATTGTAGCACAATTACCCGTGGATAGAAATCAGAGGATGGTTCTTACAGCTGTCCTAGAGGAATAATGGAAAAGTTGATGTTTCAGAGGCAGAGGCCTTGTTGGGCTCTGCAGAATGAGAATGTTGAGGTGGGACAGACCTGGTGAAGGTGCAGAGCCCCAGCAGAGGGGTTGGCATCGCTGTGGAGCTGCTTCCCAGGGAGGGATTGCACAGGGGCTGTGCTTGGTTGTGAACCAGGGCTTTGAAATCCTGGCACAGGAGCCATTTTCCCACTTCACTGTGGTTTTCAAATTGTTATTAATAAAACATAGCACTGTCTATGTCTTGATGCAGAGAGACCTTAGTCTTAGTACAAGCCCTCCCATTTATTATTTATACAAGCATTTAACAGCTCTGACATATTTCAACAGTGACACCAGGCAGTTGTTTGCAAACCAGAATTAGTAACAAAAATATGAGATACTTCAAAAGGGATTTTATTTACATGCATGTGATTGCATGGGAATCATCCCTGGGTCACAGGAGGAATGGTGGAGGGTGTGTTGTTTTCTGAGATTTCCAACAGTTTTACCTCTTGCCTTCTATCTCTGCGTTAGAGGAGCCATTCAAGTCATATTTCATGTACCTGTAGGTGTGTGTGTATATATATATATCTATATATCTATATATATCTATATATATATATGGCTGCTAATTTAATTTATGTATGCAGCAGGGGTTGGCTAAGAAGTGAAGAGATTAATTGTGCAGCCTCATTAGAATCTCAGGAAAGCTGATTGCCTTTCCCTGCCTGCTCTCACTTCCTGATGGATGGATGGATGCTCCTGTGAATGCTGAGGATTCTGCCTCCCTCCACGGAGGATTACCCAGCTGCTGCTGCGGGTTCAGAGAGGTTTAACAGCAGCTTTCCAAAGCCAGGGAACAACCACTGGAGTGGCAAAGGCTCCTCTGAGGAATTTCCCTGAGCAGAGCTGTGGGTGAGCCAGAAAACCTGACTGGGGCAGGTCCCAGCTCCCAGGAGCGTTGCTCAAAAGCAGCGAGGGAGGCAAAGAGCTCCGGGCAGCCAGATCCGGGCAGATTTTCCCTCACACCTCTGTACCTCTGAAAACGATGACAAATCTCGGGTAATGAGTGAAAATAAACAGTAGGACCCCAAGTCCCAGGACTAAAGGGAATCTTTATCAAACGTTTAAAGAACAAACCAGTGATGCTGCTCTACTGAAGTGGAGGGAATTTTACGGTTGACTTTGAGGGAAGCAAAAACAAGTCTTTGAACTGGATTACTTCTTATTTCCATAGCTCTGTGGAAAATATCTGCAGCTCATATGAGAACAAGTCAGTATTATCTCCACTTCCGGGCACTGAAACTTGGAGAGTGTGAGCCTTTGGAAAATCCAGCAGGAAATGGGTGGCAGAGTTGGGAACCAGACCTGAATTTCTCCAACTTCAGCCCAGTGGAAGGACTTTGTAGAAGCAAAGTGACTTTTTCTTGCATCCTCCAATCGTGAGCATTCACATGATGAGTCTGAACCTCCTTTTCCAGCTTCTTTCTGGTGGTGGAGGTTAAACACTCAGAAGTAGGTTACAAAGGACTCGAGTGCTGAAGAACAAATATTCCTCTGGTGACTTCTTGGTGGCCTAGTTCTGGGCCAGCAAAGTCAGAGGAGACAGAACATTTCAAATCACACTAAACAAATGCTGGAGGCACTTTCAGGAGAGGTCCAGGGAGACAAGCAGAGCGAGGTGAAGAGATGTCATTGGTTGCTCAGGAACTGCTGGTTCTGAGCTGTTTCACAGCCCCAGGAGCCGAGGGGCCGGGAGGTGCCAGGCTGGGATCCCTCTGGGTCTGGAGATCAGCAGATTGCACTGGAACCATCCCCAGGTGCCTCTTCTGCACCCCCTGCTCCTCTGGAACTGCTGCTGACCGTGGGTTATCCCAGCCCTTTAAATTCATCGTGTATTTGGATGAATATTTGACTAGAAATTGCATTTAGTTCTCAGCTGAATGAAAAGGAAAGAACCCTTCAGCTGTTAAATGCTGTCTCTGGTCACCAGAAACTGATTTCAAGTGTTTTAGAGGTGCAAAGGCTGTCTGCCCTTGGAGTGCCCTTTCTGAGTGACTCACAGCCACAGCAGCCTGCTTTCTGTAGGGAGAGAGAAGGGATGCATGGTCCTGTATTTAAAGGTTTTATGGGACATGAAATAATTTTGCTGGTTAAAAGCTAAACTTTATAGTGTTTCTATTTTTAATTAAATATTAATTGCGGGCGATGGCTCTGGAATTGACTGTTCAGATCATTTAATCCATATAGATGACCTTTACGTTGAATTTATTCTCTCGTGCTTGCACTGCCCTTCAACCCCATCTGGGGACTGACCTCATCTGCCAGGCTCCTCCACTCTTAATTAGAAAGATGCCAAGCTCACGCTCCTCTTTAATGTTTATTAATGTTCCTTTGCTGAGGATCCTGGAGGAGCTGGTGATCACTGCTGTAAACTTCCCTGGCAGTTCTTTGTGTACAAACAGCCAAGTTATTCCCACACAGCCTTTGAGACTGGGTGCACTTCAAAGGGGCCAGAAAAGGGGGAAAAAAGGGGGAACAGTTTCTCCTGAAGTTGAAAAGCAAACCCACCTCCTATGCTTCTTTAATGGAACACAAGCATTACTTGAAAAATCTTTTTTTCCCCCTCTCCCAACCATCTTAATTCATTTCTTTTGATGCTGATAAGCAGCTTTGTGCAGCATGAAATTTCCTACCACGATTCTGAGTTGCTTGAGAATTCAGGTGTGAAAATGAACCACTGGCCAGCAAGAAAATGAGAGTTTGTGTGCTGGAAACTCTGAAAGGATCAGGTTCATTTGCAAAACTCTGCTTGCTGCTGTGAGGTGTGATTCTGCTTCTCCTGTCCGTGCACAAGTCACAAGCACTGGTATGGTTAAAGACTGAAAAGTTAATTAAAATGGCAATTTAAGGAGGGGAAAGAGAAGTGTAAACCAGTCTGTTCCCTTTGCTTGTCCGTGGGACACCTGAGAGCAGAGACTTGCACCGAAGGAGAGGGTTCAGTCTGCACTTTAAATTAAATTACTTGAGTTTCTCTGGCACACCAGGCTCGTGGCTTCTACTGCTCTGCTGATGTGCACTGAATTATGTGGCCTTTGGTGAAAACAAAGACAAAACCAAACAAATCCAGCCCAAACTCTCAAAGAGCTGCTTCAGAGGACCAAGAGGACAGGAACACTCTGGCTGCTGGAAGGTGTGAGAAGGTCTCAAGGAGAGGGCTCTTGCTTCCAGAGCTCGGTTGGGATGGAGCCTCTGCCCAGGACCGAGGGCTGGGCTGGGCTGGGGGCTCCCAGCAGATCCTTTGCCACACCACTGGTCCAGAGAGCAGCAATCACTCCTGTGCCCAAAAATCGTGGTGCTTCTGATGCTGCTGTCTGATGTCATTGCACAGAGCACAGGAGGGAATGCAAAACAAGAGAAAAAATTAGAATTATTCCTCCAAAATCTGCTTTTGCCCTCTGGGGTGACAGCAGCCACCTTCTGTGCTGTTCAGGGTAACTGAGGCCTATCAGGATGTTGCTTCAGTTTGGGGATTTGACACATGGATCAAGTCCCTTAAGCCTGCTCCTGAGGATTTGGAGATTTCTGTAAAGCTCAAATGCACAAAGCAGCCTCTGAGCTGTGGCTGCTGGAGGGATCAATGGAACTGCATTTACCTTCTCCAGCAAAATCTGCCATGTTCCTTCTCCTGCATCCTCTCCTGGAGTTTCTATTCAATGTTTAATAAAACTGTTGCTGCACTCACCGTTGTTTCCAAACAACAGCCCCCTCAAAGCGGGCAAAAAATCCCCAGGAAGAAACAGCAATGAGCTCCTCAAGCACATTTCCCAGACCTCTCCCTCTCTCTGCCCTCCAGCCACAGCCAGGCTGCTATAACTCAAATCTGGGCACGAAACAGCCGAGTTCTTCAGCTGGAAAGTTAGAAATGTCTGGGCTCAGAAGCACAGGAGGGCTCTGGCAGCAGCTGCTTCGAGGGGACCCCCAGTTCTCCACCAGTTCCCCACCAGTTCCCACCAGTTCCCCACCAGTTCCCACCAGTTCCCCACCAGTTCCCACCAGTTCCCCACCAGTTTCCCCAGTCTCCTGGATCTGCAGCTCTGGCAGCCTTTGCCCCCCCACACCTCATGCCCAGGGGTTCTGGGTTTGTTCCTCTCCACACCTCATGCCCAGGGGTTCTGGGTTTGTTCCTCTCCACACCTCATGCCCAGGGGTTCTGGGTTTGTTCCTCTCCACACCTCATGCCCAGGGTGCTGGGTTTGTTCTCTCCACACCTCATGCCCAGGGGTGCTGGGTTTGTTTCCTCTCCACACCTCATGCCCAGGGGTGCTGGGTTTGTTTGCTGCCCCTCCAGTTGCTGTTCTTGGTTCAGACAAAGCCCAAAGGCTCCCTCAGCCCTGGCTCTGCCCATCCCACCCCCTGGCAGGCACAGCCAAGCCGAGCAGGGCACTGACCCGTCCTGGGCACAGGACTGGAGCACCTGGATCTCCTTGTCAGGCTCAGTTCTCTGTCCAGCAGCCTGGCTGGGGAGCTGTGGGTCCCCACTGTGCCTCCAGCCGTGGGGCAGAGCCTGGCTGGGCACAGGCAGCTTCCCAGGGCTGTGCCAGCAGCTCCAGGGGATTGGGAATCTCCCCCTCCCCACGTGCAGGTCTGAACCAGCTCTGCACAGTTCTATTGATGGCTTTATGAACGGGTAAGAAAAGCAGATTTGGTTATTTCTCAGCCATGCCTTGCTGTCTGTAATTGCACAGATTTGGACTGTAATTAGTCAGATTGCCTCCTCGGCTGGACAGGACAAGAACATTCACATAAAAAGCTAAATGTCCTCTCCTTATCAAACCCAAACCACACCTCTGGGTCCTCGGGTTTGTCTCCTGAAAGGCTGTAATTAGCTCCTGGATCTAAACATCGCCGTTGGGTCACACTTAATTTGTGTTTTTATGTTCTGCATTCGCTCTGTTCTTGCACCTCGGTGTATTTTTGGTGTATTTTTGTGTGAGCTGGCTTTGAGCAGCAGGAAGAGAGATCCTGGCAGTGAAACTTGACTGAAATCCATATGTGCAGTTTGCACCTTCACCCAGCTCCTACACCTGTAATGATTTCCACAGGCAGATGAATTTTGAACACAGGTGCTTCAGGAACAGATTCTCCAGACCAGGGCGTGCGTTACACAAATCGAATTTTAAAATTAAATTTCCGATGCCTAGAGAAAAAGATTGCAGGGAGCTAAAAAAAGCCCTGAATCTGATGGTGAATATGAATATACCAGCAAGCCACACTTCAATGAGCTCCAGAGCTGGAGAACCAGTCCCTGGAAGAAATGCTCAGCGGGCTCTGTTTTAACCTCTGTCTGCAGGGCTGAGCTCTGCCTGCACACGGCAGCCCCTGAAATCCTCATCCTGCTCCCCTTGGCTTCCTGGCTGGATAATTTTCCTTCTGCAAAGCAATGCTGGGCTGCTCGACTGAGTATTTCCAACCACCTAAATCTTGGGGCAATTATTTTAAGAAATGTGAATTGTGGGACTCCTGCCTAGATATGTAATAGGGATCTGATGTGTAATACAGATGGAGAGCAGTGCAGCTGCACTGTGTTAATTAAGTATACACCAAACATATGGCAATACACCTCCAGACCAACAGGCACGGAGCTCTCGTGCATGCAATTAGCTCCTGTGCATGCATAAAGAGTCAGCCACGAGCTCCAGAAATGCACAAGTCATAACCTCTGACTGGTGGGGTTGCTGGTGCTAAACTGCTGCATTTCCATGGCAGAAGTGGTTTTCTCGTCACTGAAATGCTGCTGAGGTTGGGGTGTTCAAAAGAAAGAAAAATCCTCTGTTTTCTTCTATTTCTGATCTCCTTTGGTGCGTGGTTCCTGCACTGGAGCTTTGCCTCTGAGGAGCCAGAGGAGTGGCTCAGGGAAAGCAGCACAGCCCCAGAGGGAAGGAGCTTCCATTGCACTGCAGTTTGTGCAGTTATTTATGCAGGTTTGAAATAGATGGGAAATTGCTGTACAGAATTCCTGCCTGGTGCAGCCTCACTCCCCTTCCCTGTGGGGGTTTGCACCAAGAGGCACAAGGTCCACAACAACAGAAGTTTGACGTGAATAAAGTAGAAATAACGTAGAAAATAAGAGTGGCAGGGCCCATAATATTCCATCACTGGCTGCTGCGTGTGCAAGGGCAGTGCTGGGTGCCCAGGGATCCCGGGGATGGACAATGAGCACAGTCACAGCTGGGGTGTGACAAACCCCCCGGCTCTGATCACATCTGGATTTCACTCAGACAAAGGCACAGCTGCTGCCTCAGCCACAGCACGAGCAAAACACAGCAGGAGCCACGACGGGAGGAGCGAGGAGCAGCTCCGGGATGGCTGGAACCTCTTCTTTCCCACGGATGATGAGGTTTTTTCCCTGATTCCCGAGGAAATCCTGCCAGGCTGCTCCTGGCTGTGCAGCAGCCACGGGCAGGGCTCCTTCCTCTCACTCACACCCATTGAAAAGGTTCAAGGCTTCAGGTTAATGCGGTTTGTGCTTCACGTGGCTTGAAAAGTGGGGGAACGTCACTCTGGACTGTAAATTGGTGGGGATTGTTATTTATTATCTGAGCTGATATTCCCAGCAGCTCTTGCTGGAGTTGGCTCTGCGTTTTGCCTCCAAAAAGGGCGACTTTGGGGACAGTGGAGTTTATCTGGGTGCAGTCCCTGGGAGCACTGCTCACCTGGAGATACAGAGCCAGATTCAGATCAGCTCCTTGAGATCACACCAGGCTCTGCCTTGCTTCTCCTGCAGCAGAGATGGATATCACCTCTTAGGGCAGACATTTAACTCTGGCTTTCCTTATTCCCAGCCTGATGCAGCAGCCTGTAATTAGTTTTCACACCTTGGCTATGTTTAACTCCCCTCTGTCTCATCTGTTAATCTGCTAACAAGCAGCAAATGTGTTTTCCTGTAGGCTCCAAATGGGAGGCCAAGACCTCATAGTTCACCTTCTGAGGGAACTGCTCAGAGGGCACAATTCTTAGATAATTTTCAAATATCTTGTATTCATGTAGTTTTTACAGCCTGGACAAAAATGAGATTGTATATCTTAATATTAATGCAGAAAGTTGTAAATGGGATGAAACCTAATAGCATAAAATAATCTTTCATTTCCTTTTGGTGCAGGGAAATGATTTAATGTCAGTAAAGGTATCACTTTGACAGCCTGGCAGCACCTCCCATGAGCTGAACAAACTGAGCCATTTCTATTCCATCAATGTTGGGGCACTTTAGGGGAGAGTGTTCCAAAAGGGACCCTCAGTGGGTGTTTGGGCAGTGGGGGACGTGGGTCTCCTTCCAGCAGAATCCAGACCAGTCTGAGCAGAAGTTACACTCTCCTGAATACAGGTTTAGGAGATGGGAGACTGAACATGGACATTGGATTTTAGTCCCCCTCAGTGGCTTTGGGGTGAGGTGGATTTCTCCCTCCCTCCCTCCCTCCTCTCGCCCTCTCCCTGCAGTGCAGGAGCTGTGGTGGGAATCTCCTTCTCTCTCTAAATCTCCCCTGAGACCAGCGAGCCTCCAAACTGCTTCTGCTCCACCCAGCAACCTCAGACTGGAAGCACAGCAAAGTACTGGGTTCTGTAGCACATAAAATGCTGGGGTCCCATTTGCTGCAGGAATTGAGCATCCACAAACTCACAAATGTGAATTAAAAAAAATCAAAACCTCTATAAACTTCTCTTGTAGGTCTGTGCTGGAGTTCACACAAGTGCCTGGGTGCACTTCTGGAATAATTTCTTCCTGGAAGGGGAGGTCAGGTGTTGGAACTGCCCAGGGGGGTTTGGAGTCCCATCCCTGGAGGTGTCCAAGGAACTCCTGGACGTGGCACTGAGTGCTCTGGGCTGGGGACAAGGTTGGGGTGGGTCACAGGTGGGACTCGATGATCCTGGAGGGATTTTCCAACCCAGTGATCCCCAGATTCTGTGCACTGAGTGTGTTTTTATACTGCATTGCCTGGGTCTGGTCAAACCAGCCACTGCCAGCCTATTTATCTCCCTCATAAATCTTGACTTCACAGGTCAGATCTCCTTTGTCTGGACATAAATGAAGAACAGCTCTTTTAAAATTTTTTCCCCCTACATTTGTGCTCACTGTGACAGCAGTCACTGCCTCTGTGTCTGGAATACCAAATCTGGAGCTGATCTAAAGGCAGCCAGAGCAGGGGGTGACCTCTGCCATGTCCCTGTCCCCAGCACTGCCATTCCCAGGCTCACCCAGGCGTGTGCTGCTCATCCCAGCCCCAAAGCGCTCCCGTGCGTCAGCCTGACTTTTATTCATTTGTTCCTTTATTTATCTATCCATCATTCCCTCCAATTGTTTGCATAAGAACGGAGATTAAAACTTCTGCAATAATAGCTGGAGCTGAAATTGGATTCTAAGCCAGCCGGGCCCTGGGATGATTGGAGATGTCAGAGGCTGCTGCAGAGGACTCCCCTCGTTTGGGTGATGCTGTCCTGCCCCGGCCCCCGGGCCCCGCAGATTAAGGGAAGATTGTGCTTTCATTTTCATATTCTGCAGCTCTCATTTGCCCCAGTCAATAAACTGAAGCCGCCTGTGCCATTTGTCCTAAGTCTCTTTTCCAAAGAGCTGCCACTGATTATCGACCTTTTTTATTTTCCATTGTTAATCCTCCTCCTTCCTTCAGTGGTCTGTTCATTTACTAATCCCAGCTGTCATGTGCGTAGATGTCGAGAGATGGAAATCTAATCTCAATGCGGTTTTCATTCTCTATTTAATGTACTTAGAGAGATTCACAGGATTGAGGCTTTTTTGGGGGTTGGTAGCGAAGCAGATGCCCAAATGACCACTGCTACCTGGCCTGGGGAAGTGAATCCAGACATCCATGGATTTGGCTTGGCTTTATTCAAATGCAGGCTGGTTTTTATAGTTATAAATTGCACTCTTATCCTCCCTGATAATTTCACTGAGGCAGAAGTGGTCTGTTAAGAGGTTTGGAGCCTTTCCCAACCAATGAGCTCCTTTAAACAGGGGATGGGAGCTCCTCTACAGAGCAGAGCAGAGCAGCACCTCGTGCCTCAAGCTGCCCCAGGGGAAGTTTGGATTGGATATTATGGAAAATTTCTTCACAGAAGGGGTTGCCAAGCTTTGGAACAGTCTGCTCTGGGCAGCAGTGGAGTCCCCATCCCTGGGAGTGTCCACAAACCCTGTGGACGTGGCGCTTGGGGACACAGGTCGGTGGTGACCGTGGTGGTGGCGCTGGGCTGATGGTTGGACTGGGTGACCTCAGAGGTCTTTTCCAACCTAAACAATTCCACAATTCCCTGACTCCCAGCAGCAGGAGCCAAAGCTGGAGAGATGCAGCATCTCCTGAGGCACTGCTGGGCAGAGCTGGAAACGCTGCCCAGGCACATCCCCGAGCAGAGGCTTGGAGAGGTGGGGAGGATTGACAAGTTTAACGTCACAGGCGTGTTCCCAAATGAATCTGTTGTGATAGGTATTAGTCATAAGTATAAACTGCAGGGAGATTTGCATTTTATTCTCTTTATCCTACTTCAATCCTGAACAGCCCCTTCTGCCCGCCCTAATTTGGCATATTTAAAGGGATTTGCTGCATTTTTTAGTAATTAAAGGTCCCGGAGAAGAGCGAGTTCCTTTGAAGGGAATGATGTGTGTGCACGCTGGGTGTGCACAGCTCCCTGTGCCCCAACACTCACAGAACCACAGGCTCATCAAGGTTGGAAAAGCCCTGTGACACCATGAAATCCAACCATTAACAGTGCCCTGTTCACCAGTGAACCCTGTCCCCAAGTGCCACATCCACACGTGGTGCTGGGTGATTCCTCAGGAGCCACACTGGTCCCTGCTCTGTGCTCATTCCCACTGGAAATCCACAGTTTGGTTTTGTGGGGTTCCTCTTCTCCCCTGTGGATTATTTTGGGGGTTCTCAGCTCCTGGCAGCCCTGCAGAGCTGCTGGTACATCTCAAACACAGCGGGGCTTCCGCACCCAGAGTCTGAATTTGTCTGGTCTCTGTCATGTGCTGGTCTCATTGTGTTTTATGACCTTTAATTAATTAAGCTTCATAAAATTCTAATCATGCTGGAAATATTAATCCTGTTTTAAATTAACTGGCCAAAGAGAGGTGAAATGTCTTACCAGGCTGTGGGTACCTGATTTGAACCCTGACATCCTGCTGCTGTAACCCAGCAGGAAAATTCACTTCCCACAGGACCTCAGGTGAAGCCTTTGGCTCTAAAGCTCCTGTGCTGAATTCTTCCCACTGCACAGGGATGCAGCTCCTTTGACCCCAAGCAAGCCATGGACCCAGGGCCCAGCCACAGCTCTTGCTTTGGAAACAGTTTCAGAAGTGAGAATTCCCTCTCCTCCTGGCTGCCGTGCCAAAAACTTCCATGACTCCTTAATTCCTTTCACACCAGTGCAGAAGGCAGTCCTATTTCATCAGTCTTAGCCTGGGATTTCTTGGCATTAGCTGACTTGTAATTTTCTTTGGAAGGAAAGTTTGTAAGTGGTTATTTAAAGCTCTGCTGCACCTCCCTTGCGAGGTGTACCAAATCTCTGTCCTTCTGAGGAGGAAGCAGTGCTGATGAGAATTGGTGTCCTGGCTGCGTTTCACTGACTCTGCAGCCAGGCAGCAGAGGGGGATTGCTTGGGGATGTTGTATTTCTGTCTGTGTGTGTTTTCACAACCTTCTGATCTTTGTGATTGTTGCAATTTGATTTTGCTGGGCAGGGCACACACAGAGGCAGCAGTACCTGTGACCACAGGGTGGTTGTAGAAAAGCTGTTTCTCAGCCAGAGAGGTGGATTGCATAAAATTAATCTCACACAGCTCAGAATCACTGAATGGTTTGTGCTGGAAAGCTCCAGCTCCAGTCCCGGGCAGGGATGCTGCTCACGGATCACGTTGCTCGTTCAACCTGGCCTTGAACATTTTTATCTTAATTAAACAAACAAGCAACCCCCAAAAATACAAACCCAGACTTCCAAGCCAGTCTGCACTCATTGTATTCTTGCATGGAGAGTGCTGTGTTAGCAAAACAAATGCGTTTTGCTCGGTGTCAGAGGAAATCTGACAGCTCAGTGTGGGCTGTTATTCCCGAGGAAGAGCTTCCCAAGGACTGGAGATCCCTCTGGGGCTGAGCAGCCCGTTCTGGGGTCCAGGGCCTCCCTTCAGAGGGACACTCAGGGTCAGTGGTGTCCCTGCTCTGCTGTGCTGGGTGCTGCTCGTGGGGGTCAGCCCCGAGCTCTCTGCAGGTCAGGGTGGTTCCTGCTCCTGCACTTTGTGTGATGCTCTCCTGAGCTCTGCTGTGCCCTTGGGCAAATCCACAGCTTCCTCCACCGAGGAGCAGAAGGGACCTCCCCGTGTCCTGTCCTTCAGCTGCCACCGTGTGCCCTTCCCCTGGCAGCCCCGAGGAGCTGCTGGGTGTCCCAGAGGAGCCCAGAGCAGCCCTGCCTGGCTGGGGGGTGCTGCTGCCAGGCCCCCACCCCATGGAGGGGGCTGCAGTGCCCGTGTCCCCCATGCTGGGCTCAGTTCCTGCTCGTTATAATCCACAGGAGGCTGTGGCATTAATCACGATGCCAGCACTGCACGCAGCTGCCTCCCAGCTCTCTGCACACATCCGTCACATCAGCCCCTGAGCCCTGCCCGAGGTGAGAAAATGCTGCCTCTCATCAGCATCAGATGGCTGAGAGAGCTGAGCTGGCAGCAGGACACACACCCTGCCCTGGGCAGGGGCTGCACTCGGCCCCTGTGTCCCACTCCTTGACCAGGAATGGTCTCACCGTGTGATTCTGGGGCTGGGGGCTGTGGAAGCTCCCAGCTCCTTCCCTCCCATGCCTGGTGAGCAGCACAAAGTGCTGACGTGATGGAGAGTGACACAGGAGCCACGTGCTGCCACTTGGTGCAGGGATTTACTGAGAGATGTGAAATCTTTTGGGTTCTCTCCAACTCCCTCCTTCCTCCATTCATTGTCTGTGCAATGAGAGTCACTCACCAGTGTCTGGCAGTGCTCAAAGTTTGGGGAAAAACGTCTCCACAGTTCTGCCATAAATAGAGTTTTTCTTGCCTTTCCTGCACTGAGCAGGATTCCTGTGCCTGGGGTGACTCTGAAGCTCTCAGTGTGCACAGAGTGCCCTGACAAGAGCTCCTGTGGGGCTCCTGTGGGGTCGTGTCACCCTGGGAAATGCTCTGTGCCACAGCAGCTGCTGGCCCAGCATCCTGTCCCAGGCTGGCCCTGGACATTCCTCGCCTGGCACGGCCGAGATCGGGACCTGCTGCTCGTGGATTAAAGGGATTTTATGATAACAAGTTCTACTGAGCTCTTTAATGCCATTTCTGTGCCAAAACTTCTGAGGTGGAGTGAAATGGGTCATAAAAGGCTCCGGAAACCAAATATTTGCTGGTTTTTGTAGCCATTGAAAGGAGCTGAGATGACCTGAAGTGGGTGCAGGCACAGAGAGGGGCACACAGATTGCTGCTCCTGTTAAGCAGGGGATGGGATGGGATGGGATGGGAT
>VXAC01002481.1:427555-471622 GCA_013399225.1 Rhipidura dahli | reverse complement strand
GTGGCACAGAGCTGGGAGGTGGCACAGAGCTGGGGAGGTGGCACAGAGCTGGGAGGTGGCACAGAGCTGGGGAAGTGGCACAGAGCTGGGAGGTGGCACAGAGCTGGGGAGGTGGCACAGAGCTGGGAGGTGGCACAGAGCTGGGGAGGTGGCACAGAGCAGCCCCCGGGTGTCCAGGGTCCCTCTGATCCCTCGTGGGGCCGCTGCTGCCCAGCCCAGCAGAAACCCAGAGCTGGGGGCTGACAACACCTGCAAAAAACGTCTCTAAGTTTGTCTCTCTTGACAGAACTGATTAAAAATAGCCTTTCTTTCTCAGCCATGATAATGGACTTTTTTTTTTCCAAATTGTCTTGATAAGGACAAAGGGTGAGTTTGTAAAGGAAAAGTTATTTGGGAAAATAAATGAGGTTGCTAATCTTTCCCTTCTTCCTTCAGTACACGTGCTCCCACATCAGTGCAGAAGTAACTGTTCATTTTATACCTGTTTCCTTTGAACCATTATTTTAGTTTTCTCCTCATTTTGATTCCCCTTGGACAGTAATTCTCATTTCTGGGAGCTGTGAGGCCTCAGAGAAATCTGATGCTTCAAAGTGTGCTTGGGATGCTCGAGCTTCTGGTTATTGTCCCTCCCCACCTCGTCTCTCCCTGCCTGCCCGTGGCTGTTTCTGCACAGGCTGCAGCAGCATCCAAACCTTTGCAACAGTGTGTTGGTGCTATTTGCATGGCTGTAATTCCAATTATCTCGAGGCTATTTTCCTCCAAGTGGGTTTGTTAGCAAGTGCTCAGTCCTACTGCAGGAAATGGCTCTCTTAATACCTGGAGTGTGTCTCAAAAATTGTTCTGACATCAGATGTCTTTCAATTACAACTCTTAATCTTTATAATAACAGTTCATTTTCTTAATTAGAAGATGATAACCGCAGTGCTCTAATGAGAATGGCAGTGCTCTGAAATGGCTCGGTGTTTCAGACCCTGAAGAAAGGCAAGGAGGCTTCACCTGCCCAGGCTGTCCCATCCCAGCGTGGAGCCTGTGGAGCCAAGGGGACAGCCAGGAAGGAATTTGGGGCTGGAGTTGGTCTGTGTGGGAGCTGAAGAGCTCTTCCCACCCTCGGGGTGCTGAGGGTGACCCAGCAGGGAGCACTGGGCTCAGCTCCAACCCCAAAATTGCCTGAAGTTGGAAATTTTCCTGTCCCAGAGCCCCAGCCCCTCCAGGCAGGAGTGGGAGAAGGGGAGCTGGCTCCTGTGGGGCTCTGTGCTTCCCTTCCCCTTCCCCAGGTGAAACTCCTGGAGCCACTGGAGGTGTTTTTACTTTGTCCTGTGGTGTGGCAGCACCAGGAGGAACCCGGAGGTTTCGTGTCAGGGGAGGGGCTGAAGTGCAGGAGGGTCCAGGAGTTCTCCTTGGGGAGCTCTGAGCACCCTGCCAGCCCCTCCTGCCTTCTCTCCCAGGGAGAAAAGGAATGGCAGAGTCCCTGCTCCTTCCATTCCCACAGCTGGGGATTTTCTGTTCAGCTCTTTCCCAAGATGTGATGTTATAAATCCCACCTTCTGCTTTTTCAAATAAATCCCATTTTTACCTCTAAGGAAAGCCATTTGAAACGCACTTAGCAACCGTCAGAGTCTATTTTTAGCTTCTATCAGGGTGTAATGTACAAAATGTAATAATCTCATGCTTGAAGCTTTTTCCCTTCTTCCCAGAGATGTGACACTGCTGCCATTGAATGAGAGTGGGAGCAGCTCTGCTCCTGAGCCCTGCCCAGGCTCTGGCTGTGGTTCCACATCTCACGCTGCCTGTGATCACCTTTGGCACTCTGGTTATTTCTGGGCAGGCACAGCCACGGGGAATGTGCTGAACAAGGCAAACCAAGTGTGAGTTTTTAGATCCCTCCCTGACAACAAGCTCCGTGGTCAAGGATGTTTGTAGGACAGGGAGGCAAAGAGATGCTGGAAAGAGAAGGAATCAACACCTCTTTGCCTTCAGGAAAGGTGGGGCACAATCTCTCCTCACCCCGTGGACCTGCAAAACGGAGCTGCAGGTGTTGACCTTGCTCCTAAAATACCCTTCCTGTTCTCTACAATGCACTGCCCTCCCTCAGATCCTGGGAACTGGAACAAGATCCAGCCCTGGCTGGAGCTGTGGGATCTGTGGGAGCTCTCAGGGAGTGTGAGGGAGCTGTGTCCCCCATCAGTCTGTCTGTGCTCGCTGAAGCAGAGCAGGGAGGATGATCTGAGGGCTGCAGAACTGGACTGGGACACCGGTGTTCCCAAATTACTGCTGTGGAATTCTGTGTGAGACCTTGGCCGAGTCCTTTACCTTCATGTGATTTAATTCATCACTTTCTGCTTGTATTTCCATCCCTTTTTCCTTCTCTCTGACAAGGCTGCAATAAAGACAAAGTCTGGATCCCTGGCAGTGTCCAAGCCCAGGCTGGACGGGGCTCGGAGCTCCCTGGACAGTGCAGGGTGTCTCTGCCCAGGGCTGGGGGTGGGATGGGATGGGCTTTGAGGCCCCTTCCAACCCAAACCATTCTGGGATTCCATGATTCAGTGATCCTGGAAAGAGGAGAAGCCCTCTGAGGTCAAACAGCAGAGCACAGGATGAGGGTTCTGTGCTCCCTGAGTCTCTGCTCACTGCAGCTCTGAGTGGCAGAAGTGATGGGGCTCCCGTTGCTCCCTTCGGAGATCGAGTGACCTCCTGTGCCAGATCAGAAATAGACTTTAAATAATTCATTGAATAAAGTCTAGGATTTTGGTAAATGTCTGTCTGATTCTCCTTGCTCTTTATTATTCCTGGCTTTCCTAGCAGCCCATGGAGCCCAGAGCCTCATCCCTCTTGTCATCCCATCCACGGTGCCTCCGTCCGCTCACGGATCGTTCCACTGCTTTGAACATCAGTTGAATCTTTCCTTTTTCCTCTTGAACGAGGGAATTATTTTGCCTAATAATACAGCTTTGATTTCCCTACTGGAGTGCGCTTTGCTCCGATGTGAGAGCGGACACAGCCATCGGCTTCCCGGCGTGGGGCCGCCTCCCATCAGACGGCAGCGCTTAAAGCAAATTGCGGGTCCTGTGAATCCCCCGGCTGGGCTCTGCTCTCACCGCATCCCCACAACCACACCGAGTGCAGCTCTGCCTGGGGAGCTCAAAGATGTGCTAATCCTGGGCGTCTGAGAGAATAAAAGCCTGCCTGGGGCTCCGGGGATCCCGGCAGGAAGATGCAGGGCAGCAGGCAAGGCAGAGTTCCGAAACTCTGGATGGGAGCAAAACGTAGGGAATTTGTTGATTTCCCTGAATTCCGAGCGCTCTTGCTTCCTCCTCGTACCCAAAAGAGATGGGTTTGTTTATGCTGTTTAGCTTCGGGCTGGAACAGAACAGAATATACATTTCCTTGCAAAGACACATTCCTATCTTATTTGATGGTCTGAAATGAAATCAGGAGGGATGTTATTTAATCAGGGAGAAAGGAAAGAAAGAAGGGATGAACAGGCATCTGATAAATTCCTGGTTCTCGCTGTGTGACGTGGGAGGTCCCAAGGGAAGTTGCTGGGAAAGCTTCGGGCTCCTGTTCCCTCCCTGCCTGGCCCAGGTCTGAGCACCCGAGGGGCTCCGTGTGCTGCTGCCTCGGGAGATGCAGAACTGAAACTCTTTCTGTCTTTTTTTAAAAAAAAAACTGCTACAAACCTGAAGGGATTTATTTCCATCACAGCTCCCCTGACTGTCTCACCTGTGGGGAAGTGAGGCCAGATTTATTCCAGCCTAAGCAGGACTAAAATGTACCTCCCTTCATCCCCAAAACCTTGTGTGAGCTCCAGTTTTCTCCCCTGGATGAACAGTTACTCTGGGATGCT
Source organism: Rhipidura dahli (assembly GCA_013399225.1). Taxonomy (NCBI): domain Eukaryota; kingdom Metazoa; phylum Chordata; class Aves; order Passeriformes; family Rhipiduridae; genus Rhipidura; species Rhipidura dahli. Next base: position 467,778 of record VXAC01002481.1, on the reverse strand, counting down.
GTGGTGAATTTGTAGGCCATCAGTTGCTGCCTTTTCCCTTTATTGTAGAGATTTAACCCAAAGAGGTGTGTGCTTGATAAACAGTGAAGTCCTGGTGGTGGCACTGCCAGAATGTTTCTCGTTCTGTGGCTTCAACAGAGCTGGTTTTTCTTTTGACAATTATATTTCTTTGTAATGTGACCCCACGGGTCTGGTGTGGATTGCAGCATCCTGGTGGGTGTGTGCACTCAGGGCAGAGAGAAGCTGGAGTCAAACCCAGAGCCCTTTAAGTAACAAAACAAAGCCAGAAACACAGAAGTAGAATTGCACCGGAGCTCGTTTAAGCCTCCCTGAAATTTCCATTGTGCAAGCCTTCGAGTGTTGTAGTTACTGTGGCACATCTCATTTTCCTTTATTCCCTGGTGGATGTTTCCCTGAGAATTTGGTACAGATGCTGAACAATAAAGCCTGTTGCAAATTGCTTTCCAACTGCTAGGTAATTACAGCAGATTTTATGCTAAATGTAAAGAATGTACTGCTATTTTTTAATAAAGGGAACATCTTTTCTTATCTGATGCCCTAATGCAGTCTCATTTGTCTCACTTTCCAGCTGAAGGGTGACTTCCAGTCGTTCACACCCAGCCAGAGCTGCTGGCACGGCTGCCTTTCCATATTCTTCCCCAGAACCTGCCTGTTGCAATGATCAGCTGCAAGTTCAGACCCTGTGTGTGTTCAGTAAGTAACTTTAAATATTTAATTTGACTACACGGAGGCCGGGGAGCATGTTTCTCTCTGTACTTGTTACCGAATCAGACAGAATATTTGGTTCCAGCAGGCTCCAAGGATTAGCTCCACGTGGTGTCACATTTGTCAGTGTTTACTAACGCCCAGTGACATTATCATCTCTCATACACCAGGCTGAGCAAACACGCAGCTCCTCATCCCTTCTTGGGGGGGTTCCTCTCTCTGCCCCTGTGCCCAGCTGAGCATCTCGAGCTGCAGGAGGAGTGTCCCAGACTGCTCTGCACTGCAAAGCTGCTGTGTGCCCTGGCTGGATTCCTGTCCTGGGGAGACACCCCCAGCACAGCGGGGATTGGGGGAGCTTTTTTTATTTTTTTCTCTGTTACTTTGCCATGGGCTGTGGTGGTGGTGAAAGGCTGTGGGATGTTTCCTGAGCTGCCCAGTGGTGTTTTCAGCCACCTGCTGCAGGCACCTTTCCGGTCCTGGGACGGTGTTTGGGATTTGTTTTAGAGCTGTTTGGCTGTTCTTAGGAGGAGCTGTGTGCTGGTGGAACACACAGCAGCAGCAGCCCTTGGTGCCACTAAAAGCCTGTGCTGGGGGAAAATTGCTCTCAGGTCCTTGTGGATATTGTAGTGAGGTTTAAAATGAATCTCTGCTGTTGCTGTTTATGACCTCCTTTATCTATTTCCCATTAAGTTTTATACGGCTGATTGATGGGAATGCAGGAACAAAGAGGTGCACTGTGATTAGCACAGAGCTTTCCAGCTCCTGTTAATCTGCCACTCAGACAGAGCAGCACCAAATCACTCCTGGGGAGGTCCCTGTTCCTCTGTCACCAGAGCCTGGGAATGCCACTGTGACAAGTGGCTCTGGGAGGCAGAGCCTGACCTGCTCCCCTGCCTGGGGCTGGCAGAGGTGGCAGCTGAGCTTAAACACAACCAGGAGAGATCAAATCAGATGCCATGAGGCAGGGGGAGAGGAGGGAGAGGGTCCTGCCCTGCCACCAGGTGACTTCACACCCAAAGCAAATCCCCACGTGGCTCAGGAGACAACAGAAACCCCATCCAGACCCATTCTGACTTCCAACAGCCCTGCTGAGTGGTTGAAACGTGCAGTTTAACATATGGCTAATAAACGACTAATTAAAACAAATAGGAAACAGTCAACTAATCAAATCTCCTTGTTGCCATATGGCAAAATTCCCTGGCAGGCTCCGAGAGAGGAGTCACCCAGTCCGGGGTACCAACGGGGACCCGGTGACTCAGCAGGGGATTAGGGTGAAGCAGGGAATTTGGGATGATTATTCATTATCTGCCAAGCACAAGAATCTCCTCTTCTCTCTCACTTTGGTTGCTGTGAGGCTTTTTTTCCTTCTTTCCCCGTTCTCCCTGGTGTCACTGGCAGGGTGGGGCTGGCAGGTGCCCAGTCCCAGTCCCCACAAGGAGAACATCTCTGGGAGGTGTCCCTGCCCGGGCAGGGGTGGCACTGGGTGGGCTCTCAGGTCCCTTCCAACCCAAACCATTCTGTGCTTCCATGAAATCTCTCCGGGGGTGCAGGGGATGCTCAGAGCTGGTCCCTCACAGGTGACCCTGACAGAGCAGAGGATGTCACCAGGGAGAGCCTGACAGCACCTCACACACGAGGCTCTGCCTGCTCCATGGTGAGAGCTGCTCTGAGCTGGTGCTCGTGGCAGCACAGCAGCTGGGGGAGGATAACTGAGAAGCAGGAAAGAGACCTTGGAATGATTCAGCAGGAATTAGCTCTGCTCAACACACGGCCTGGATCCCACCAGGGGCTGAGGGAGGGAGGCAGCAGCTGCAGAGCTGAGGGTGGTTCAGGCTCTGCCCCACCACAGCGGGGCTGTTTCTGTCGCTGGCAGTGGGGTCAGCTGCTGTGGTGACACTGTGGGAATGTCACTGTCTTTTTGGTGTAAAGAACAGAATTTCATGGCACTGGGGAAGCAGGGGTGGGCACTGATCTCTGCTCTCTGTGACCAGGGACAGGACCCCAGGGAATGGTCCCGGCCCCGAGGCTGCTAGAGCTCCAGGAGCGTTTGGGCAGCGCTGCCAGGGGTGCCCAGGGGGGGATTTTGGGGCTCTGGGCAGGGCCAGGGGCTGCACTGGATGATCCCTGGGGTCCCTCCCAGCTCAGGACGTTCTGTGTGTTTCACAAATGGAAGTGGTGATGGACTGACCTACCGGGAGAGAGGGTTGGTTAATTAGGCTGCATCTTAGTCAATGATAGGAATTAAGAGCAAAACAGGATGTTTGCCCTCTCTCTTTTATTAACTTAGTCCAGCAGCAGCTGGATGACTCACAAGCCTCACCAAGGCACTGAGATCCCGTGGTCACGTAGGCTCAGAGCTGGAGAGCCTGGGCTCACACAGTCACCCCCCTGCTTTGGCACTCGGGCTCATTTTCTGCACGTTTGTACCCCAAAAATTTAATGTGGAGCCATTAGCAACAGATGAGCTTTGCACTGGTGTGATAAGGGACAGCAGAGATAGTAAATCCTGCCATGAGTCAGGAAAGCTGCGTGCCCCTTTCTAAATTGACGTGTTCCTGTGGAGGGGATCCTTTATTCTCCCTTGAAGGGGACTTTCCAGTTCTTCAGTGGAGTCATCCCTTATAAAGAAGCTGTAACTGGATTTTTTCAGACCTTTTGCCCATGTCTTGGTTCAGCTCTAAGTCATGTCCCAGGGAATAAGAATGCAATGTAGAACTCAGTGTTAGCAGAGCACAGCCCTGAGGTGTGGGAAGGGTCATTTTCTGTGGGCAGTTGAGGTCAAAGGGGCCAAAATGTGGATGGTGGGAAGATTTCTGCGCTGAGACCTCATTAAGGAGTTTTATTTGGCTTCGTTTTGCAGACAGCCAGTAAGAGATAAAGCTTAATATTCTTCATAAAGTGACAGAATTATAACAAAATGAAACAAAAATGACTTAACTGCCACAGGGAAGTGCTGGGCTGGATCCATCAAGGCCCTCAGTGTCCCAGTCATCATCCAGGAAAGCACTTAAGCGCCTCCTTTACTGTAAGCACTGCTGGAATCAATGCTGGGTGGCTTTGCTGCATCAGGAGCAGAGCCCAGGACGGTTCAGGAGTCAGACTGTGGGCACAGAGGGACCCTTCCACTTCTAAACCCTCTCCTCCTGGGCTGGAAGGCTTCTGGAGCAGAGAATGTCTCTGGGAAACTACAGGAAAGATCCCCAGAAGCCTTGTATGGAGAAAAGGAGCCACGTGAGTCACCCAAAAAATAATGGTGGTGAAAAGGGGGGCTGAACTCGACAGAAAGCCTGACTGATATTTAAAAGTCAGCAGAGGAATGATGAGCTCATTCTGGCTATGACACACCTGCAGTACGTGGGTGTTTGGCCTCTTGCTGCCAACCCCAGGGTGATCACAATTTCCCTTCTGGCCCTAAAAGCTGTTAATGAATTCCTGATCTCCCATGGCCACCTTCTGTTTATTTACCAGAGCATTCTGCCCTGCTTCTCCCACGGGCATTGGGGCGCCCAGGCTTTGGAAAGACATCCAAAAGGAATAAATTTCTCTCATATCCAGCTACAAATACCAGTGCTGGGCTGGGAGGGATGGGTTTTATAGGAAAGGGACCTCTGCACGTTGGTCGGATGCTCAGGTTTAGGAGAACATTGAGCAGCCATATAGACAGAGATAGAGATAAATATCACACACAGTTTCCTCCAATGAATGGGAAGCCAGGGCAAGGTAATTTAGTTACATTAAATAAGTCTTATTCCCCAGGAATGGATTTTCTGTGGCTGGACCTTGAGCTTTCACTGGTATCCAAAACTTCACTGCCGTCTCTTCTTCCCAAGCTCACCCAGAAGCCAAATGCTTAAATCTACACCATATGGTCCCTTTTAGATTTTACTTCTGGACAGAAGTCAGGTCCCCAGTGCTTCCCTCCTAAGTGGCCCAGACAGGCATGGAGACGACAGGATGCTGTGCAGCAGGGCTGAGTTCCCAAAGGAGCTGCAGGAGATTTAATTTTCCTCCCGAGGGTGTCTTGGCCCTCAGAGGGATGAGACAGCTCATTTTTCACTTAGAGCAGGGCTAGACCAGACCTGCGACCCGGAGCAGTGGGATGCAGAGCACTGAGGAGCTCCCTGGATGCCCAGGAATTTTCACCTCCCATCACTGGCCAGACCCCAGTGCTGCGAAGGGCTGAGCCCCCATTGCCCGGGGGGCTGTGGCTCCCCATCCCTGGCAGTGTCCAAGGTCAGCCTGGAGCAGCCTGGCGCAGGGCAGGGTGTCCCTGTTGGTGCCAGGACCAGCACAGCTCCCTGTCAGAGGGAGGGATGTGGCTCTTTGCTCCCTTTCCCTGCACAGGAGGAGCCCCAGCTCAGCCCCATCCGTGGCAGCCCCGGGGCAGAGGTGGCCACGGGGCTCCAGACTCCTCTGGGGCTCCTCTGCAAGCACCAGCCAGGCTCCGAGGGAAGGGTTGAAGAATGACAATGAGGTCATCCTCACAGATATTCACAGAGTGCTTTTCAATGTTTGATGAGCAGCATGGGCCTCCTGGTGCAAAATGATACAGACTTCTACGGGGCTTTTCAGTTTGCTTTGACTTTTATTTCTTCTGGACTCGTGGGGTGTTTGGAGAGCTGGCTCCCTGTCCTCCTTGCCTGGCTGCCCCTGGTCTGTCTGAGCGATCCCAGGGGTGCTGCAGGGGTTCAGCAAAGGCATCAGATGCCTTTAGTTCCACGGTTCAGTACAAACACCCTCCCATCGAGGGTTTATGAAACACAAATGAAGGTTTGGGCCCTCAAACCTGGGCTGCAAACGCTGCATTTCTGGTTCTGGGGAGGGCTCTGTGGGGCTGGAATCTGCTCCTGTGAGGCTGCTGGAGCTGGACACTCCTGGCACATGGCTGGGCTCCCTGCTCCTGCCTTTCCCTCAGTGCCACCCTGGGGCAAAATGATTTATTTGGCATTTTCAGAGAAAACCTCCTGGGTTGCTGCGGGGCGGCTGCGTGGCTGTGACCAAAGCAGGGACCACTGCCCCATGTCCTGTCCCTCCTTCCCTTGCCCAAAGCCCCCCCAGCTCTCCTGGAGCCTCCTCTGCTCCAGGCTGAGCACCCCGGGCTGGGCTGGGCTCTGGCAGCAGAAATCTCTGTCCTGCAGCTGGGGCAAGCTCTGTCCCTGCCATCTGCACTTCTCCAGGTTTCTTTCCTTACTCCTGGGTTTTATTCTGGTTGGCAAACACTGGTTCCTCACAAAGTGCCATTCACTGCAGGGTCTTAACCTGATCCCTGCTGGGTTCCAAATCGACAGAACTCTACCTGGCTATTAGTGAGATACAATCCACAGCTAAACACAGAAGTGACAAAGTGACAAAGCTCTCCTGGAGCGCTGCCAGCACGGGGACAAAATCAGTGCCAGTCCCTGCTCAGCTCCCCGTGTGCTGGGACAGCCTCCTCTGTGCCCAGGGCAGGGCTGAGCCCTCCCTGGAAAGCTCCTGCTCCCTCCCTGCAGGGCTCTCAGGTGCTGTCCCACCGGAGTCGCCGTGTTGAGATTTGCAGTGCTGCAGCTGGGCTGGTATTGGCTCTTAAATTATTTTGTTTCCTTGTGTACTCTTTAGTGACGGTATTTGCTTCTCTCTGGAAAGGCTCAGTATCCTTTTGGCATTTCAGAAAAGGTGGGCAGGATGAATTATTCATTTTAAAAGTGTGTGACATTATGATGGAGCTTCAGCAAAGTACATTTAAACATTACAAAATAGGATGAATCAGTTTGAACTCATCTGAGCTTATCATATATCAGATAAAATGACTGATATAAAGGCTACAAAGGAAAAAAAAAGCTCCTCTTAAACCATTTCTAAATTAGACTCCAAAACCACACCAAATATAAAAGGGGGTTTATTTTCAGAACTTTTAATGCCAAGAGGTTTAGGGGAAATTGATGAAAATGCGGAGTTAAACCCCTCTTTGCTAAAAAGCGACACAGCTCTTGGAACTGTGCTGAGGTACCTCCCTGGAGGCAGGACAGGGACAGGTGGGGACAGACCAGGATCACTGGGGAGCTGAGAACACAAGTTCCTCGGGAGAACTCGTGTAAAGAAGAAAAGAAAAGGCTCTGGTCAAAGCCTGAAGGATAAAGTGCTAGAAGGCAGCTGAAAGAATCCCATGGAGGTGCCTCAGGAGCCTCCTCGGGCTCGAGTCTACTCAGGCTCCTTTGTTCTGAAGTGGTGGATTGTTTTGTTCTGGAAACATAAATGTGAGTATTTCTGTACCCCCCTGCAGAACCTTGCATCAAATAAGGATCCTTCACCCTGCAGAAGGGATGTCTGGAAGTACAAAGCACTGCGAACAGGATGTTTGCACTCAGAATTTAAACTCATTATTTTCATGAAAAAGGTGTCTTTAAGAGTCAAATTCTGGGGGAAATCCTCTCTAAGTAGTCATTTAAGCAGAATTGTTTCTTATCTTCACGCTTTAAGTGTTGCTCTTTTGGTGATCCCTGTTGGGCATCCCGGGGCTGTTCTGCTCCCGTCGGGACTGAGCCCAGCAGCAGTTTCCTTGGGAGGCTCCTGCTGGGTCCTGGCTGCTGCTGGGCTCTGCATCCCAATTCCTCCCCTTCCTGCACCTTTTTTTTCACTTTGACTTTCGTGGTGCTGAAATCTCCCGGCCCCGGTGAAGCTGCTGCACCCTCTGTGCCTCCCAGGCGAGGAGGAGCTGCCCTGCTGCCTCCCCCAGCCCTGCCCAGCACACTGCCCTTCCTTTCTCCATGCTGCTTTAGCCAACCCAAATATTTATTCCTTGCCCATTTTTTTTTCACTTTTCCAGCAAACAAGATCTCTCTGGCTTAAAACTGACTTCGGATCCCTTCCCCTGCAACAGCTCCTGCAGGAATAACACAGATGCTGCACAAGCACTCCAACATGTGCTTTTGGTTTCCCAGACAATTAATGTCGCTGTTCTGCTTTACCAAAATCCCCTGGAAAACTCCCTTAAAGCTCCCTGATGATGGATGTAAACCCAACATCTGACTCCTTGTGATCATTGGAGTGGGGGGAATGTGAACACAAGCACCCTCGTGAGCAGCCACTCCAAAAACCTGTCCAGTTCAGCATCCTGTCACTCACAGTGACAAACGGGAATTGCTCCTAAAAAAGAGACCCTGAGCAAGTGGAAAACCTGCCAGCAGGGCTGTTTCTCTATGAATTCAAAAGAATTATAACCTTTTCTGAATTCACGTTGCCTTATTTTGACAACAGCTCCTGGTTTTGATAGAAATGTTGGTTCTTTCAGAAAAGGCAGCTGAACTCTTGCTCCCAGGGAAGTGCTGTGGCACTGAGCCCCAGGTGAATCCTGTGGGGATGCGGCCCTTGCTCTGTTTGTTGAATTTGTCACTTGGATTCGAGGCCTCTCAGCCCCCTCCCCTCTTTAGGACCGACGGGAATCACTGTTCCTCATTCCCTGCCCTTTCCCACTCACTCCAGATGCAATCTCCAGCACACAGCAGCAGCCCCGTGGCCCAGCCGGATCTGGGGCTGGGTAATTGTGTTCTGCCAGGCTAAATTTCCCTGCAATTCCAATTGGATGCAGTGTTACTCATTAGGTGAGGTCCTAATCGCCTGTGCCGTGTTGCTGTGCAACAACTGCTGCAATTAATCCCCAGGGTCAGGAGACTCAGACACTCCTCCTGCATATTTGTAATTTGTAAAGCTGTAATGGGCCTTTTTCAAGGAATATTACTTAATATTTAATAACAGTGATACTAATGGACTCTGCATTTGCTCCAATTAAACACTTGGATGGGTGGACTGTGTAAACTCTGCGTTCAGCTGCTGGAGTGTGGCACTTTGTGAGAGACTTTGTACTTGAGGATGTGAGTAGGAAAGTAGGGTAATACGATTCCCAAGCAATTATGCATTGCATCCACATAGTGTAGCTGCTGCAAGCATTTATCGTAATTAATGGAACCACACTGATTATCAAAGGATGTTTGGATAATGATTGATTTGTCACTTGTAAAGCCGTGCAGGACATCAGAGCACAAATTACACTGATTTACTGGAAGAGTTATAAGCTTTCAAGTGCAGCCATTCCTTAGGGGGGATCTGGGGCTCTGCTGCTCATTCCTTGCTCTCTGGGTCCCTCAGAACCATTTTCATGTCATAAAACAGAATTAGGAGAATTGCTGCTGAGAGGAGGCTTGAATGAAGGGACAGAACTGCCAGGGATGCTGCACATCTCACAGGAAAACAAAGATCCTTCCTCCCTCTCCCCAGAGGGAATGAGAAACACAAATTGCACTCGGCTGTACTGAGAGCTCTGCCAGGCTTTGAAGCCCCCGGGCAGTTTCCCACCTTCACCTTCCATTATTGCCTTTCCTATTTTTAGTTGAATTTCCAGGTTTTCCCAAGCCAATTCTTTTCAGCCATTCAACATTTCTCCCGTGTCAGAGGGAAGGATGGCTTTACACGGTGTTGCCATGGAAACACCTGCTGGATATGGGATGGAGATGGGTGAGAGAAGGAAATGCTCCGGAGGCTGAAAAGCCCAAGAGCAGGAGCCCCACCAGGATTCTTTCCTCAGCAGGGATCCCAGGTTTCCGTGGATTTGTTTGCACAGCTCAGAACTTTGTGTCAGAACCGGGGAATGTGGCACACTGCAGCCATGGGAAGAAGGACAAATGCTGTCTCTGGTCATTTCCTTGCCCCCTCCAAAGTCACTGTTTGATTTCTTTCATGGAAATCTGCTCCCAGCCCGCTCAACCCCTTCCCCTTTCCTCGGGCACTGATGCCAAGCAGGGCTCATTCCTTGTGCGTTGTCTTGGCAACTTGGGATGTCCAGAGAGGGCCAGAGCAGCAGTTTCCTCGGGGGATCCTCTGCTCCCAGCCCAGGGCTGGGGGGTATTTTTTGGGGGGGAAGAATTAACATAAATTATCACAGTGACTGCACAGAAGAGATATTTTTGATTTTGAGCGTGCACATTTTACATTCCCGACCCCAAAAGCAAAGCTCAGCTCCTCCATCTGACAGCCTGAGCCGGGGCTTTCTCGAGTCAACAGGACTCTGTTTTCCCCAGCGAGCCTTGGCTCGAGCTTTGCCATAAAAGCTTTTGGATCAAAGCACTCGTTGTGCAGAGAGTCAGACAGGTATAAAGAGCATCTGCTGTGTTGAGTCATTTGAGTTTGTGCCATGCCTCAGACCACTTGTGGATGAGCTCTCAGCTTTCTGCTGCGTACACACCACTTTAAACCGAGCTTAATGTCTGCCTCTCTAATTTTAAGCAGAGGGAAAAATATTACCTGAGTTTGTGCTTCAGCAGCAGGGGCTTCACAGAGGCTGTGGGAGTGCTGGGAACAGGGCTGAGAGTTTGAGGAGGATTTTAAGATGAGAATCTCACTGCTCACATTTTCTCCATCACCAGGTTTGCCTCTCTGCTGGGAGCCTGGGCTTGTGTGTTCACCTATAGGGCTCAATTCGCCTTCTGTGCCTCCTGCAAATCTCATTAAGCTGCGTTGTATTAAATGGGAGGAACATGCAGTTAAGTCTGTGGTTTTCAAAATGCATTAGACTTCTTTTCAAGTATGCAAAGTGTAAATGGACTTTGTGCTTTGGGGATGGAGCAGTGTGTTTACAATTTTGGTTAGATAAAAGGATGTTGAGACGGCCTTTAACATTGATTTCATGTTAGGTTTTTCTCGGCTTTAATATAGCCTTAGAGGTTCTTTGAGTGTTTTGATTTACAGAATATATTGGAAAATGAGTTTTATTTTATTTATCAGTCAGTAATGGGCTTTTCCTTCTGTTCTTCCCCAGTGCAGTTAGCCCTGAAATAGTAACCTGGGTAATCTCATTAGGTCAGGCTTTCTTCACTCAGGTTTTCTGATGCAGAACAGGTTGAAACACTGGGAAATGAACTTCTTGCACTCTTTTGTTGTTTTTCTTGTGAATCCAACTGAAACCAAGCAATTGAATGAGCCATGACAAGTATACATTAAACCTAAGTCTTTCTGAACCTGAAAATGAAATTTTCTGAGTAATGAAGACTTAAATATCAGGAGAACCTGAGCTTTCTCTGTGTTGGTTGTGTCACTCTGGAGCAGAGCTGGGCAGTTCTCTCCCTCCCCAAGCTGCAGCAGCAGAGGCTGCTGGTGTTTATTCATCTGGCAGAGGCACTTGTAAGGTTATGTTTGTTATAAATAAACTGAAATTTGACAGTGAAAGTTGCCATGAAAATGTTCTACACACCCACGGGACAGTTTGTCCAGGGAAGCTGACAAAAATGCTGGCAAAATGTTAAAGACTCTCCTGGGTGAACTGGCAGGGTCTGTTACTGGTCCTCTGGGGGACTCTGGAGCTCTGGGGTGGAAAGGGGGGAAACGGGAAGGAAAGGGGGGCCACAAAAACTGGTCTGGAGTTTTGACTTTTTCAAGTGCCTTCATTATTGAAATCTAAATTTAATTCCAGTTATGATTACTTTGAGAGTGGTGCCAAGTCCTATATTACCTGACCTACTTTAAAGCTGTGTGGAGAAATACAGCCACCAAATTGACCTTCCTTGTGCCTTTCCACGTCTCGGGTGGCACTGTGGGAAACTTGGCATTAATTTTTAACAGCAGGGAGAGAGGGATTGGGTCGGACATGGAACTTTGCAGGTAACAGGAGGCCTGTTTGTGCTGATCAGCAAAAGGAGATGCTGTGCCCAGGCTGGTGAATCTCCTGCTTGTTCTCTCTGCCCGCCTGTGGAGCTGGTGTGGGTGATTAATTATTGCTTTAATGCCCTTAACTCTGTAGAATCCCAGACTGGTTTGGGGTTGGTGGGACCTTAAAGCTCATCCCATCCCACCCCTGCCATGGCAGGGACACCTCCCACTGTCCCAGGCTGCTCCCAGCCCCAGTGTCCAGCCTGGCCTTGGGCACTGCCAGGGATCCAGGGGCAGCCCCAGCTGCTCTGGGCACCCTGTGCCAGGGCCTGCCCACCCTGCCAGCCAGGAATTCCTTCCCAATCTCTGACTTAAATCGACAACAATGCAGTGTCTGCCAGGCCTGACCCTGCCTGACAAATGTGTTTGTTTTCTGTGGGGTTTTCTCTCAGTCCAAGTCTCAAATCCCACTTTGTGACTGAAGCACAAGTAACTGCCTCAGCAGCCGAGCCCGGTCAGAGAGTGAAACATTAAATCTAAAGCAGCTCTTAGCTCCTCCAGCCAGGAAAATATCCATGTTTTATTCATAGATGAATACTAGTCAACATCCCCCAGTTCCCTGGACACAGCCGTGGGTCTATAAATAGCCCTGAGGTGACACAGCAGACTGGCCTGGGGACAGCAGCCAGCCCGGGGCTGCTCCAGCCAGGAACCTCAGGGAAAACATCCTTGGATCCCCTCCAGCAGTGGGAGCAGGGCCGGGGCTGCCCAGGGATGCTGTTCCTGCCCCGGGGTCCTCAAGGTCCCCACCCTGTCCCCTCTGCCCTGCCTCGCTCCGGGGCTGTCCCTGCTCCTGCCCTGGTGCTCCATCCAGCTCCAGACAAAGCTCTCCTGGATTTCTCCTGCACGCCCAGGGCAGGTGTGGGAATGTTTAGGAGAAGAAAGGAGGAGAATGAAGGAGGAGATAAACTTGGGGTGGAATACAGCTGGGAAAGGGAGAATGACTGTGTGCCCAACTCCTTAATGATGCTCTGCCTGATGTATGCTCAGTAATAATTCTCTCTGTAGCTAAAACTGGCTGTATCCTAATTTAATGTAAACTTAGGTGAGTACAGCTGTAATAATTTACAGGGATGAAGGCCTGGGAGACTTGCCTAGAGTTTCTCACATGTGCCTCAATCATATTTTAGCACTGCTTTAACAGTTCAACAGGCAGAGCTGGCATAACAAATTCATCATGTGAGCCCTGATTTACGGACCTGTGTTGATCTATATCCTCACTCTCCTTATTTTCCAATGCATTTATCATTCCCACTTGGTCATTCCTTCCCACTCTGCAATTCTTAGTGGCTTCCAACTTTTTGGCTGCTCCGGAGAATTTCTCAGGAGCTTTATCTGGAGCAGAAGAGCCTTCAGTGTGTCCTGCCCTGGTTCAGAGCAGAGGATTCAGAGCAGGGAGGTGTTACAGAATGCCACTGATGTGATTCCAGATGTACAGCTGCAGCTGCCTCCTCGCCAGGAGCAGCCCCAGCTCCGTGTGCCCGCCTGGGATTGGGGTCTCTCCCAGAAAGCTCCCCATCCTTCTTCCCTGGGGGATCCTGTTCTCCGAGGGTGAAGCTCTGGTGAAGGCAGATCTGGGTGAGGGCTGGGGGGAGCTCGGTGTTACCTGCCTCTCTCTAATTGCTCTGATGCACACTGAGTACTAGAAAGTTGTACAAGTTATTTTTAAATTGTGGAGGAAGTTATGTAAGGCAGATCATACTAAGAGTTTATTTTATTTTTAATGACTGTATTTAAAAATTCATGCAGAAGCATAGAGGGACTTTTAATTACTACATTTAAACCTTCAGGTGATGCTTAAGTAAAGGGGGAAAAGGGCCTTTTTCATTATTTTTTTTATGTCCTCCTTTTCTTTGCAAAGCAAACGTAGGAGCAGACTGGGAGGTTACCCTGAGCTAAGAGAGAGCTTCAGCTTGGGCAGGAGCTGCAGAAGCCCAGCCATATTTCACAATATCTTATACTTCACTGATAATGCAGCATCTCTCATTCTCCATTGCAGAAACTGCCTCCAACAGGAGCACTTTGATTTCCTTGGGGAGGGCTCGATATTGCAACGAGCAGCTTCCCCTGCCTGGCTCCTGGGGGAGGCTGCGGTGATGCCTCGGGCCGTGTTTATCTTATTGACCAGCAGAGAGAAGAGAAAGAAAAAGTGCATTTTAATTAGTCCTGAGAACTTCATTTGTCTGGAGGTCAAACTTGAGCTTGGCTGGGTCTCGCCTGCACTTTGGAAATGGATCTGTCCTTTGGCCAGGGGTGGGCTCGTGGCATCTTCTGCTCTGGGAGCCAGAGCCAGCCTGGCCAGGCAGCCCCGGGGGCAGGGAGAGGTTTGGGTTGGGAGGGACCTCAGAGCCCCTCCAGTGCCACCCTGCCCTGGGCAGGGACACCTCCCACTGTCCCAGGCTGTTCCAAGCCCCGTCCAGCCCGGCCTGGAGCATCTTTGCCTTTATAAGAGGAGCAGAAACGATTCCCACTGCCAGCCCCGTTCCCGCTGTGCCTGGATCTCCTCTCCCGCAGAGGGAGGTGACCGCCCCGGGACAGCCCTGGAATTCAGGGAGGACAAGCTGCTCTCCCGGGAACAGGCAGCTGAAACACTCCCAGCTCTGGACTCCGCTTTCCCCAGCTCGAGCCTCGGCTTTGTTCGAGTGACAGCCCTGAAGGGGCGCAGAGATTTTACAAGCCCTGAGCTTGTATTGCCTGAAGGGAGCAAAAATAGATTCTCCCATCTCGTTTTATTGAATATGACCAGTCAGGCCCAATTGATCGCTCCAAAGCAGTCCCAAAGCTCACCCTCCCCTGAATGGGACTGGGTAATTGAAGTCATTCAAATGCTCGTGAGAAACAACCGCATTGTCGGCTGCTGGGGATGCTTTGTCCTTACGGAGATGCGCTGCTTATCTGCTCATCCTTCTGCCAGGGGACGCCGGGGGAAGAGGGGCTGTGGAGTTAAATGGGCCAAGAGCCGACTTTCAACCCTCACAACACGATTCAGATAAATTCCTGCACTGGCAACACAAAATATCCCCATTAGAGGCACATAAAGGCTTTTGTGGAGCTCTCTGAAGGCAGCACGGGATGGTTTCCCGGCTACCTGCCCGAGGAATGGCAGCGAAAGGATTTGGAAGAGATCCCAATGTTGTCAGGTCTCCCATCCTTCCCGCTTTGCCTGAACCATTTAAATTCCCTGCAAAGCTCAGGAGCCAGCCCCGAGCCGCTGCCGTTCCCGGGGGAGCCCTGCGGGGACCCCCGCGCTCCACCTCCCGAGCCCGGGGCTCTGGGGATCGGGTCATTGCTCCACTGCACACAAACGCCTTCTGGCCACCCCAGCTTCCCGCAAATCTTCCTAAAGTTCAGATCAAAGTTATGTGCAAGTAATGAAAATCCTCAGGAGTCGCTTCCAGCCCTTAAGTTGTCCCTGTTTAAAACACACGGAAACTGAGATGAGTCCAAACGTCCCTGCTCTGACGCATCTCAGAAAATGATGAAGCTGAAGTATAAAGAAACCCAGTTTTTTCCTCCTCTTTTTGCATAAAGTGCTCATTTTTAACTTAGTTCTGAAATATCCTTGATAGAGGGTTCCAGGTAGGTTTCTCCATTCCTCTTTCTAATCTGCTTGATACAGAATTTGAAGGAGTCGAGGAAAAAATAAGGAGGCTGAATAAATTCAAATCAGAATTCATTTATGCAGCAACTCCAGCATCCATTTAAAATATCCCATTAAATATTGTCCTCTGCTAAATTTAGGAAATGCTCAGGTGTGTCTGCTCTTGTGCTGCACAAAAAGTTTTAATACAGATTTAATCATTCTGAGTGTTAGGGGAAAGGGCTAATTAGATTGGCAAATTTAGAAGGCAGTAGTATATTATATGGGAAGAAATGGGTGATTAGATATTATTCACTGTAAAAGTGACTGGCCTTGTGGGGTATCTTTAAGGATATCATATGACACAATCCTAGTTTAAAAATTGAGAAAGCCGAAGTTCACATCATCCTCACATTTCCTCCGTTTTTCAAACGAAGTTTTCCCAAGGTTCGTTTTTAGGAGTTTTTGGCAGCTGGAGGAGGGAGAGTCCAGCCTGGCCATCGGGCTGTCCCCGTCCTTTTGTCCCTCTGCCCAGGTGTGGCTGGGGACAGCACCACCCCCATCCCCACATTTGCAGCCCCCAGGCCGATGCTGTGGGACATCCCCTGCCAGCTGCTTCAGTGCCTCCCATCGTGATTTTGTGGGACTCCTGCCAGTAATGGTCTTTGTTTACTCCCATAGATCGTGTTTTTCCAGCACTCATGGAATTGTTGATTGGCCATAAACAAATGGGCTCCTTCACAACGCTTTGGGTATTGCACTGCCCCTAGGAGAGCCGGTTTGGGAGGGGGAAAGTGGGTTATTTTCTTTAAACAACTGAAAAAGTCTATTTCTGAACGTGCTATAGTGAGGGAAGGCTCAGTATTAATGACTTTGCTGAGCTTTAATCACCGTAGAAGATAAATGCAGCAGGTTGGGAGCTAAAGCCCGTGGAAAGGCAGAGGAAGCTGAGTTTCTGTGGGAGCCCTTCTCATTCCCAGCTCTGCTCACATCACTTGGTGGCGTTTCTGACCCTGGTGCTCTCGGAGCCATTGTCCCCACGTGTCCCCAGACTGCCAGGACCCCCCTAACTCTCCGTCCCGGCCCCATGGAAAGATTCACAGCCACCTTTAGTGCCTTGTTCCCTCTCCTGAGGTCATTTTACAGTGCTCAAAGCAAGGTGTAAGAAGTGCCGGGAGATCTGCTTGCCCCACAGACCCCGCCGAGCAGTGATTGATAGAAGGTGTCGCTGCTGAATTGCTCACATAAAAAATGATTCATTGGAGTTCCCGCACACTTGTCCTTCCATTATCCGGCCCGGTGTAATTGCAGGTACCGAGCCGGCTTTTTGCAGAGAGCTTTGCAGCTCTGCCCACAAACAAAGGGAGACATTGGTTTGGGTAGGAACAGTTGGATGGTGTGAAAATGGCAATAATCACAGGAGCGTGCGCTGTGCCATTAGAGACTGTGCTGCCACAGTTCCCAAATACAGAATTATGGCCACCACAGCAGCACTGGGAAAGGCTGGCTGGCTGCTTTGCACCAGATGTGTTAACTTTATCAGGAAAATAAATCAGGAGCTTGTTTTGTCCTAAAGCACACATTATTTTTTTTCCTCTTCTAAAGCAAATTTCTGTTTCATCCTTCTGAAGGGGGGTCATTTAATAGTGTGTGAAATGAAATGTCAACAAGAATTAGAACAAATGGCACTGTAAGCCCCAAGAGACACCAAGTTTCTGCTGGGAAATGTTTCCAGCCAGGCACTGCAGGGACAGGAGGGAGAAGTCTCAGGTGCTCCGGCTGCTCTCGGAGCCAGAGCCCTCCCACTGCCCACTGTGGGGAGCTTCACCCGGGCTCTCCTGGAGCCTTTGGGACCCTCACCCCTAAAACTCACGAGCAGAACCTGCTGCTGTGCACAGGACATGCTCAGGGGCCGTGTTTTCCCGCAGTCCCTCTGCAGAGCACAGGGGCTGGCAGGGTCCTGGGGCTCCCGATCGGCTCCAGCAAAATTCTGCCCCAGGAGGGCACAGGAAAGAGCAGGATGAGATGGCCAGGGAGGAGGAGGAATTGTGTTCCTGTAGCTGGGGTTCATGGAGTCAGAGAACAGAGTCACAGAAAGAGCTGAAGGAACCCACAAGGATCACCAAAGTCCCACTCCTGGCCCTACCCAGACAGCCCAACAATCCCAGCCTGTGCCTGGCAGCGTTGTCCAAATGCTCCTGGAGCTCTGGCAGGTGAGGTCCAGCCACGGCCAGGGCTGTGCTGAGCTCCTGCAGGACCAGCCCCTCGGGTGTCACAGATGGGGCCGAGGCCATCAACAAAGCTCCTGCCCTTGGGATTGTTGCTTTTATTGCCACAGAGCCCCTTGTTTATGGGAAGTTCAGAAATTACGTGAAAACATAAATGTGAGGTATGCAAATAAATCTTTCTGACAAAATTGTTCACTAGACTCATTATTATGGAAATAAATTTCAAATGTGACTTTTCAGAGCTGCCGAAAGACATCACTTTGTAGAGCTGTTCTGTGCCTCTCCAGTGAGCAAATGCCAAAATTTGTGGTGTGTCGGGAATGCTCTTCAGATGTTGCTTGTTTTGAAAGTAATTCCAGTGAAACAAAGGCCACTGGATAATTAGGAAATCTCTGTTGTGGTGGGTGAGACCACGAGCTCCCGCTGTGGCTGGGGCTTGGCACGCTCAGGTGCTCTCCCCTCATTGTGGCCCATTTGCATTCTGCACAGAGGGTGCAGACCTATCATTGTGATGTTGCTCACTGCATAAAGCCCAATTAATGAAAGGTTAGGAGGCAATTAAAAATCACAAAGTGTCCTTTATTTCAAAGTGAAGTTTATACTGCAGTGCGAGTTCCTGGAATGCTACAAAGTCCTTTCGGAAGGCTGAGGCTGCTGCTGTTCATGGATTTTTGTGTTTGTTTTGACCTCTGTAGAATTTTGTGGGTTTCTCTAAAAGGATAGAAACAACACACCAGTCTCAGTTGACCTTAATAAACAGCTCCTTAATGGATTTGTGCCTCTGCTCTTCAAAGGGTTGTGAACGTGGAGGAACAGAAGCGAAATGAGCGGTGTCAAAATGACCCACCTGGGCAGCAGAATTTACAGATGTTCTGGCAATGAACAAGAAAATTACAGGTGGAAAGGTGCCAGACTGGCTCTGAACACACATCAGAAAACCTCAGTGCCACCCCTTGCCTGTCTGCAGGAGGTGACCTGTTCTGGTCACCTTCTGTGGACATCAAGGTCTTTGTAGAGCCAGAGGATGATGTGATCAAAGCTGCCTCAGGCCGTGGCCCTGGAGGAGGAGCTGGGCACAGGTTCCCCTGCTCCACTGAGAAATGTGCTGCTGCCCCAAAGCGGCTGCAGGGAATTCTTTATCGTGTGGGTTGTGTAAAAGTTCAGTCTTTCTCTGACTTGGATTTTACACCTGCAGAATAGAGATGTCAGTGTTCATCTAGGGAGGCAGTGAACTTGAATAAATGGTGGTAGCGTACTCTGACAGACTTGGTACATAAATGTCATTAAAATTCATTTCTCCTGAGTTATTTATTCCTTTTGTTATCAGTCCAGTGATATGTGGAGAGGTTTCCTGACTGCAAAGGAACCTGTTGCTATTGTGTCTGGTGCAAAAGTCAGCAGGAGCCTGCAAGAGTTGCAGCTGCACGAGCACACTTTGGGCAGCAAACGGTGCTGATGTGTCTCACATCTGTAATTAAACTGATTGACCTTTCCATGTACAGCTGGAGGGGAGAAAAGTACTAGAGAAGATGGATTGAGAAGTGAATGAGATGCCAAAGCAAATCTCATTTACCCATCCCATGTGTCAATAGTGAGCTGGGAGAACATCAGTCTCTGGAATCATCTCTCGTCCCCGAAATCGCCTCCGACAGCAGCTGTGGCTGCGGAGCTGTCCCAGGTCACAGCCCTGGCAGCTGCTGGAGGCAGCTCCCTGCTCGGGGCCCCCACCACGCTCAGCACAGGCCCTTCCCCTCTAAACCCATCCCAAAACAGAACCACAAAATCACTGTGTGGCTTGGAGGGAAAGAATGACATTTAGGAGGATGCATGTCATGAAAAGAAGCAGCAGGAGAGGCAGCAGAAGTGCCCGGCCCTTGGAAGTTCTTTTCTTTCTGTAGCAGCTCTTTTCTTCCCTAACTCCCTAAAAATGAGTCTTTTAGGCTTAGGAATTAGCCCCCTGAGCTTGCACTGGCACGAACACCAGCGTGGGACAGAAGAAAAGTGGTTTTGAGCTGTGCTGCCCCTTCCTGCTGGACAGCTCCCAGCCCTGAGCTGAGCACAGGACCGGTGAGGAGTGAGCAGGGGAGATGCTCTCCCCCCTGCAGTGACAGGATTTGGGGAGGGAAATAAGCAACTTATCCTTAACCTCTCGTGCTCCCCCTGTGCCCCTGTCCCCGTGTCCCTGGGATGCTGGGGCAGTGTGGGGTGTGCAGGGCTGGCCCTGAGGATCCCTGTCCGTGGTGGTGGCCACGAGCCGAGGGCAGCCCCGGTCACCTCTCCAGCCCCGCAGTGGTGCCTCGAGAACGGTCCTGGCTGCCTGAAAGCCAGCCCTGGGCAGTGCTCGGTTTTTAAATAGATCACTCCTGACAAAGCCCATTACTCACAGTGGGCACAAAGCCAATACCCCTTCAGTTCAGAGAAGCCTCCTGCCACGCTGCTGTGAGTGATCTGTGACCGTGGGGGGCACGGGGGGAAGGAAAAGGCCTTTCCCTGACAGCTGAATGCAATCTCTTCATCAGCCAAATCTCTGGAAATTTAGGCTTCGTTTGCTATGCTCCTTGTGGGGTGTGATGTGCTCCAGGAGTCTCCTCAGAGCAGGATCCAGACACCTCCATTCACACCAGCCCTGACAGGACCTGCCCAGCACAGGGGCAGAATTCCTTCTGAGTGCTGACCAGTCCCAGGTCAAACCTGGAGTGTATCAGCACATCAGGAGACACTTTTGGACTCTGTACTGAGAAATGATGATGGTTTTGTTGTAAAGCCCCCACACTGACACTTTTCAGAAATGAATGACAAGCCAAACACACACAGGCCCTGCTGTTCCCCCTGTTCCAGCAGCACATAATGAGCTCCTCGTGAACCAGGTACAAGTCTGAATACCAAGAGAGGAACAGAATTTGGGAAAGATGTGCTGGGCAGGGGGCACCTGTCCCTCTGCTGTGTCTGTCCTCAGGTCTGTGGCTTTTTCCTACCCCTCAGTACTGGAGGGTTGTTTGCAAGAGGGATATGGTTTCCTGCCATATCTGAATGGTAGCATTTAAAACTCCCTGTGCTTCAAGGCCAGCTCATTCAGGCTCTCAGGGCTTTATGTTATGGTTTTGTTTTACCATATCAGGCAGTGCGATTGCTTTTCACATCTTACACATAATCCTCAAGAAGCCTTTTCATATCCTCTCAACCTGATTTACTCCCAAGGGTTATGGATACACTCTGCTCATGGGACTTCAGGATTGCATATTAATTGTGGTTTTAATCCCTGTTTCTAAGTGCCTGTTGTCTGTTCACCTGGGCCTGGGGACGCCTTGCCCTGTGTGTGAACAGCCTGGCAGCTGACGGGAGGCAGATGCTCTGTCCTGTGAAAGGTCAGATTATTTAAGGAAACCAAGAAACTCTTCTGAAATGGATGCAAATGCAATTAAAAAGCCTTGAAATCACTATTCTGTACCTGTAGATGTGGCTGCTCTTGATAAAGGGTTTGTTTGGGTTTTTTTGTGGCCGAGGGATCTGGAACAACTGGAAGTCAGGGGTGGTGTCAGAGGGGTTCAGTGCCTTGTTCCTCTGACAAGCAGAGAGAAAGACACTCAAAGACCTGCAGACTTCCATGGAATCGCTTTGGGTTTATCACTTTTACAGCTCCTGACTAGAGGCAATGTTAGTCTTTAGCCACAGGATATAATATTACAACACTATTTTTATTCCATTGATTTAACCTGGTCTTCAACGGAGTGGGACAGAAAATTGCATTTAAAAGATAAGTGGAAAAAAAAGATCCAGAGGATGCATTGCGTCTTTGATAGCAAACTGACTGCTGTGATTACAATTTGTTATGCTGAGCATTGGGCTATATTTTTGCTAAAAATCCAATTTTACCGTAGAGCAGCATATCTAAGAGTACTTTAAAATGGATTATATAGTAAAAGCCCAAACCTTACATTATATTGTAACTTAAATGAGC
The DNA here is from genome assembly GCA_013399225.1 of Rhipidura dahli. NCBI lineage: Eukaryota > Metazoa > Chordata > Aves > Passeriformes > Rhipiduridae > Rhipidura > Rhipidura dahli. Next base: position 446,612 of record VXAC01002481.1, on the reverse strand, counting down.
TGATTTTGCTGTTATTTAGCAGTTTCCATCCTGTGTGGCAGCACTTGTCACGAAGTGTGTCTATTCCACTCGAATGAGGGCAAAATGCTGGGGAATGCCCAACTGCCTGGGCCACAGCAGAGTCTGCCTTGGACCCAAAACACAGCCTGGTGCACAGAGGAACTGGCTTCCCTTCTGGCTGGAAGTGTAACCAGAATCTGTTAGAACCAATAATTCATGGGTGAGGCTGGATGTGGGGAAAGGGCAGCACAGGGAGCTCGTGGCAGGCGTGGAACAGCCCCCCTGGCACCCTCCTGGCACAGCCTGCCCAGATGTGTGGGGCTCTGCACATGCATCCCTCCCCTCCCTGGCTGGATGATTCTGCAGATTTGTTATTTATAGTACTTCAGCATTAAATAATAAATCAGCGTCTGGGAGAGAAACAACTCCTGTTTGCATTTTGCTAAATCGTGTTCCCTGCAAAGCCAGAAAACCCAGACCTGTGGAACGTCTCTCATTCTGCCATCTGAAATGCTCTGTGATTTTTTCACCATTCTCTCCTTTTATCTGCGAGAGGAGGTGGAGTTCTTTGATATTTTATTTAGGTTGCACACACGTTTGGAAGGAGGCCACTGGAGCTGGTTCCTGTGCCACTCGCTGGGTGACCACGTCCCCTTCTCTCTCTGGGCCACTCTGAGCTGTGTGCTGGGGACAGAGCCTGGCTGGCAGCAGAATTGTAGCTGCAGCAACCCAAGCGTGGGTGAGAGGGACAGCTGCCAGTGCACGTTCACCTGATTAATTCCAGAGGGCTGGGAATTCACATAACTGGGGAATGGTTTGGGTTGGAAGGGATCTTAAAGCTCCTCTCATTCTGGCCCTCCTGCTGTGGGAGCAGGGCCACGAGTTGGGCTTGATGTTCCTCACGGGTCCCTTCCAGCTCAGGATATTTTGTGATTCTGTGTAATCCTTGTCTGACTTGCTTTTGGTCACCAGCTCTTTCCATCCTGAGTGTTTCACCTTGCAAACAAAGCACTCGGGGATGTTGGGATAAATGCCCTTCCTCCCAGTTTGTGGTGATTTAATGGGTGGATTTAATTCACTGTACAGTCAAGTGCTATAGGTGGTGGATGTGCTGGCTGCCCACTCTGCTTTGAGATTGCCAGGGAAGCAGATATTAATGGCACAGAAATCCTGCCCAACCCAACAGTTTTCTGAAGTGCCTAAAGGCGAGTGCAGCTGATGCAGGGAGCTGGGGAGCAGCACCTCTCCCAGAGCCACAGGGAGCCCTGGCACACAGCAGGGTGAGATGGGCTCTGAGAGGAGCTGGCCCCAGGAGGCATCTCCTCTGTGAGGCTTTCCCATAAAACCAGAGCACACAGAGTCTCCCGGGCCCATTCCCAGGCAGTTTCCCTGCCAGCAGCCCCTGCTCTCCCTGCTGGGACTCGCTGCTCTCACCGAGTGACTCCCCCGAGCCTCGGGGCCAGAGTGGGCAGCAGCAGCAGCAGCAGCAGCAGCAATGAGTTCCACTGATGCCATTCCAAGGGGGTGTCCAAGCTGCCAGAGCCCCCTGGAAGGACCCCCAGCCTTTCCTGGGGCAGGGTCTGTGCTGCCGGCACCCCCGGACACGGCACACGAGCAGCTCCAGCCACAGCCTTTGCTTCTGACAAAAAATGAATCATAAAAGCTGCTGAAATTAATTTTCAGTTCACAGTACATTTGGTGCCAGACTTCCCTGCTGCAATCATGTGAATATATCCTGACACGTACGAGGAGCTGCCTGCGTTTGTTTACCCTGGGCTGTGCACTTCAGGGCATGCGTGCACAGCTTTCAAGATATATATTTTTAAATGCTGAACACCCGTGTTCTACTCAAAATCTTTTTCTCCCACCAAACTAGCCATTACATTTTACTGCAGAGTTCGTGTACTTTCCTTCCCTTTTCTTCTTCCAGCATTCTTTAGCCCTGCTCAGATGGTAACAGACAAATGATGGGCAGTGCCAGGGTCTTGGAGTGGCACAACTATGGGAAATGAATGCTTTAGACAATATTTCAGTATGTGCTGAAAATCTAAGAAGAAATGGTAAAAACAAATGCAAATGTTGCTATGTGAAGTCAAAATGAAGGTTTCATCTGTAGATCTCTTTTCCTTTTCTGAAATCCCATTTTCCCTTTTCACTTCCAAGTCATGAGGATTGAAAACTGCACTGAGCAGCAGTGGGGATGATGGGCCATTCCTCACAGGCACTCCAAGGCTCCTCTCTGCCTTTCTGGGTAATGAATTGTCCACGAGGCAGTGTGGATGTGTGATTTCCTTTGGGCCTTTTCCAAGCCCCCGAACTGGCATCTGCTCTGACAGACCTTCCCAGGCACCAAAGCAAGGCCGGGGTTTTGGACGGAGATTCACAGACATGAACCATTTCAGGAGCATTTCTGGACACAGTTTTGGGTCTCTGGAGTTTTCCTAGTCCAGCTCTGCAGTGTCTCAGGAGCAGGGTGGAGCAGGCTGATGTAAGTGGTGTGGTCACGAGTCGTGTCCGTGCAGGAAGGACAGAACTGGGAAAGAGCCTCTGCTCTCTGCTGCTTTTCTGATCCTCCCTGACATCCACACCTTCGGGAAAGGCTCAGCCACTGACCCTGAGTTGGCTGCTGAGCTTCAGATGCCTCTGTGTGTGTGTAAACTGATGGAGCTGTTTACCTATGTTTGATCTACGGCAGGGCTTTCCCCAGGCAGGAATTCAAGCTTGTTCAATAGAGCTCATTAGGTAATGAGCTTTATTCGCTAAGCTCATTAGTGGTGGAATTCATCCTGCTCAGCCCTCTGCAGCCCAAAATCTTGTATCCCTTCAGCCCAGCTTACTGCTCGTCCTGACCCTTAGCTAGAGGGGTGACTTTTACCTAATTTCATCCTTTTCCCATGTTTTCATTCAGCAGCTCCTTTGCTGAATGACTGTTTCTATTATTTAATCTGGCCTGCTATTCCTCTCTAGCAGAAAAATATCTGAGAGGGCTGAAATCTTCTGCATCGAGTGTGCCAGGGCTAGAATATCTTGCCAGCTCATTTCATGAACTGAAGCAGAGTGTCTGACTCAGTAGGACTCATCCCATTCCGTGATGGATGCTCCCAGGGTTGATGAACAGACGGTTGGGCAGCTGTAAGTAGGCAGGGAAACGAAAGAGGCACCAAGTAAAAGTTGTGATTGCCTCCTGCGAGCTGCCCGTGATTGCCCATCTGCACACAATCCTGGGGTCTTGGGGGAAGTTCTGAAGCAGGCATGGCAGAAGCTGGGAATTTCATATTTTGGTTAATTATGCAGAGATAAGAGAGCGAGGCTGGTAAGAAAGGGTATCTCAGGTGCAAAGCTGGGTGGGAGACGGGCTTCTAAATCTTCCTGAACCAGCAGCACGACTGAGATGTGTGACAGTGAAGAATGTGTGTTGGCAATAATGCTTCATTGATTCGTGCTCAAAGTGGTAAATTTAGGTGCTGTTTCTACTCATTTCAGACGCTGACTACTAGAAAAAGGCTCTGATGCAGTGGAGTAACGGAGGTGTCAGAGCCTGTTCCCATCTCCCCTCACGAGAGGCAGAAAGAAGCAAGTGGAGCTTTTCCCACATTAATATTGATGACAAAGACTAAGAAATGATGTAAACATCAAAAAAGCCCCACTAAAACAGGATTATAATTGAGAATGAGTTTTGAGCTCAATGGCAGGGAAAGGATGTTTATACCTGCTCTGCAGTGGGGACAGGAGGGCTGGGTTTGCTTCCACGGAGCATTCCTGGTCCAAACTAAGACCCCAAAGTAGAGGGACTCAGGAGAAAGCAGCTCAGAGCAGCTTTCTGTCACTTTAGCTTTCCCTTTGAAGACAGCTTATTTCTGCCCAGGTAGTGAGAAGAGTTTGCACAATCCTTTTCCATTGAAAAATAAAGTGCTATTTTTGTTCTTACCACTGTAATTAATATTTGAGGAGGATGGCTCCCCTGTGCTCCAGATCATACAAATACAGAGAAAAGTGTGCACATGTTGTCTCCAAATTACACCCCAAAAGTGCACGTGGAGCATACAGACATGGAATTGAGGGTTGTGGCCCCATCCCTGGAAGTGCCACGGCCAGGTTGGAAGGGGCTCTGGGATAGTGGAAGGTGTCCCTGCCCATGGGAGGGGGTGGGAATGGATGAGATTTTTCCAACCCAAACCATTCTGGGATTCCATGACTCTAACTACATGAGAAATAAGAAAAATTAAATTATAGTAAGAAGTGTTTTCCTTAGCATAAAAAGGGGAAAAAAGGGCTGCCTGGTGCTGGGGTGCAATCTTGTTATCAAGGCTGCACATTTGCATATTAAAGGCTGAAAGTGACTCAAGATTTTATCATCTGCTGTTTCCACATCTGATGTGGAGCCCCGTGTCTGCAGGCACGACGAGAAAAACAGCAGCAGTTTGTGACTTTTCGATGGCAAAGGGACACCGGCAAGGGGCAGGTGGAACACAAAGCTCAGGGCCCCTCGCGGTGCTGGGGAGGTGAGATCGGGGTCCAAGTGACCCCAGCGGGCGGGGCGAGGCTCCGGGGGCTCCGGGGGCTCCGGGGGCTCCGGGGGCTCCGGGGGCTCCGGGGGCTCCGGAGCGCTCAGCGAAGCCCAGCGCGCTGCTCATTCGGCAGCAGCAGCTGCCTCCCTCCCTCATTGCTTGAATTCGACCTTTTTATGGGGAGGGTCCACGGCACAGATCCACCGAGACCCCAGCAGCCCCGCTGCAGCTCAGCTTCCCGGGGCCCGCAGCCTCCTTCCACGGGACTCCTCTCTTTAGAGGCCAACTCTAAAGCCTCCTCAAGGGCTTTCTGGGCACGCACATCAGCCAAATTCCGCCAAGTCCTGGAGGCAAAAAGCTGAAGCTGCAGTGTGTGTTGATTTTGCTGCAGATGGCAGCCCGGGCCGAAAGCAGCCGCGTCCCCGGCGGTGCTGCCCCGGCGCTCCCGGAGCGCTGCGGGACGGGCGGCTCGGGAGCCGGGGATGGCTTTGGGCGCCTGCCCGGCTCCTGCTGCTGCTGCTGCTGCTGCTGCGGCTCGAGGGGGCTCCCAGGGCAATTCCCCCTCAGAGCTGCCACTCGGCATCGGAAGGGACAGCGGGGACAATGCCCTGGCCAGCCCCGAACCCCGCACGGCCCCGCGTGGAAAGTAAGAAAAATCCACAGTGGAAAGGCAGAACAAAAGAGCGAAATCAGGGGAGAATGAGGGAAAGAAAGAGCCAGATGCTCCAGCGTCATTTTTGAGGCTGCAAAGCAGAATGAAATGCCAGTAAAGGCTTGCACCTTTAAAAGGAGTAATGAATTGTTTCCTCCTCTGGCAGGCAGTGATTTGACTTGCCACATGCCTCCCAGTAATTTCCCAGCAGGTTTTAATGTTGGAACAATGGCATTCTCTTAGATATTGATTTTAAAATAACTCTTCCACACTTAGTTGTAACTTTAAGAGGTGAATTACAGCCCTTGAGTGTGTTCTAATGTAGCAGTGGTAAATAGTTAAATAGACACAATCTGTTTCTGCAGGCATTGTCTGTCCAGGCGAAGGCAGAGCTTGGCTGAACGCTGCTTGTCTTCTGGTCTGCAGGAAAAGCATTCGTCAGTCTGCCTTCACTGGAGGAAAATATTAACAAATTCATGATGGATGTGGTGGGATTTGACAGAAAAAAATGTCTGTGCTGGGTGGTGAAGCAGCGAGAGTGGGAGGCAGCGGGTAAATGACCAGACTGCAGCTCTTTTCTTCTTCAACTTGTGGAGAGCAGCGATGCTCACGGTGGGATATCACCGCCAGCAGCCCCGCCCGAGCCCCGAGAGCCGCCTGGGCAGTGCCAGCTCCGGCTGCCCCCGGGTACCGCTGCCCGGAGCTTGTGCCCTGCTGGGGATAAATAAACCACGAACCTGCCCCGTGCTCTGGGGCAGCTCCTGCGTGCTCTGCAGGCACCGGGGACAAGGGCAGGAGGCCACGACCCGTGTTCAGTGCCAATGGTCCATTGCTGCCCCTGGAACCAAACCCGTTCCGTGGGTCAGAGGGAGAATGTTCAGTGAGCCCCGAGGTGCAGAGCTGCGGGGGGATGGCTGGCAGGGAACGGTGCTGGTTCATGCTCAGGGAAAGTTTCTCTGACTGTCTTACACTTTTTTGTATTTTCTTTTTTCTTGATGAGGTGATTCCATTACAGCCCCTGGACATGGGCTGGCTTTGGTCACAGGTATCACCATACCCAGAACCACGGGTTGGTCTGGGGTGGAAAAGATTTTGAAGATCATCTTGTTTTTAATTCTCCATGGGCAGGGACACCTCCCACTGTCCCAGGCTGCTCCCAGCCCCAATGTCCAGCCTGGCCTTGGGCACTGCCAGGGATCCAGGGGCAGCCCCAGCTGCTCTGGGCACCCTGTGCCAGGGCCTGCCCACCCTCCCAGGGAGCAATTCCTGCCCAAGATCCAATCTAACCCTGCTCTCTTGCCTTCTGCAGCCGTTCCCCCTTGCCCTGTCACTCCATGCCCTTGAAAGCACAAATCCCTTAAGAAATTGCAGTAAAAACTTCTCCTGGCATTAACATGAGGTGTGGGTTTATCTCAGGGTCGTGCCCTGTGCCAAACCCGTGCCAAACCCATGCCAAACCCGTGCCAAACCCCTGCCAAACCCGTGCCAAGGGAGCAGGGCTGGCCAAGGACGTGGGGCCCGGGAGCCTCTGCGAGGATGAAGATGGTGCTGGTGGGATGAAGCTCCTGCAGAGACCTGGGGCACTCGGCAGCTCCCTGTGCTCCTCTCCCTACACACCCCATGGGCTGTAATCAGCTAAGACATGTAATTAGTTTTGGCTAATTTATTGCAGGGCCTTTAACTTCTCTTCCCCTCTCCCTGCTCTCTGCCTGACAGTGGCTACTCTGTCCCTTATTTTCAGCTGATGTCTGTAAACTGATTACTTTTACTGGGTCAGCTCTGTTATGAAATTATCATTTTATGGGGCTAAAAATAGCCCAGATCCAGTCAGCACGCCAATCACTTCCCTTCATCTCCAATGAAAATGCAATGTTATCTTTAATCTGTATTTCTCAGGCACTTACTGTGAGGCAGGTTTGAAAGAAAAAGGGGAGGGGGGGAAGAAAGAGGAGATCAGAAAAAAATCTGTAAATCTGTTGCTATAGATGCGTCCCTGCCAAGGCTTCCACTGGTAAATTTAGCAGTCACGTTACAATTTTAGTCAGCACCATTTCTTAGCCTTATTCAAAATAATTCACTTCTCACACAATGAGTTACCCTAAAGGCAAGTTATTTTGTCTTGCACATTAAAAATGGTGTGTTTGCACATATGTGCAATCGTTACAAATATCCAAAGCCACGAAAAGCTCAAGGACGGATAATTTTTTTTTAAGAGAGGGAAAAAAATTCCAGTGAATTCCACTTGCTCTGAGAATGAATAAAGGTGTTTTAATACTTCTGGGGTTCTGGTGAATACAAATAGCTCAAAAATGAGATGCTTGCCTGAGATTTATATCAAGATGGTGAAGGGAAAAGGTTCCATCTGTAGTTCCTGATGCAAAGACATTTCGCACACAAAATCTGTAAGTCCATTAGGAGAAGAAAATTGATACACGTTTGGCATAAGGTGGAGCTGGAGTGAAGAGAATGAAAGCTCAAGGAAATGGGCCCTTTGTGCAGCTCCATCAATTCATGGTTTGATTGGACTTTCTGTGTATTAAATTCAAGCAGTTCTTTGGCCCATGGATATAGGAATTGTTGACTGTGTGGGAAATGGTGAGAGAGATGAAATTCCAGCACCTTCCTTCACAAAGGAAGCACCCCACATCTCATCCATCTTCCCATTGGTGATGTTAAATATGCCAAGTGGTGTTTCTATTCCAGAACTTTTTCCTGGTCCAGTTTAATGGCAGTTCCCAAAGCCCTGCCACGCACAGCGTGGTTCCCGGCCCAAACAACAACCTGTCCAGAGGAGCGGGAATGGCAGCGCTCCAGAGATGATTTATTATTTTCCTTGCTTCGCAAGCTCCTCTCAGAGTGCGTGAGGGAGGGTGAATGAAGGTTGCTGTCAGCCTGAGTGGTTTTGCTGAGCAGCAATCGGAGCGGGGCTGGCTCTGCTCTCGTGGCTCCTGGCAAGGTGCTCAGGGTGCAGCGCTTTGGCACCACGGCCCCCACGAGCCCCTGCACTGCTCACACTCCCCCCCAGCCCTGTCCACCACTGAACACCCAGGAAAAAGGAAAACCCAAGAAATGAGCAAAACAGGGACTGATGTTCCTTCCAGGGCAGTTGCTCAGGTGCCTGCTCGCTCCTGTTCTCTCTGATCCTCATTTCTCAGAGGCAAAACTGAACCCAACCAGACCCTATCCCCAAATCCCTGCTCTCTACACACTCAGCTAATAAACCCTCTAAGAAATTTCAGCTCTTGCTCCAGATCAGGCTGTTGACATAACCAGGCCAGCAGGGCTGTTTTATCGACTTTCCAGCATTAACCTGGTTCCTTAAATGAATTATACAGATGGGCCTGTGTTGTCCAAGTGCACTGAGCTGTGTCTTTCAAACTCATTGACCAGTGCAGCTGAACCTGAAAGAGGGACAGTGCTCTCAAAGCCATTGTGTTCTTGCAGGCGGTGAGGGCGACACTCACCCAGAGAGATTCTCCACCCGAGGGCACTGAGCTGGGGAGCTCAGCCTTTCTACACAGCTGTGCCTAAGGACAAACCAAACCCAGCACCAGCCTCTGTTCCCTGGGCTGTGGTGCTGCTGCTTTCTTAACAAAAATGGCTCAAAAATGGCTCAGTGACAATTTCCCCCAGGAATATTCCCTCCTTAGAGCCCCTTCCAGCACCTAGAGGGGCTCCAAGAGAGCTGGAGCAGGACATTTAACACGGCATGGGCTGGCAGGGCACAGGGAATGGCTTCCCAGGGCCAGAGGCAGGGATGGATGGGATCTTGGGCAGGAATTGTTCCCTGGGAGGGTGGGCAGCCCTGGCACAGGGTGCCCAGAGCAGCTGGGGCTGCCCCTGGATCCCTGGCAGTGCCCAAGGCCAGGCTGGACATTGGGGCTGGGAGCAGCCTGGGACAGTGGGAGGTGTCCCTGCCATGGCAGGGGTGGCACTGGGCGGGCTGTGAGGTCCCTTCCAACCCAAACCACTGCTGGACTCTCCTCCCCTGCCTGGGGCACCCTGGGCAGCCTGGCTGAGATGCCCAGCAGGGCTCTGGGAGCTGCAGGAGATGTGGCACTCAGGTTTTCACAGCCACAATTTGATGCCTCTGCTGCAGGTCACAGACACTGCCCAGGAGTCTGAAACATACTGCTGCTGTCAGATGAAATGAAAACAGCTGTAAAAAGCTTAGAAAAATACATTCTCTGGGCAAAACTGGCGTGGGGTTTAATGGGGTGAGAGAGGTCTGGTGTTTGTGTTGCACACAAGGGGCAGCAGCAGAACCTGAGGCTTCCTCATCCAAATCACTCCCTAAAAGTGAATAAAACTGAACATTGGGTGGGGCTTGGAGCAACCTGGGCTAGTGGGAAGTGTCCCTGCTGCCGGCAGAGGGTTGGAATGAGGTGGGCTTTAAGGTCCCTTCCTTAAAGGACCATTCTGTGATTCCATGAAAATCAATGCACTGTAACCAGGGAACCAAATTCACTCTAATTAACACATTTATCTGTAGATGTGAACCAAGTGATGGCATCCTGAATCAGCTAAAAGCCAGGACGGGGAGCTGGGCGCTGGGCTGGGACAGGCACTGCTCCTCTGCTCCTCAGGCACCCTTTGCATCCCTGAGCAGGGGTCCCGGGGGCCAGAAGGTCCCTCAGGACACGGGAGGGGTCTGGCAAAGGCAGAGCTCATTGCTCTGGGGCTTTGGAGAGGGACGAGAGAGGAGATGGGAGCTGTTGGCCTCTTGAGAAAAATGCTTCTGCATGAATTGGAGAGCTGATTTTGAATTAATTTTGAATAGTTGTTTCAGTAATTCAGATTGATTTAAGATGCACCCAAGAATAATGCTTTCATTATAAAGCCTCCTGAGCAAAATTTAAATCGTGTTAAATTAAAACCAGCCTCTGTTAAACCGGGGCTGATGAACAGAGCAGAGGGATCGGAGATGCAGGGTCAGTGTAATTTAATTGCTTTGCTTTGTTTCCCTCTCCAGAAAAGCTGCTGTACCTGTCTCCCTGGGCTGCTAGCTGCCTAAGGAGCCCCAAAGTCATCCTGAATTTCCCTAAACTGGAATGGTAACCCCACCAAAAGCAGCAGTTATTTACTGATGCTGGGCTTCATCTTCAAGAAGAAATGCACTTTTATTGCCTTTTATTTATGAGTCAATCCGGAAACGTGATTTTATCCCAGAGATACTTGGGAATCTGGGAGAACAGCAGAGGCACAGTACAGGGGGAGGGTCAATGGTCTCCTACTTTGGTTGTTTGTTGTAAGTAAACTTTTGTTTTATACAAATGGAGCCAATCTCAGTAACAGGGAAGAAGTTACCCTGCATGTTCCAGATCGCTCCTCTAAGGCACTCTGACAAAGCAAAGGTGGGATTCCAGCGTCAGGGAAAGCCTCACTTTCCTGGATTTAAATGTAGTGGTGATTAAAGCAAACTACATAGTTGTATAAATTGGTTTGAGTTAAAAACGGTGGTGCTTTATAGTTTCTTGTTTTAAATGCTGGCTGAATTATTAAGGGCAAAAGGCAGGAAATATTTAAGATCTCGATAAAAGCTCTGAGTGCTGCTGAAATCCAAGCAGTGAAGTGGCCAGCACTGAGGAGGGGAAGTCTGATGGATTTGGGAGCACGTTGGGGACCTTGGCTGCATTTCTGTGCAGGAGGAATTGCCAGGACTCTCATTAGTAACAAGATCCTTCCAAACAGATTGAAATGACTTCTGAAGAGAGATGTATATGAAATATTGTCTGAAAACGCCACTTTGCCAGAACTGGAAGGACTTTTGGGGAAATGAAGGGAGCCAGGAGGGTTAGCCCTGGGTGGTGAACTCCTCTGGGAGGATGGGAGTCAGGAAGGTGGAAACGACCTAAAAGTCCCAAATCAGTCACACCAGAAGTCCCAGTTTTACAGCTTTGGCAGCATTTTGTGGGTCCCTTCCCAATGAACCCTTACAAGGCTGTGTTTAAATGTCTAATTCCTTAAACCCATGTCAGCTCATTTCCAGCTCTTGTTCCCCTATGATTTCTGTGATTACAACAAATTGAGAACCCTCTGAGGTCCTTGGGAGCACTCGGGGCTGTCCCTGCGTTCCCAAAGGGAGGGAAAGGGACCCAGACCGAGCCCCAGCTGCTCTCCAGCACATTCTGCATCTCCATCTACATTCTGCATCCCAACCAGCACAGGATGGCCCCCTGGCCCCAAGTCTCCTGTCACAAGGATGTAAAAGCACGAGTGTGAAAGGGTGCAGGGCTGGGGAAGGACGGGTGTGATCATGATTAAACAGGAATCTGAAAATAGAACTGGATTTTCACACATCTCCCCTTGTGCAGAGACACGTGAAGGAGCCACCCGAGGCAGGTGTCCCTCTGAGGCTGATCAGTCACAGTGGTGGGGATGGGCAGGGAATGGACCAGTATGGACCAGTCAGAACATGGAACAGTGAGAACAGCGTGGGGCAGTGCTGGGATGCAAAGCCCAGCTTGGATTTCTAAGTAAGTGCTGCCCTTCCCAGGGTAAGGAACAGCTTTTGCCATAAATTTGCAAACTTTGCTTCGAAATTAAAAAGGAAGAATAAGAGATCTTTAGGTGACTATGACAAACAGGTTCTACATTTCACTTAATGAAGAAATTCAGACTTTCAGTTGTCATATGCCCAGATTCGGCGCCTTTCTGACAGCTGAATTATGATTTTAATAATTTAAAAGTGCTACTGTGAGCCTGTTCATGTATAATAGGCACAGAGAAGTGTTTAAAATCAGAAGCAGTTTAGAGAAAAAGTGGTCACTGCATCACAAGGAGCAGAATTGTCTACATCTGAACATTAAACTGTGTGAACTCTCCAGCGGGAAAACTCTTTGCAAAGTAACTCTGAACTTCCCGTACGTATGGGACGAAGAGATTGCCCTCAATCCTGGCTTTGTGTGCTCCAGGAGCAGCAGCCTGCAATGCCCACTTTCCTCTACATAACCTTGTCAGGGTGAGGCTTTGGCCGTTCTGCTCACAGAGGTTTTAGTTCAGAGCAGCAGAAGCTCAAATCCATAATCTCAGTCGCAACATTGGCAAGACGGAAATGAAATATAAGGGGGGAAAGCGCCCTCCAGGCTGCATTCCCCTGGCTTTGATTTCATTGTCTTTGTACCTGTCCATGGGAATGTTTGAGATTCTGCTGCAGCCGCCTCAGCGCACTCGCTTCTCAAACTCACAGCTAAGCACAGACAAGAAGCCCCCATCCTGCTCGATTAAGTAGAAACCAGATCATGTCCTGGCCATCACTGAGTATTTTCAGAACAGTGACCCGCAACATCCACTTGAATTCAGCAAATCTGTAGTTCCTGGCAAGTCAAGTGAGGAAACAACGCCTGACACTGCACCGAGACACAACAGACACATCAGCAGCTTTGTGTGCAAGGCACGGCTGGAGTGAATGTCACAGAGAGCAGAGCTCTCTCTGCCAGCCCCTCGCACTCGGCTCAGATTTTCCCTGCTGCAGGAATGAATCAGGACCTGCTACTCCACCGCCTTGCTCCTCCTGCACTCGTTTACCGTGGTGCCGAGCATTTGCCAGGTGGGCGTGAGTGCCTTTTCTGGTTTATACAACTGCACACAAATTGCAGGAGTTGTAAGGCAAAGAACAATCAAGCCCTCAACACTTCCAGCCCCTTCTCGAACATGCACCCAGGAAAATGCTGAGGAGAAGCTGAAGTCAAGCTCCCAGTACATGCTTGCCTGCTGCTCAGGAAAAGGAAAAGTAATACTCACCCCAGTGTTGTCATGGTTACAATAGTGTACCAAAAGGAAGCAGGAATACTGGTGAATTTGCTTGCCGAGGACCCTTTCTCTGCATAAAACATCACAGTTGCAAAGATGATGATTGCCATAGTGAGGGAAAAGAGGAGAAAGCCAAGCTCGGAGGCACAGCTCTTCAAAGTGTAGCCCAAGATTCTCAGGCCTTGGGAATGGCGAGAGAACTTGAAAATCCGGAAAACCCTAAAAACCCTTAGTGTGACAAAGGCTCCGCTGACGTCCTCGTTGTTGGTCATCACCAGGCCGATGTAGTAGGGCATGATGGCCACCACGTCGATGATGCTCATCACGCTGCGGATGAAGCGGTAGCGGCTCGGCGCCGCAAAGAGTCTCAGCAGGTACTCGACGGTGAAGATCATCACGCACGCCGTGTCCAGGCAAAAGAAAGCCACGGCGTAGCGCTCCCCACAGGGCAGCTCCTTGTTCCCCGGCACGGAGCCGCAGGGCACGGTTTCCACAACGTTGGTGATCACAGAGACGGCGATAAAGAACCCGGTGACGTAGTAAAAGACTAAGGCTAAGGTGCTGGTGTGGGGGTTCTCGAAGGCTCGCCACATGGTCTGCCGGAAGCTCAGCGAGGGCATGGAGCCCTCCTGGTTGTTCTCCGAGTCGTTGTCGTCCATCAGCCGCTCCGCGTTCTCCCGCTTCCTGTCCTTGTACTCTTCGTAGCAGCAGTCCCCGATGATCTCGGGGAGGATCCCGTAGAAGGCGAGCTCTTCGTCGTAAGCGGAGATGCACTCGTACCTGGGGTAGTGCAGCTTGCCAGTTCTATAAAAATTGAGGATGCACCTGAAGACCTCGGGGTCCCGGTCGAAGAAGTACTCCTTGGTGTCTTCGTTGAAGAAGAACTCCTTCTCCGTGCTGCCCAGGAGAGTGTCCGGGTACCTCTCCAGTGTAGTCCTCCAGGTCTGGAAGCGCCTGCCACTCACATTGAGGATGATCAGCTCATCCTGCCTCTTGTTTTTCTCCGTTGGAGCCAGTGGCATGGGGCAGTTGGCCACTGGCATCCATCCTATGGCAGCCGCCCTGGCGAAGGGCAACCACGCTGCTACTCCTGCTGCCATGACGAGCCCGGGCCGTGTTACTGGAGACGAGGCTTGGGATGCTCCTGGGACCTGCTGGGAGTCAGACCAGTTCCATCTAAAACACAGAAGAGAAGAGAACACAGCACACAGTCACGCAGGGCCTCCTGCCCCGTTGGGTTGAAGGGTCCAGGATCAGCACAGACACGAGAATTTAAAACCCCAGGTGAAGAATGATGTTGAACAAGGCACATGATAATCAGCTCAACGGGGTTATGGCATTATTATAGATTGAAATTTTGAATAGCAAATGATTCCTCATTAAAAGCATTTAAAAAGTAGCATAAACACAGTAATTTATATTTGCTTCCTCACAAACAAGACTAATCCATAATTCCCCAGGTGTAAGCCTCATGTGCTCATCAGTTTAACTACAGCTGTCAAGAAAGAGCTGGGAACTCCAGTGAAATCAGCCGGCAGTGGAACCGTACGAAAACCCTCGACTGGGCTTGGCTGCACTTCCAGTCCTAAACAAGTTCAGTATGGTCTGAATCTCACACTAAGAGCATCTTTAGTTCTAAGAAATGGAAATTTTTCTCTGCTTTTCACCAGTTGTCTTCCATCTCCATTGCTAGGCCTGGCCTCAGCAGTAGTTTGCTGCTGCTCTCTTTGATTTACAGGTGGGGTTTACTCTTCCAGCCCTCCCCTGGACCAGAGCAAAATTCTGATTTTTGGGGAAATTTTGTTCAGAATGCCTGAGCACCAGTAAGCTTCAATGCCAGGTGTGAAGGCTGATGGATTAAGCTACTGAGTACCAAGAACATCAGAATGAAGGAAGGCTCCAAAGCTGCAGAATTTCTTTCCAGCAGGAAGATGCTTTGCCTATTTGCTGGCTAACAGGGGCAGAAGTCCTTCAGCTGAAGAACTGAAGGACTCTTAGGTTGAAACAAAATATGTTCACTGCACTCTTGGATTTTTATATGAGAAATATCCCAAGTTGTCCAGATCCTCAGCCACTGGAGGCCAACATTCTCTTGAAGTTTGAGTAGTTTTTGTGTTCTGATCTAGCCATGAATTTATCTTTTTGTTCTTTGGTCAGAGTTCTTACAGTCTTTAACTTTTGTTTTAACTTGCATTTACTTTCACTTCCCTGGAGCTTTCCTAATTGTACCATTAAATTATCTGAAGAAAGGTGCCATCATCATATAAGATGCATTAGGAGCCCTATCAAAAGTCAGTTTATCAATGGAAATTCCATTGATTCCACTGACTCAGGCCCTCAGAGCTTAATTGTATCTTTGCAGGCAGTTTTACTCTAAAGTTTTTAACTTACATGAAAGCTGCCATTCCAGCCAGTAAGGCTGCAGCATTATTGATTCCAACAGGCCATCAAAATACTGAATAAAAAATGATGGAATCAGTCTGTGGTGAAAACAACTGAAGTGCTCACAGAAATGCTCTTCCTGTTCGGGGCAAATTAACATTCATCACCTTAATGTGGAGCATCTTTCTATGCAATTTTACTATCTAAAGGACAATTGAAATCCCTCGTGCGAGCATCTTACTGCTGCTGAGAGCTTTTGTAATTACGAAATGTATAATAATCCATAGTGATGCTTATCCCAAGGAGACACTTGGCTTATCTACATGGCACTGAAGCAAACATCCCACAATATTTCCCTCTAAAGAATTGTTCAGTATTACAAAGCACCACTTTTTCTCTGCCCCTAAAGAGAGAATTTATTTTGTTGATCGTGCCAGCCTGGCTGCCCTGGGGACCCGGCGCTGTCGTCTGTGCGAGGCAGAGCTCAGCGCTGAAAACTTTCTCTGCATGACTTTGAAAACCTCCCCCAGCCCTCAGCTGAAAGGGCATCTCCAGGGGCTCAGTGGGCTCAGACTGCAGCTTTCTACCACCAGTGGTGGATCTTTTACCTTTTATGAAACATTTAAGAACAGGAAGCAGCAAAATAAAAACCATTTCATTCATAAATCCCCAAATATATACAGGCAAATAACCGAGAAACCAAGAAAAGGCATCTTGTTCCTGCTTTCCCCACTGGCAAACTGTCTTCCCTGGGTTTGGATTTCACTTAGCACCATCACCAGAGTCCTTCTGCCAGGACTGACAAGTGACCTGACCAGTTTCAGCACACTGGATCCTCATCTTCCCTGATTTCTCAGGGGAACCGTGTTAGAAATCTCTTCTGTACTTTCATAACTTTGGCTGTGGATTCCAGGTTACCTACATTAGCTGCTGAGGCACTATAAATACTTCACATATAATTGTTCCAATAAAGCACTGGTAACTCGTAAGTGACTTACACATTTTTAAATCAATTTTTAAAAGATAAAATGGGTCCTTCCATGCTGGCAGTATATGCGGGGAAGCTATAAATATCTCTCTATGAAAGGGACAGGAGATTAAAGCAAAAGGGAAAGAAAAGGGAATTCTTCTGTGGAAGTTTAGTTCCCATTTCTCTGGGTCCAAGAGATGCAGCAGGATAGGAAAGCAGAGCGCACTCAGCTTAACTTTCAAAGTTACATTGAATCTGTCCCATTTGATCCTCAAAATACACAAAAGGTGACTCTTTTTCAGCTATAAATTATCTGAAGGAACAAGAGTGAGAAGAGTAGTGAAATTCCCTGTTGCAGAGGTTTTGCTTTTTCTTGTCCATGAGTCCTTGGAACTCTACCACTCCCTGAAGGAAGTGAAAGAAAACTGGGAGAGAGAGAGGACTGGATTTATAATTCTGAACTGCACAACCTAAGCTGAGTCAAAAAAAGATGAAGTAACCAGTTTATCTAGAATGTAGAATTCCAGAATGTAGAAAGAATCCTCCCTTTCTGCCTGCTTGGATTTTGGTAACTGCTAACCAGCCTGTTTAGGCTGGAGAGAAGTTGGCTGGACTCAAAATCTAATGTACTGTTGACAGTCTCTGGAGCTCTCACAGAAAACAGACACACTTTAATTCTAACAAGCATATATTTAGCTATATCCATATTTCTAATTTTAATTACCATAATTTCTGCGTGTAATTTAAAAGGAACTGGTTGACAGCAGACCGGCACCCTGCTGATGACATTTAGAAGACTGGTACACAAAATAGAATAATTTGCCTCCTGATTTAAAAAAGTATCTGCAGAGAAAAGAATCTGTTTTCTTTAGAGAACTATGGGGACAGTGAAACAGTCAAGCGAATTTGACAGAAAAGGCTGAGCATGAGCCCCCTGTCCCCCTCCAGGGCTCCCAACCCCATCGGGTCCCTCCCGACCACCGCTGACTCCGCTCCGGGGGCTCCGGGGTCTCATCCCAGTTTGGAACAAAACCCCAACAGCCAAGGCTGGGCCAGGAAAACTCTGGAGGAAAACTTGATAGGCAACAATTCATCCAAAGGGTCAAGAAATAAAGGGTGGATTCTCACCACTTCAGCTCCCATGGCAATGCCACACTGATCAGTGTAATGTCTCTTCATGATCTCAAGAGAGCAGAGACAAAACAAAAATCTCAGTGTTTCCCTTTCTAGAAAAAGACAGGGCTGGTCTGAAATCGGACCGATAAACATACTGCAAGTTTCCTGATGAAAGCTGCTAATGGGAGTGAAAAGCCTGGAGATCATTCCTGCTTCCCTCTCCTGTCCTTGTTGGGTCAGGCTCAGGCAGCAAAAAGACCTTTGCTTTAAAGCAAAATATGTCAGCAAAAGCCCCTGTGTCTTCTGTCAGTCACACATCCCTTTCCCTTCACAGCAACGCCAGAAAATAAAACTTTCTGCAAAACAGTCACTCCCTCAGTCTGTTGGGGAGATTTAGGAGCAAAAGCAACAGGCTTGGGATAAATGCATGCAAACTTCTCCCCTCCTTCCCTCCCAGCGAGCCCAGAGAGCCCCATCTTGCCGGCTTGCAGCGCTGCCTTACCTGGCAGGGAAAGACTCTCGGCGCCCAGAAGTAGGGCTGAATGTGGGGAGCGGGAAGGAAGGGGGAGCAGTCACTCCTCAGGATAAAAGGTGAACTGTGCTGCCTGCCTCTTGACTCCCTCTCTAAATGCAGTCAGAAGCAATCAGAAAATGTGATCATCATTGTGAAAGTATATATAGAGAGATGACTAAACAGCTTCTCCCTCATTGCTGCCGACACGGAGGCTCTCCCTGCCTCTCTCGCCTGAGCTCGCTTCGCGTTGCCCCCTCCCCTTCCAGCACCGCTCGGAGCTTTGCCCTCGCTGCCCAGCCCAGCTGGGAACGGCACCCGTGTCCCGGGGATGGCCGGGGTGGCCGCGGCCGGAGCTGGACGCGGCTGGTCCAGGGAGGCAGGCGGCGGAGCGCGGCGGGAGAAGGGCGGTGTGAGCTGACAGAGACGCGGCAAATGGAGTCGTTAAATACACACCAGAGCCTACCCTGCATGCTAATGTGCCAAGGGGGAGATGAAGGGGGGAAAGTATGGGATGAACTTCGCGGGTCTCTCCCGGAGCTCCCTGTGTGTCCCTCCTGGCTCTCGGTCAGGCGGGGACAAGGCAGGAGGGATTCCTTCTGGACAAGGAGCTGATCTATTCCTCCGGCATCACAAACCTACAAACCTTGGCCAGGGCAGGAGGCTACATTTAGGAATAAAAAGAAATCATTCAGATTTAAACCGATCTCTCCCTATCTTCTTGTCCCTTCCTTCCCACCACCTCTCCCTTTCCCCCTCGCCCTGCTGTTCTGGCTTGCTCTGCTCCTTGGCAGCTCTTACCAGTCCTGCCTCCACACCACCTCAGCATCCCTCTTTCATCCACGGGCAGAAGTTGGACTCGGCACGCTCAGAGACCCGGCAGCCTCGCTCATTTATCTCTCTGCTGTCGAATCTCCATTAGGTAAATAGCCATAAGCCCAAATCAGAGCGAGCCAGCCTTGCCCTGCTCTGCCGGGCAGCTCCCGGCGGTGACTGATGCGCCGCAGCGATAGTTGATGACTTCCATAAAGTGAGAGCGATACGGACACGAGCGAGCGGGGCTCGCCTTCCTCGCCATCGCCTCGCCTCCCTGCTCGGCTGCGCTCCGCACTTTATCGCCGGCAGTGCGGGGCTGTCACGGCCACGGGCCGGGATCGGCAGCGGCG
>VXAC01002481.1:403157-427432 GCA_013399225.1 Rhipidura dahli | reverse complement strand
GCGGCACCCGGCATGGAAACGGCGCTGGGCGAGGGGAGCGGGGTGCGGGAACAGGGATGGAAACGGCTCTGGGCGAGGGGAGCGGGGCGCGGCACCCGGCATGGAAACGGCGCTGGGCCAGGGGAGCGGGGTGCGGGACCCTGCGATGGACGGAGCGCTGGGCCAGGGCAGCGGGACCCCCGGGGCAGAGGGCAGCGCAGGGCAGGGGATGGCCGGTGGCCACGGCACCCCCGCAACGGGGCCCCGCAGCCGAGTTCCCGAGCCGGGGAGGAGGGGTGTGTGGAAATCCGCGCACCGGGGGCTGCAGGGGTTGCAGTGTCAGGGGCAGGAGATGCTCCCTCAGCTGCATCACTGTGAGCAAGGCGTGTGTGCTGCGAGGTCCGATGTGCCTCTGGTGCCTTAAAATAAGGGAAACAGGGACTTGGTACAGCCAGCAATGACCAGGGGCCGTTTTCCAGGTGCCTTTCTTCCCACAGCTCTAAACCCAAGACCTTCTAAAAGAAAAGAAAAGAAAAAAAAGAAAACCAAAACCAAAACAACAACCAAATAAAAATAGGGAAATACCTCCAAATCTTCAATGTTTCAACACATCAACCGTCTGGTTCTGGAAACTCTGACCCTGACCATCAAATTAGTAAGGTTGGAAAAGACCTCCAAGATCATGAAGTCCAACCTGTGACTGAATCCTACCATGCCCACTAAACCATATCACAAAGTGCCACATCTACTCCTTTTTGGAACACTTCCCGGGATGGTGACTTCACCACTTCCCTGGGCAGCCTGTTCCAATGCTTGACCACATTTTCAGTGCTGAAATTTTTCCTAAGATAAAACTGAACCTCAACCTGATAGATCCAATTCAGGGTCTAATTTCTGATAATTCAATGCAATTATTAAAAAATAACACTAATTTCTGAATAGCAGGTCCTGGGTAACCCTCCCCAAACCCAATCCTCCCCCAAAACATTCGTAATCTGCATTACAGTGTCTGCAGAGTAGCTCACGAGTTCATGCAAGCACAGTGCATTATAATCTTTGGATCACAGATATTAAGAGGTGGATACTGGGCACAAGAATAGTTGGGTGCAAAGTGAATCCTAAAACTTCTAGGAGAAACTTTCAGTGGCTGTAAGAATTTAAACATGTCAAAGCACCCTGAATCCATCTTTATTAGATGTCTTCAGAACTGCTTTCCACTTTTAAACCCTCCCTGTATCTCCCCTTGCTCTTTCCCTCTTGCAGATGCTCAGAAGAAAGCAGAACCAGAAATGTCATTTGCCTTTTGCTGGTATAAGAGATTTTTCTGTGATTTACAGTGTCACCACTTCATAAAACTTCCTGACTCCTCTCTCTCTGGGGCGTGCTCTGGCCTCACTCTCTGCTGGTGCTGCCCTGGCTGTGATTCTGAATCGCTTTTCCCCCATGACTCGGCCCCTTTTAACTTCCCATCTCTATTAAAAAGCTAATTTGGGAACTCTTTTTCAATGCTCCCAATTTTGTATTTTTAAATAGAGTATGAAAGTCAAAAGCAAGCTTGCTGCAGATAGTCTGAAGCGAAAATATTCCTTCTTCTCTTACTTTTTTTTTATCGCTATATTTTCTCTGTTTCTTTCTCCTCTCTCTCTTTAACTCTCTCTTCTTCCCCTCTTTTCCTTTTGCTCTCTCATTCTGCCTTTCCCCTTCTCTCTCTTTTCTAGGAATAACTCCTTAGATTCTACCGCCCCAATTACAGACTTTATTAGAACTTTTTGAACAACTTTTTCTCATCTTACTACTGAAAAATAAAACCTGCTGGTGTTAAAACAAGCCATGTAACCAGGGAAATTATGGAATGAACTATCATGGTTAAATATCAGTATAAAATGCAGTTCACCTAATTTTTTCTCCTGTACATTTTCTTCTGTGTTTATATCCTATGCCTGTACAGTGTATTTTATTTATTGTGTTTGCTCTCTACGTTGGGTGCTACTCTGCATAAACTCTGCATCTAAACACCCCATTCCCTTCGTGGCTGTGCTGCAGAAGTTCTGCAGTGGCAGTTGCAGGAGCACAGCCTGAAATTACAGCTCGCCATAACACCGGAGCTTGGTGGTCTGACTATGTCCCACAGGCTGTGCCAACAGCTCCCTTGCTTTGGCTCCAAGCTGCTGAAAGCACCTGCACAGATTAAACAAAGGTCATTAATGTGATTACGGGAAAGAGTCGCTCTTTGTAACCTTAAAATTAAATGTGTGGTTCAGCACCCCCATGCCACAGCTCTGACAAAATCAGTTCAGGCCCCTTCCTCGTGTGTCTCGTGCAGAAAATGCAGTGTCTGCCTTAGGGGTGGAAATGGTCTGCACTAGGACCAAGCTACATTTTCTCTGACACAGAAAAACACTGCCAAAAATTGGATTCTGATGGACAGTCCCCATCCCAGCCCCGCTCTGCAGCCCTGCCCTGCCCGTGGGCCTTTGGAACCAAGGGCTGTGCTTCGAGGCCATCTCTGATTCACATCGTGCTCAGTTTTTCCCCCCTCTGTGTCTGGAGATTTTCCAACCCAAAATAAAGCCTCACAGGCAGCTGCATTCTGCCACTTCTTCCTAAAAGGAGAGAGGAAGGAGCCGTGGATGGGGTCCAGCAGCAGCCAGAGTCACCCAGCAGCTGCAACATTCTCTGCTCAGCTGATCTGAATGAACCAGGAAAGGGTCACACAGGACAGGGGAGGGAAAAGACCCCGAGGGGCTGGAGTGACACCGAATCAGGGCTCTGATTGTCCTCTGTCCTCTGTCCCTTCCCGCTGCGCTCCGTGGCCTAGGACCATTTCCCATGGAGATTTTGTGTCTGACAGCCCAGGCAGGACTTCACACACTGCTCTATATCCAACTGCTCTGCAGCAAGTTCCTTTTGCAAGGTTTGCTCCCAGCCAGTTGGGAATTATTGCAATTATGAGGCGACCCAGGCTAGAAAGCTCCGGAGTGAGCAGAGCACAAGGCGAGCGCCCTGCTCTGATCTCACACTCGTGGGTTAACCTGTCACCAGCAAAGCTCTCAGCCCAGGCGAGAGCCCAATTAGAGAATAGCAAAATAACCCCAACAAAACCCAAACCAACATGAAATAAATGATCAGTGTGAAATTATCAGGTTTGGAATGATTACCAGAGCTCGAGCGATGCCGAGGGTTTTGCTGCCACAGTCAACAACACAATAAATTGGAATTGCAGTTTTTTGGTGGCTCATAACCAGTAAATCAGGTCTGGGGAACTATACATTTACTGCAAATTTAAGGAGTTGTTCTTTCATTTTTAAGAGTGCATTTTAAATCAAGTCAACAGCCATAAAGCAATATCCAGCCTGCCTCGCTACTGTCTGGGGAATGAGTCCTGTACTATCATAATTCCTTTTTATTATTATTACATGTGGGGGAATGGAGAAGAAATTTGGAAGTGAGATTGTCCATGTTCCTCCACCAGGTGATCCTGGACCTCCAGACATGGACAGGTTTTTCCCAACATTTCCTAATGGTCAGGAGTGGATGGTCCCCACTCATTGCTGACGATAAAAACTCCAAGAGGTGAATTTAGCTCCAAACCAATTTATCAAACCAAACTCCTCTCTATATATGAGAATTCTAATAGGCAGAAATAAATTTATTCCTTTATCTTGGAACAGATTAAAAATAACTTTACCTGCAGACAAATTCTATAACTAGAATTCAAGCTTAATCTTTTTTTTTTAAATACTGAATCTAGTAAGATCATTATTTCTGCTGTGCTCTAGCAGGATGTAGTCTCCCAGCTAAAGGGAAGGTGCATCTGTGTGTCATTAAGGGCTAACCTGGAATTCAGATCTTAATCCTCAGTACAGACCTTTGAGAGAGACAGAAAGCTTTTGTTAATGCATTAATTTAAACTTGCTCACAGCAGCAGCAGTAGCTGATAGCTTGAAAGTAAATTCAGTTAGTATTTTTGGATAGTCCAGAGCCAAAGGAAGCTCTTCATGAATGGAAAATCTCTCATCTAAGCCTCTCAAGGAGCTCAAAAGGGATATTTATGCAAACATCTATCTGAGCAGGAGGTGTTCTTGCTCTTCATGTAAAAAGACACAACTGTCGGGCTTGTTAGGAAAATGTGTCACGTCCCCCAAAATGCAGGATTTTATTGGTGTTGAGTGATGTTTCCTCTATTGCAGGGAGAAGGGAGGCTAATCAAGACATATTGGCACGTCCTGTTAAATACAGCTGGGTTTGCTCACAGGGCCAAAGTCATTGGTAATTCTGGGTTTGCATTAGGGGAGAAGCTGGCAAATCAAAAGAATGGGATTTTTCAAAATCACTGCGCTCGTGTTTCTGACCAGGAAATCCTCTGTAATGAAAACCCATATTGCTCACCAAGGAATGAGTTACACCAGCTCCTTTTTTCAATTAGATGAGATAACCTTTACTGTTGTAGCTGAATGCTCAGATAATGTATTTTCTAACCCTGTGCAGCAGGAGGAACGCGCAGGACAGGCTGGGATGAGGCAGCAGGACAATACACCCACCTTAAATGGGAATTCAGCAAACACTGAAATGGCCAACAATAAGTCCATGTAACAGCATTTGAATGGAGTTCCATCCCAACGATGGCTCTGCTCTGGATGAAATGGCTCCATTTATGCCACTTCTTGTTTGCAGATCTCTGAGTTTGCAGACATTGCTCTGTTTCTCAGACCACGAGAAGCAGCTCTTTATTTCTGTTGATGCCAGAAGTGGAGGCAGATAAAATTTCTCTTTTTCTCAGTTTTGAAAATGTTGAAGAACCTTTCCTCACAGTTTATTTGTTGCAAAGGCCCACTGCCTGGGATATGGCCTTCATCTGCATGAGGAAGCTGAGGAACAGGGTTACATTATCCTGGAGGAATGACACAGGTAATTAGGAATTTGGATCTGACAGTTCCTTTATCGCTACTGCAAACAGCAGCAGAGAGAAAGGAATTAATTTATTATCTTTTATCCATACATAATAGATCCAAACAAGGCTGTGCCTCGTTCCCTGGCTGCACTAGGGGCTGGGAACAGGCAGCACTCTGCGCAGGCACTCAGCGGGTGCAGGATCACATCCTCAGGTGTAAAGCTTAATGAAAAGCAAGATAAATATTCATGAAAGGTCTGATTTTATGTGACCTGCTTTCCACCTGAGCTGTGATCCAGGCTGCTGATCCGAAGAATAGATTCTGATTTCCATCTGATAAGGCTTACAGTTTTTTGGCAAAGGGAGGCTCAAAAATAATCCTTCTCTGAGCAGATAAATCATCTAAAGCACTCCAACACGCAGGCCAAGGTAGGGGTAAATCTGCTCGCTGAGTTCCTGTGATTGCTGATTTCCAGGAGCCCCTCCTGAGAGCTGATTTTGGGGGAGAGGCTGTGGGTGGCTCGGGGGGTGGCAGAGGGCACGGGCAGGGCTGTGCCCGGGGCTCCCAGCCCTGCCAGGTGCTGGCTCTGTGCAGCACTCAGAAATACCTCAGCCCCTGTTCAAATGAAGCTCCTGAAGGCCCAGCCAGTCAAGGGGCTGCTAATGCACACCGAGTAAACAGGCACTAAGTGCTTCGCTGGGCTGCAGCCAGGGGCTGACTCCGTAGGATCCCAGCCCCTATAAAAATGTGGATTTTAGACCCAGCTGATAATGAAAGCTGTCACGTGGCACTCGGACCCGCTGCTGCAGAGGAGGTTTTGTGCCCTGGGCTCCTCGGGCAGCTGGGTGGAATCAGCTGCAGCCCTTCCTTGGCATGGCAGCAGCACCAAGGGGAAGAGAGGGGTTATGATTATTTACTAATTAATCCAGTGCAAGTAGACGCGTGAAAAATGTTCATTTAGAGTTGCTGGTGGTTCACAGAGCAAGGCCAGAGCCCTGCACGCCATCGAGATGCTTCCCTGGGTTTGTCCTGCAGGAGAACAGGTCTGAAAAACAAATTCTGCTGGCAGGGAAAACAAACATTTACAATTCTAAACAACCAAATGAAATCATGAAATAAGCAGGACTTTAGGTTCTAATTAGTGTTGGAATGTTGTCTAAAGTCACTTATCTGAGCCCCTGGCTGCTCGAGGGATTGGGATCACACTTCCAGCACATTTCTTTGTGAACACAGAGCTGTTGAGCTGATGAGCCAGATCTCCCTCCTGGAGCAGCACTTTGCCTTCCGTGGAAATCCAGGTTTGGCATTAGCAGCTCTTGCAGGGGAGAATCAGAGCAGAAGAGAATTTGGCTCAGGGACTGGTCAGTCCTGCTGACAGCCCTGCCCAGGGCTGCTAAATGATCCTTTTTCTCTACACCAGCTTAAATTCCAGGAGTTTTCACAAGTGCTGTAGTGACAAAAAGTGCTATAAAGAATAAATAATTTTCATTACCACTTCCTGACTTCTACTCATAGCTTCTCTTCAGGAGCAAAAGTAGGGATGGAGAATTCTCATCTGACCTTCAGACAGAGGATAAGATGCACAGCCACAAAAAAATGCAAACAGGACTCGGGGTAATTTCACCTAATCCTGAGAATACAGCAACAGGCTTCCCGGGAGGATGATGACATTCAGAGCGTGAGCTGTTGCTAAGCTTTCGAAAAACATTTATTCTTTGGCTTCAAGCTACTTCTGGTCTTTGTCATTAGCAGAGGCATTTATGTCAGAAAATGTTGTTCCCTTTAAAATATTCTGTGATAAAAGGCACTTAGATGTCCAGTGCGAGCTTTAAATTAATGCTGAAGTGGGGCTGTGCTGCAGGAGCTGCTGGCTCCTCCACGCTCCCATTTCACTCTCAGCAGTGCCAGTCTTGCCACAACGGGTTATTGCTGCAGTTTGAGGCACAAAGACCAGAGTCAAATCATTTTCCTGACAAGGACACACTTGGCTCAAACAATTTCCCTCCCAGTTTCTTAGGTCAGTGTCTGGTCTACTTCCACGGCAGTAAACAAGTGTAAACTAACAAACCACAACCCAGCTGTTGCCATCTCTGCTGGCTGACCCTGGCTCCAGAAATGTCACTGCTGAAGGGTGTCACTGAAATACTGGGGCTCGGCAACAGCCCTGAACCTAAACTCATTTTGTTTTAGATGTGATTCTTTTCTTATTTGTTCTCAGAAAACCTTTCCTTTGGCAGTGTGTTTAATTTAACAGCACCGAGTGCTGTTTAAACAGAGGACCTTTAATTCCCTAGGTTTTGAAGAATTAAAGCCTGCTTACGTTATTTTGTTCTACCTCGTAGTTATTTTGCTCAATTTCTTTTGAGGACAAGCTAACAATGTTCTCCCAAGTTACAAAAATTACACAAATTATTCCTAAATGTGGAATGGAAACAGCTGGCTGTGAGCCATTTGCACTGGAGGATTAAACCTTAGATCATTAAAAAAGAAAAAAATTTGGAGAAGTTCAGAAAAGCACAGAGTGATGAGATGAGCCTGGGCTGTGACACCGATGTGGTCGTGTGAGAGTGGGATCTCTTCCAGGAAGCTCATCTCTTCCCCTCCCAACCAGCACCAAAACCAGCTGGGAGCAGTTTTGGCTTTTCTTCCCCCAGCACTTCACTTCTCCTGCCCCTGTGTGGGTGTGAATGGACAATTTCGATACCCAGGCTGACCTCTGGGCCCGTGTGAAGGTTCAGGGCTGGATCCTGCTGGAGGCTCAGGAAATGCCCCACTGTGGGTACTGGCTCAGGTTGATCCTGTCAGCTTTGGCACCTTCCAGCCTCAACAGATCTCTCAGTCTCGCCAGTGGCAAGAGGCTCTTTGGGATGGTGACTCACAGCAGGATCCCGAATCTTTGGCTTTGTTCTGCGAGTGATGCTCTGGAGGTGCCTGTTCCCACAGACTGCAGAGGAGGCTTGCGTAAATCACAGCTCTGAGAAGGAGGAGTTTTTGGAATCTTGGGATGGCCGCTGGAGTGGAGCTCAGCCAGAGCTCTGAAGGAGCTGGGTGGGAAGGCTGGCAGGGGAGAGGATGGAGAGGGTGGGATCAGGACCTTGTGGTGCTTTCAGCGATGTGGGAGAGAACAGCCGGGGCAGGTGCACCCTGAGGAGCTGCAGCTTGTGTCCACACTCTCTGCTCCAGCCTTGTCCAGTGCAGTCCTAAATTCTCCTGCAGTCAGGTCTGAGGAAAAAATACCCAACCCAGTCCTGTGAGTGCCTGACCGTGTGTGTGCCCTCACCCCAGAGCTCCACAGAACCTGCTCTGATTTATCTCATTCCCCCTCATTTCCTGCATCCGAAAAGCCCAGTGAAAATCTGCCAAGGGCTGCACTTCCTGTGAAGGACAGTGCCTGGCAATTACTTCGACAGAAGCTGAGTGTGTTCAATTTGGAGATAATTATAAATCTATTTAGGAAATCAAAGAAGCCACAACGTATTTTTAAAGCAGAATATTTTCTACTCGATGCCGATAAAAACAGATAAACATGGCAATAAAAGAAATATTCAGCCTTCTCATGTGGGCAGTCTTCAGCACCATGTAAAAGCATTTACCCTTTACATGATTTAAAGATAACATTCTCTCATTAGATGCTGATGGTTAGTCATCAGATGCAGAACAGAGCACGCACCAAAGTGAACCCACAATTATTTCACTCCAGTGGATTAATCTCTCCTTTCAGGAGCTCATCACCCAAACACTTTTGTAACGTGGCCAACGTATTACAAGTTCCTCAGAATTCTCTAACAGCATTGCATCATCCTAAAAACCTTTCTGTGGTGAAGCAGAAATTGGTGTTTGGCATCTCCCTTTTCCTCAGTCCGATGCTGATGATTTATTGGGCATCGTCGGATTCGATCAAAGGCTGGACTTGATGATTTTGCAGGTCTTTTCCAACCTTACTGATCCCATAATTCCATGAACCTGTTTCCATTGCACAGTCACAGAGCGCTGGGAATGTGTCCCCTTGTGCCACCAGCCTCTCTCTGCTGGGCCCAGGCACCACAAGTCACGGCCATAAATCAATTTCTGACCCTGTTATTGTTATTGCTGTAACCCCTGGGCAACTCCCCCTTCACATCTGTTGTTCTGAAGTGTTCTCCAAATGAGAAATGCCAAATCCACCGATTTATGGGATCCCTCTGTAGTTCATATTAAGACAAATAAAACAGTGCTGGGATTGTTCTGGCTGGGATGGCAGGGAGCAGCAAAGGCAGCAGAGGAATGAGGTGCAAGGCTGGGAAGGAACAAGATGCTCAAAAAAGGGTGGACGTGGCACTTCACGCCGTGGTTTAGCGGGCAGGGCTGGAGGATCGGGGCTCATCGCTGGCTCCGGGCGGGGGGATCTGCAGAGCCCCGGTGCCCAGCTGGGTGTCCCGTCCCTGGGGACAAAGAACGAGCAGAGCTCAGCTCTGTGATCCCGCCGGGCTCGCCCGGGAGGGAAGGGAAGGGGAGGGAAGGGGAGGGGAGGGAAGGGGAGGGAAGGGGAGCTGCTGGGGCCGGTGCCCTGCAAGCACCGGAGGCTGTGCCAGGGTCCGCACGGGGCCCTCCCAGAGCCCCGGCCACGGCCCCGCTCCCCTCGGAGCCCCCCAAGCACCCTCCGGGCTCCCCATCCGCCCTGGGTGCCACCTCCACTTAAAGGCATTTTTCTCCTTGTTCAGCCGCGGTAAAGGCACGCTCTGAGCACGGGGTGGTGATGCCACCACGGCTGTGCCAGGGCCGCCCAGAACACGACAGTGAATCAAATGAAATATGAGATTTATTGATCTTGTCTGTGCTGCATTGTTATTCACACTGAGCGAAATTCACCCCTAGGCACAGGACGAACATTAGAGTTGGGAAAAACATTGCAGCTGAATGTTTTATTTGGTGAAAAAAATGCAGGTTTGAATCAGTTGCAAGTGCTTGTAAATTCGTGTTGCATTTGTCAAAGGGTTTCAGTACATAAAACATTTTTCAGAAAATCAAAACTTTTGGTATTGATGCTTATTAAATGCAACATCCACATTTTAAGGTCTGAAATAGCTTTTCATTTTAAATATTAATGAGATTTACTTTGAAACTAATACAAACCCCTGAAAAACAAACCAGTATTTTGCTAAGGTTCAAAATCAACAAAATACAAAAATTATGAACAAATATTGAGCGACTTCAGTTTGGAAAGAAAACATAACGTTTTCCAGGTTGATTCAAAATATTCCCCCATCCTTTTGGCTTAGCCCATGACAAATCCATCACTGCAGAGCTGCTGGGCTGGAGCAGGGCGTTTGTGCCCTTTGACTGCAGGCAGAGCCCAGCGGGTGCTCCAATGCCCCTTGGCCTCACAGTGACTTTTCTGTCTCTGGGCTTGTTCGGCGCTTGCTTTTCCAAGCTCTTCCCAAGTGACACAAAACTGGAGGTGGATATCAGGGTGTCGGGGTGCTGTGGTTGTTCAGTGCCTTGGGAGAGAGAAATACGTGGAAGAAATGAAATAGCAGAAAGAAATGTGTTGGAGGATTATCCTGCATTGGCAACAGATTTACATCGGTGCTACATAGAGCAGAGTCAGCTTTTAAAGAAGTCCGTAACAATTTAATGTGCATTATTAAACAATATAGATCCCGATGCAGCTGCTGGGGCTCCTGCTGCAACAGTAGCATCTTGTACCTTTTATTTTTAATCGCTGACGATGTTCCCCTCTGTTCATTAATCTTGCATCGAGGTGTTGCTCTGCAGTGGGCTGCCGCGGCTGCCAACGACAGCAGCGCTCCAGCGCATCCTCGGGAGGCTGAGGCGGGCAAAGCCTCCTCAGGCACCACCGACTCGGGGTGTCGGTGCCCTGGCAGAGCCGGAACAGGGGCGCTGGCAGAGCCGGGTGCCCGTGGGGCAGTGCCGGGTGCCCGTGGGTCAGTGCCGGGTGCCCGTGGGACAGAGCCGGGTGCCCGTGGGGCAGAGCCGGGTGCCCTGGCAGTGCCGGGTGCCCGTGGGGCAGAGCCGGGTGCCCGTGGGGCAGTGCCGGGTGCCCGTGGGGCAGTGCCGGGTGCCCGTGGGGCAGAGCCGGGTGCCCGTGGGTCAGTGCCGGGTGCCCGTGGGTCAGTGCCGGGTGCCCGTGGGGCAGAGCCGGGTGCCCGTGGGGCAGTGCCGGGTGCCCGTGGGGCTGTGCCGGGTGCCCGTGGGGCTGCAGGTCCTGCCCCGCGGTGGGGACGCGGCTCTGGGAAGGGAGAGGGGAAAGGCAGGACACCCGTGGAGGAGAAAGGACAGGGCAGGAGGGCGGCTGGGACCCCAGGGGTGACCCCGTGCCCGCAGCTCTGGGGGTTTCTGCTCCACCGTGGTCCCCTGGGAGCCCCGGGGGTCTCTCACGGATCCGAGCCGCCAGTGCCCGGCTCCTGCAGCTTCTCTGTGTCCAGGCAGCCTCTAAACTCCATCACTGCCTCTGCCCTGGCACCTGCACAGGGCGTTTGCACTGCAGGACACAATGGAAATGGCCCCCAAAGAGGGGAAAAGAGAAAAAAAAAAGGATTATGTAACCCTAAAGGAAAGAAAGTGGAGAAGTGTGGAGATAAACCAAGACAGCCGAGGATTTATTCAATGAAATCCATCACGTTTGTCTGGGATCTGCTGAATAGGAGCCTCATCAGCTGATGGAGACTTTTTCCAGCACCTCCTCGATCATCTACTGTGTTCATTTTTTCCCATACACCATATATGGCCTCCGTGTCAAAACATCATTTTACCATTATTGTCTATTTCCAGGATGTCTTTTATTATCCTGATCTCATTTTGCAGCCCAGAAAGTGGCACAGGGTTGGCTCTATTCCCTCAGGTTTATGAAAGACTGCGGCAAGAGGGAAGAGCCTTTCTGCTCCTGCTCAGCGTCAGTCCCAAGCCCAAGGCTCCCCACCAAACCCACTGGAGGAATCCAGGCTGGCCAGGTCCCCGTGGCAGCTGCACTTGCTCCTGTGTGCCCACAGCCGGGGGAGATGCTTTGAAAAGCAAAAACAATAATAAATAATAATTTAAAAAATCTGAATCACACACAAAGTAGATATGATGGGATTAAATTTACATGTGGAAGAATAGAGTCACAGAAGCATTAATGCTGGAAATTGCCTCCAAGTCCAACCTCCAAGTAGTACATGAGTAATTATGTAAGTAATTATCAAGTGCACTTTTTTCAGCTAAACAAGATAAAGCTGGAGATGTGCTAACACAGCCTTTCCCAGATTTATTAAATATTTTGCAGTTTAGGCCATTAAAATTTTAAAAACAGCCCCAGCCAAACAGAAGGGGAGGAGAATGTTTGAAGGGTATCCTGACTTTTCCAAGTACTAATGGGAAAATGTGCCCTGCGTTGCTATCTGTGATTCTTTAGGTTCTAATCTGTCAAAGGGATGCAATTCTGAGGGTCTGGACAGCTAATTCTCTGCCCTGGAATTTAGAGATCATCATAAAAAACATTTAAGCCTTTGGGGAAATGAGTTCAGCTCCTTCAACTGGTGGATAATTAAGGGTGACCCTTGTCCCAGGCACGGTGTGTGCCATCTATCACTGCATTACCTGTCTGCTTGGCAGCATTTTGCAGGCGCTTTAGAGCTCTTATTATACGTTGTTTTTCATTTATATGCAATTTCTTTTGTAATGAGGCAGAACTTATTTTCCAGCCCCTACAGGTGCCTTTGTCAGCTCTCCAAATTGTGCATGAAGAGGCAGGTTCCCAACTGATCTCTCAATTAAGGCTCTGTTGATATTGGATAAGTGAGGGTTCACCTGGCTTGGACACAGCCTTGTCTGGTTGTGGGCCAGGACTTTCTCATGAAAAACACACTTTAAAAAGGAAGGAAAGAGGTTTTGGTGCTGTTTTTTCACCCTTGGCTGTGCAGGCTGAGCACGTGGGCTGCTGGTTTGGGGCCGAAGCTGCAGGGTGGGTTCAAGGGCTGACCACAGCCTGTGGTCACCCTCCCAGTCTGTGGATGCAAAGGTCCTCCAGGCTGTGGCAGATCCAACGTCTGGGATGTTCCCAGCTGCTCTGCCAAGTCCTTACGGTCCAGGGTGCCAGGTTCCCGAGCCCTGCACTGGAAAATGTAAAGCAAACTGTGGCTGCAGCTTCCAGGGGGCTGTCCTGGGGGTTTGGCTTCACCTTTAAGAAGAAAGAAACGCAGCATTTGCAGCACAGATGAGGCCCCAGTTTGCACAGCAGCGTGATCTGGTTAGGCAGGTAATTAACTCAGCTTATTGACCACAGCCCAAACGCCTAATGGAAGAAGTCTGGAAAGTGCTCCAAAAATTATTTCCTGCTAAATCAAAAGCTGAGATGAAAGAGAGGTTAATCTACAAAGATGGGCAGAAAGTTTAATAGCAATTTAATTTTTGTGAAAGATGTGTGTGTTGCTATAGCCTGACATTATGGAGGAAATTGCAACAGTCCTGGAATCAAGCTGGGTCTGATTTTCCTCCTGACTTTGGACGGTTGGGTTTTATGTGCAACAATTCATTTGATGGCAGACTTCAAGTATTAGATTTACAGTAAAAATCGATGTGAGGTTACAGGCCCAGGCCGAGTTTATGTCACTTTGACACCACACACGAGACTGAGCCCCTGCTCCGTTATCCGTGCAGGGAGATGGGAGGGGATGCAGCTGCCCCATCTCTGACACTTTTCCCTCGTGCCAGGATTTCCCTGCCTGCTGCCAGCAGCTGCTGTCCCCCCCAAGCCTTCTGGTGCAAATCTGACCTTTTCTGACTCCTTTAGCCACTCTGCAGAACTTTAAGCAATAACAACAGCTGCTCTGGAGATGGGTCACCTCTTCTAATCTGATGGAAAAGTTTGTTTGCCGATGCGAACACATGCCCAGAGAAATTAAATCTCTGCAATTAATCGTGTGGAAAGGATGGGAAGAGGTTGGGTGAATTCCTTAACATCCCTTACAGACAAAATCTTCCTTTCCATTGGTTTTCCACAGCTAGCTGCAATTCTTTCATTTCTCGCAGCATTCCCTGATATTAAAAATCTCTAGATTTATTTTCACTGCTTTAAATTTTAAAGGCAGCACTTATTGCTGTTCTTGGGCTGTGCTACTTGTGCTTTATAAAGCATTTTTTTCCAAAGGACAACGCCGTGCGTGCCAGACGTGTCGCTGCCACTGATCCCAGAGACCAGGCACAAATCCATGCATTTTTGGAGGTGTGCTGTCTAATATCAAAATGTTTGAATTAGCTTGTTACACGATACTGCCAATGGACTGGCATCTCTCTTAATAATATTATGAGATTTCCTAGGGAGCTGTAGCCTCTTTGGTATACATGAATTCAGTAATAACTGTAATTATTATGAAGTTAATATAAAACATGATGTCTCCCTCTGCCAATTCAAGGGCAATAAGTGTGAAAAACAGCTTTTCTTCGGATTGCACGTGGCTCGCTCTTCCCTGGGCTGTGGAGCAGCTCCTTTGCCTTTCCCAGCACTGGGGGATGCGGGGAACACTCGCTGCTCCCCCCGGGACCCCCGGCTGTGCCCTGGGGGCTCCTCACAGCCCCAGGAGCCCCCGGCTCAGGGCAGCACCCCCGGCTCGGAGGCTGGCGCTGAGAGCAATCCCATCACTTGAGCAAATATGTGTTCTCCGGGCATTTATGGCTCTCTTGGCAGCCGCCAGAACTGAGTCCATCTTCCTTTTATGTCTCCAGATTGTTCTTTAAACACAGAATTTCCTGGAGGGGGCATCCAGCCTGCCAGGCTCTCGCCGCAGCCTCGCCCTCCCTCAATTTATGGCCCCTCTCGAGCATCTCCACGGACTCCATTTACTTTTTAATGCAGCAGATGAAAACCAATTCTGTCAGGATTTTCTCGTGATTCTCTGCCAACGACACCATCGCGGGCTGCGGGATCAGAGCCCGGCAGGGGCCGGGAGCGCTCCCGGGGGATGCGCTGCCTTCCAGAGGATGCTGCCGGCCCTTTGATGCTCGTCCTCAGATGTGCCACCGCAACGCCCCGCTTGGATCTTCCCGCAGAACGAGCCGAAGCAAACTTGATCATGAAAAGAGCCTTGATGTTCCCCTGCTCCCTCTCATCCTGGCAGGAAAACCACTGCAATGATTTTCTGTGCCACCCGCGAGCCCCGGTGCCGAGGGAGGCGCAGCTCCCCGGCCGCACCGCCGCTCTCGGGGTTCCTCCTCCGCAGGTCAGCACCCCGCTCCTCTTTTAGATCCAAATGCTGAGCACAAACCTTTGATTCATCACATCTTTTTAAGGCAAAGCTAGAAATAGCAGTTTCGAATCCTCAATCGCATGTAATTAGTCCTGCATTTATTTTTCAACAGATGTTCTCTCCCTGTTGCTCTCGAGCGGGCGGTGGCGAAGGGGGTCCGTGTGTGCCCGAGCAGCCAGCGAGGGACGGACCCGCAGCGCTGCAGCTTTCCCGGGGGAATGGCTGCAGTGACTCCCCACAGCCCCTCTGCTCCGGCCCCACAGACACAGCTCCCTTCCCACGGACAGGGGCTGAGCTCCCCGGAGAGTTTTCACTCGAGGTTTTAGAGGCACAGTCTGAGGAAATCCATTTCTCCTGCCTGGAGGCACTAAGGGAATTAGGACTGCCACAAGATGATGGATCAGCAAAATTTTCCCTAGGAGATCAGATTAATAGGGATTATAGAAAAGTTGCAGTATATTTATCAAAAGAAAAAAAGAATTAAATTCCTCCTCCCACCATCAGAACTGATTGTAAATTAGGTAAATCTATTTTCCTTTAAAAGAATAATAACCATAGATCAGACTCCCAGAATCTATATCCCCGAGGGCTCTGAAAATGTATTGAATTAATCTTGGCTACAGGAGCAGCCCAGATCTTCTGTGTTAATTATTGTGCATCTTATTTGCCTTCTATATCTGGTCTGATAAGGCACAGGAGCTCGTCAGATAAAACGAGCTGTGAGGTGAAACAGGGACTTGGGGAAATTCAGCTCTCGATCATCTGGAGTTAAAACTCCCGAGGCACAGACAAGAGTCTGAGGAGTGTCAAGAAGGGCTTAAGAAGTCCTAAAACCCCTTTGCACTGAAAGTCAGTGTTTGCTGCTGCCTGGCAGGGAGGGAAGAGGAGCTGCACAAAGCTGTTGTCATTTCCTCCTCTTCACTGCTGTTGTGGATTTTCCTGAATGAATTAGAGGCTGCCAGCAGACACTGTCACAGCAGAATGGCAGAACAAAAACACTTCTGAACCTGGACTTGTAATTTGCCTGCAAAAACAAAGATGCTGTTAAAAGAGAGTTGTGACACTTCCTTTGCTTTCAAAGAGACTGCCAAGATTTCCAGGCTTTTGTTTCATCATTCCCTTTTCTAGTGTTAAATTATTCCTCGTTTTCATACTGTAAATTTACATTAAGTTGGCAAATGAAATGAATTAAAATATCTGAGCTTACTTGTGGAGGCCTGGCAGCAGCAGAGGCTGGGGCTGAGAAAGAGGAACAGCAGCCTGGGTTCCCTCCCCTCCTGCCCTTGGGGCTGCTGGTTCCCAGCCCTGCTCCAGCCCCTCTTCCCTTTCAGCTCCCTGTGGCTGTGAGTGTGCTCGTCCCTTCTCCAGAGGGAGCTGGGATCTGGAGCTGTGCTCCTCCATCCTGGGATACACCAGGCCACAGCTGATCTGCTTTCCCAGGGTTCTGGTAAAATCAGTCTCTCCTCAAAAATCCTTCCCTTTCCTCCTAATTCCAGTGCAATTATCCTAGAGAGAGGGGTGTTTATTCCATTTTATCTTTCCTGTGCGGCTCTTTGATAATGAAGAGCTGGATTTCCCTAAAGCAGAGACATTTCACACAGAAGCTCTGCACCAAGGTCTGAAATGTTTAAAGCTGATTGCTCAGTGATGGTTCCAGCAAAACGGACAGAGGGCTGAAGGTGCAAAGCACCAACGTAAGCCTCACTTGATTCCACTGCCCACGAATGTTTTAACCTCATTTATCCTCTCAGTACTTACAGAACCATTTCACATTTGTGCACTTAAAAGATTAAATAAAATAAATGGAGACGATTATGACTGCCCTGCAAAGCTAATGTGCAAAGGCACGGTGTTTTGTGGCTGCTGGAATTGTATTTGTGCTCTTCCCATACTCTGCAAGCTTTCCAAAAAGGGGGTGATGCATATGCAGTCTCCAGCTCTCTACAGCTAACGAGAAAGCTCTTAGGAAGGAGCTCTTTATGGTCCCCTCTCAAGTGATGAGCAGCCACGCTCCCTCCTCCCTGTCACACGGAGATGCCGGCTGGGTGACACCTGCCAGCCCTGGTGCACAGCCTGCAGCTGGCTCCAGGCCTCCTCAGATCCCTGAGGTGATGTGCAGGGAATCTGGCTGCCACCCTGTTGCTCGCTTCAGCTGTGGGTGGAAATCACAGAATTGTTCAGGTTGGGAAAATCTGTAACATCATTGAGTCCAGGCATCCCCCAGCACTGCCAAGCCCAGCACCAGCCCATGTCCTCAGGGGCCACATACTCAGGGCTTTTAAATCCCTCCAGGCCTGGGGACTCAATATTGCACTTTCACATGAATATTACAAAGTTCTGGTTCCTCTTAGCAAAACAATCCAGTTGAGATTTAAACCTGTGAAGTTAAACTGGCCTCGAGCTGATGATGGCTCACTCTGTATTTNCCAGCACTGCCAAGCCCAGCACCAGCCCATGTCCTCAGGGGCCACATACTCAGGGCTTTTAAATCCCTCCAGGCCTGGGGACTCAATATTGCACTTTCACATGAATATTACAAAGTTCTGGTTCCTCTTAGCAAAACAATCCAGTTGAGATTTAAACCGGTGAAGTTAAACTGGCCTCGAGCTGATGATGGCTCACTCTGTATTTTCCTGGTTCCTCAATCCATGTCAGCCTACGGAAGAATTAATCCAACTCACCGTGTGCCTGGGGTTTGTTGGTGGCTGGGGTTTGTTTGGTGGCTGGGCTTTGTGGATGGAGTTTTTTTGGTGGCTGGGGTTTGTTTGTGGCTGGGGTTTTTTTGGTGGCTGGGGTTTGTGGAAGGAGTTTTTTTGGTGGCTGGGGTTGTTTTGGTGGCTGGGGTTTGTTGGTGGCTGGGGTTGTTTTGGTGGCTGGGGTTGTTTTGGTGGCTGGGGATTGGAGCAGCCACCCCCGAGGCTTGCAGAGCC
Organism: Rhipidura dahli; assembly: GCA_013399225.1. Lineage (NCBI taxonomy): Eukaryota > Metazoa > Chordata > Aves > Passeriformes > Rhipiduridae > Rhipidura > Rhipidura dahli. Next base: position 409,411 of record VXAC01002481.1, on the reverse strand, counting down.
TCCCATGCTGGGAGATGGTGGCAGCCTGGCCAGGCTGGGGCCTCCCTCCCCAGAGCCACCAGCTCTCAGAGCTTCCCCGGGGCAGAGGCAGCTCTGGAGCCCTTCCCTGACAGCAGTGGCCGTGTGTCCGAGCGTGCTGGACTGGCCTGGGCTCCGTGGACTCTGCAGGGCTCCTCAAAGCACCAAAGCACAGCCTGCTGCACAGCCTGGGCTCCTCCAGTGCCTCCGGGGGAAGGAGGACTCTGTTCCCCTGCCTGTGTGATTCAGAGCTTTCCTACATGGAGCAGGAGGAGAGACCTGCTTGTCAAGCCCCTCTCAAACTGCTTTTCCATCTGCTGTGGCGGGTGCTCAGCTGTGCAGCGAGCCCTCTCTGGGGTGCTGCTAATGCAGCTCCAGCCCCTCGCTGCATTAATGGCATTATTCTCCTCTGCCTGGGAACTACTCAGGGCTTATGTTGTGACAAGATTCAAGCACTCAGTTGTCAGTCTGAGGTGCTGGATGTCTGTTTTCTCGAGCCTGCTTTGCAGCCTCAGGGGAGGGGAAGAAGCTTTTCCCGAAGGCAGGGAAGCACTTCACCCCCTGCCAACACCTTTGGGCTCCCTTACCTGCAAAAAGCCTTTTCTGGGAGCACCAAAGGGCTGGGACTTTTCAGGACTTCACTACAAGATTGTCATTCCTCATCAAACACCAGTTACTTTAAGCAACTAATGTCAGATCAAGATCAAGCAGCACTCTGGTCTAAACTTTATGCCTTTCCCTGTGGTAATTACTGCTCAGCTCAGTGCTTTATGGAGGCCTCTGACTCTACATTGAAACAGGCATTGCTGCCCGGTGCCAAAGACAGTGACTAAAATGAAAAATCTTTGATCTAAAACAATATCACAACTTCTTTTTTTGTGTATTAACATAATCTCTGTACTGAAATTAATCTGTGGTGTGGCTGCAGTCTGTTGAAGATTATCTGCATTAGCATTCAAGATGATGATTTTTTTAAGCAGCAGCAGCTCTTATTTCACAAGCAGCTCCTATTTTAGGAGTGGGTCTATTTCACCCTACAAAACATCAGGAAAATTCTCGGAGACATTGGCAGAGGAACGAGGTTTACTTCTTTGGATGGAATTGGCTGCGGGTGTGACTGTGCAGCAGCTGAACTGTGCTGGGCCAGTTCATGGACAACAGATGGACAAGGCCCGGATTTCTGACCACGTTGTCCTTTATTCCAGCCCTGGACACCAGCTGGGACCCTGCAGTGGGACTCCAAAGCCAATGGAGGGGCAGCAGCTTCTCCGTTCAGCTGGTTCGGGTGACAGGGGCTCCTGGGGTGGCTGAGGAAGGACCTGCTCAGGAAGGCTGGAAGGGAATTAATGAAGAACAACACCCCCGTGCAGGGCTGTCACCTGCAGGGGCTGAGGAACTGATGGGTGCCTGCAAATTATCCTGAAAATGCATTTTTGGTGAGGAGGGCACAATCAGTGCCTGCTCCCTGGGTTGGTGTGGCCAGGACAGGGCAGAGCAGCTGCCGAGTGTCACCGTGGGGCTCAGCCCAGCTTGTCCTGCCTGCAGATTCATTAAAAGAGATTGTAACTGACAACTGATGCCATTAGCAAGAATATATAAATCTCTCATTTAACGTATTTCCATCCTGAAAGTAAAATCTCCATTCTATAAGTCAATTAATATACAGTTCATTAAACTAGAAACAACTATATAATTAGGAAACAACAACAATTCATTAGCCTTAATGAGATTTAATAAAGTTCCTAAGCAAGGATTCTTCAGAGAACTAATTACAATATATTAATCAGGGAAAAGTCCTGTTCCTCACTGATATATCTATGTTATATTTCTATATTTTATATGTGTGTATCACTTGGAGATTGGGGACTGTGAATCCCATCCCATGGCCGTGGCTGTGCCTTTACCGCTGTCCTCATCAGGGGCCAGCTCTCAATCCAGCAAAAGGGGAAATGAGAATGTCTGAGTTTCATGGTCCTTACCAAGATCCATTTTTCATCAGGGATTTTCATCCAGGCCCATGGCTTCTTCCCTTATTAGCCATTTTCTTATTAATTAAACAGCAGCTTTTGGCTGGCATCAATTGAATTTTCAAGCAACACCTGCCACAATACAGGGAATAAAAAGAGAAAGATGTGTTATTTTTAATGCAAATGGTTTCAATTCAGACATATTTGATCCAATTGAACTGGCAATTAAATTATAAATGAATCAAGTGAAAGGGTCAGTGATATGACAAATGACACTGTCATTGTCACTGTCATATGTAAGTGAACCAGGTTTTAAAAATGAAAAGAGAATTGCAAGTGTCAACCGGTGCTGGCTATCAAGAGTTGAGAGCAAGGATTTTTAGGAGATAGGAATTACTCTGGCCATGTTTTCCTTCCCTGCATCTGCCCAAGGAGCAAGCAGGAGCATTAATTCTCAGTGCTGGCTGTGTCACACCTACAGCGTGGGGGGACCGGGGGTCCTGCCCTTCCCGCTGCCTGGGGCTTCCAGAACAGGAACACAGATGGGTCTGGTTCCCCATCTGTGCCGTGTTCCTTGGGCAAAACCCAGCACCTGCACAGCCCCTTGGACATCTCTGCCCATGGAGCCTATCCCAAATTTCCCTCGTGGAGGAACTGGGGTGACCAGTTCAAAAATAATGACTTTTATTTTGGTACCAAAAGGAATTCTTAATGTTTTCCACAGTAGGGCATTCCCACTGTGGGCTTCCCTCGGCTGGGAGGGGAGCAGCTTGTGCCCCAGGGCCAGGTGAGCTGCTCTCAGCATCCCTGAGGGAATCTGGGGACCGGGGTGCCCCTCTGGTCTGGCGCAGCAGCTGTGAGCAGAGGAAGGAGCTCTGGTGAGCAGAGAACCCCTGGCCGGGTCTCAGGGGGCTGCTTTACCCTGGGAGCACTTGCTGACTTGCACACTGCAAATAAAGCTGTAAATCAATACCTGTCATGGGCAGAAATGCCTCCTGACTGGTTTGCACCCCCTAATTCAGGCCCAGTTTGTGTTCATTATGAACCAATCTTTGACCTGGTCCCTGCTTCCCAAGTGCTGTGATAGGATCTGCCTCTTCCTCTGGTGCTGATGTGCATCTGTGAGGTGTTTTGTAAGAACATGTTGGATTCCATGCTGAATTCCATGGTGAATTCCATGGTGACATCCTTGACTGAAAGGACAGCCCACGTTATCAGCCCCACTCCCAGTCCCTGCCCCAGGCACTCCGAGCAGTGCAGGGGATGTTCGTTTATCTCAGCCTGGCACCAGGCAGCTCCCCGCTCACAGCAGCAGTGCTGCACCTCGGGAAGGTCTCTGGAATAAATTTTTAGTACAGTTGTATCACAATTTTAACACACTTTGTGAAATCCTCGGAGATCATATCCCTGTCTCTCCTTTTTCTTTTCCTGCTTGTTTCCGGATTTATTTATTTATTTTACCTTTCTGCTGCCATGTCACTGAGCTGAAAAGATTAATAAAGAATGATTAAGGACTGCAGAGAATATTTTACAGTGATAGACTTAAGGAGCTCAGTCTGTGTATCTTATCAAGAAGAAGCTTGTAACTTAATTTCTATGGATAAGTACCTTCGCAGGGAGGGAGCTGCAGGTCCTGGAAGGCTTTTTCTTCAGAGAAAGTCACAAAAAGACCTAATAGATTTAAGTTGAAGCCAGCAAAATCCAATTAACAAGGTAGAAATTTTGAACTTTGATCACCGTTAGCTACTGAGAAAATCTGGCTGCGTACTCCCTGCTGTGGATGCCTTCAGATCCAGAGCTGATGCTTTCCGGAGTGACCTGCTCTGAGGTCACAGGCACTGACTGCCTGTTACCTCCCAGGCAGCCCAAGACAATTTTACCCTCTGGATCCACAGACATGCCAAGATGTTGCTCAGGTGCTTTCCTGGGCTGTGACATCTTTCCCGAGGTGTCCTGCCTGGGCTGGGGCACGCGGGGCTCCTCTGGCTGAGGCAGGGACCAGCCAGGAGCAGGGCTTGGCTCGAACCAGCCTCACCCTCCAGGCTCTTCTCTGTGCCGGGGTCTGGCCAGCTCCCCCCAGGTCAGGGTCCGGTTTGTGTGCTGGGAAAGTCTCAGAATCCTTCAGACAGAAGAGGATGAGACCCCCAGAGTTCCCTCAGCAGGCAGCGAAGGGAGAGGGTGCAGCTGCAGACATCCCAGGATAAACTTTGCATTTTAAAGGTTACTGACTCAACCTCTGCAAGCTGTGAAAGCAGATTAAACAGCCCCAGCGACAGAAATTGGCCATTTGAGTTCTGCCTGGAGGACCCCCAGCAGGGCCAGCCTGTGAGGCTGCAGCTCAAAGAAGACTCATCCCACTGAACAAGAGTCACCAAGGAGCAGCAAGGCCAAGGACAGGGACAGGCTCTTCCAGTTCCTTTGCACAGCTCTGCCCCTGGGCTCGGGCACTAGAACACAAACGTGGAAAACTTCCCTTCTCCTCTGGTTTTGTTCTCATTCCCAGCCAGGTTTCAGCCCCAGGAGATAAGGAAGGACATTCCCCTGCTCTGGGCTTGCAAGGAGGAGGATTTGGGCTGGGAGGAGCAGGACAGATGGAGCAGGACAGATGTGCAAGAGCAGCTCTCCCTGGCTGGGGCTGGAGCAGGGACCTTGTTCTGCCCCTCTCCCCTGGGCTCGTGTGAAGCCATTTCGTGCTTGTGACCCTTAACAAAAACCTGCAAAGTCACAGCTCGGGCACAGGGAGGGATCGAACTGTGCCTGCAATTACTGACTGGAAAACCAGGACAAGTGAAGGGTGCTCAGGTGTGCAAGGGCTAAAACCAGGCTCTGGTGTCCACCCGGGGAATGAGCTGAATACCAGGGAGCTCTTTGTGAGCGACAATGTGAAATGTTTGCAACAAGCAGCCTACAGCAGCAGGCTCTGGGAAGCATTTATCAATCGCAGCCAGAGCAGGAGGTTGCCATGGAGATGGGAAGCAGCTGGGCGATATTTTTTAGTTATTTTTTAGACATTGTTGCAAAACACAAATGGGGAAGGAAAAGGAGCCACGTCGTCTCTAAAGAAGCACAAAATTTGGGTTTAGGTTGTCACACAGAGGGGGAAACGGTTCCCTTGGACTGTGGGGGTTCAGATGAACGCCACTGAACGTGAATCTCGAGCTGAGCTCTGCGGAGCAGGATGGGAACCTGGAAGGGCACCTGGGATGCTGCAACCCCCAGTGAAGTCACTGAGTCAGAAATAAAAGCAGCCAATTCCCTGTGACCAAAGGCCTATGTAAATCCAAGGTCACCAGAACCACTTCTGTGGCTGCTTCTTATCATTTAAGGGAGATAAAAAAGAGCAATTAAGTTTAGGCTGGCAATTTGGCACATTAGCATTAATCTTCAATGGAATCAGAAGGTTTTTGTTTTTGTGTAAGCTCAGCTAACGTTTCACTTTATTAGTAACAAGCAGAAGCCATAATTACTCTTCTATTTGACAGAATTTGAGGATGATTTTATTGACAGCTCCCATGTTATTTATGCACTCAAGTAATTTACTTAAGTGAAACTTTAGCATCAAGTATTTATTCAACTAATTCCTATCCCTTCCTACCCAGCAAATGGCTTTGGGTGATCTCCATTAAAAGCTCGAGTATTAATCCAGAAACTGTATAACCTACTTAAAAATTGGGATCTTGTATGACAAATATAAAAATAATTAATTCACATACTTTCACCCCAGCATGGGCACGACCCCCTCCTGCAGCAGGGGCTGCTGCATCACTGGACACGTGGCAGCAGAACACAGCCCAGGCTCCCCCCAGAATGCCAACACTTTGGCACTGGAACTTCCCAGGAAGACTTCAGGACTTAATGTTCTAAGAAAAAAAATCCATTTTTGGCTTGTTATTTAAATGTAATGGATGTAGCTACAAAATACGGTCATTTTCAAATATGCATTTTGTTAATAACATTATAAATTTTGAAAGGATTCGAAAAGATTTTTGAGAAATAAAGCCAGAATACATCCTTCTTGGAAATGCTTTGGAATGAGCTGGGAAGTGTTTCCTGAGCTTGGGGAAGGAGCAATTGGATGTGCTGTTACTGGGACTGGGCTGGTTTCTGTGTTTGTCTGGGAACCTGCAGGGCTCAGCTGGCAAGAGGGAGAGAGGAGAGGAACAGCAGCAGGCAGATCTGGAACTCCTCCTTGGGAAAAAGCAGCTGAGAATTCCCAGTGCGGGAGAAGGCGCTGGGCAGGGCTCAGGGGCTGGGCAGGGCTGGGCAGGG
>VXAC01002481.1:328500-403046 GCA_013399225.1 Rhipidura dahli | reverse complement strand
AGGGGCTCAGAGGGCTCAGGGGCTGGGCAGGGGCTGCATCCTCACCCCATGGCTGCAGAGGGGGGGATGGCTTGACTTGGATCTTCCAGTGACGGGTTCAGCCCAGGTGTTTGGCCAAATGCACCGGGTTTGGGGCTCCTGAGTGGCGATTCCATCACCTCCAGCATCCCCTGATGGCAAAGCTGGGAGAGCTCTGCTTTTCCTGGATGCTCTGCAGCAGCAGCCACAGCATTTGCACGTCCAAGAACTGGCCTGGCCCTGGCCTTGGTTTATCATTCAGCTCACCTGAGTACTGGTACCGTGCTGAAGTGACCTGCACTTGCTGTTTATTCAGCAACACAAAGAACATTTTATGGTTTATCACAAAAAAAGAATAAATTTGAAATCCATGAGGAAGGGCCCAGACTTAGGGCTGGGATAAAGTGATGGGTTGCACAGATTGCATTTGGCATTCAGGACTACTTCCAGCACTTTAATGGCTTAGCTTTAATGTTTCTGATTTCTTTTTATTAAAAAGTATCCCACAAGACCATGGCATTTATTACAGGGCTGTGTTGGGGGCATTCTAAACTCATGGCAACACTCTATGTTAAATATTCATAACTGCAGCTACCATTTGCTGTTGATAAGGACATTGATTTTCTTTGGAAGCACCGGAATTATTTGTGGCCCTTATTGTCTGCTGTGATGGTTATGCATAAAGTTTGGGAAAATGCCAAGCATCCTGCATGCTTCTGGGTTTATACCCTTCTGCAGCAGGGAAAATAAAGCCCAGACATAATGAAATGGGGTTTCTCAGGGCTGGGGTAACACAGAGCCACAAGCTGGGAGCAGAGCAGGCACGGCCAGCACTGGGCAGAGAGGCAGAGGGGCTCCTGACGTGGCTTTGGGGTGCTCCTGATGTGGTTTTGGGGTTGGTGTGGCTCCCCCCAGGCCTGAGCCTCCTGCTCACCCCTCTTATCAAAGGTCTGCACTGGAATTTAAACTGAATTCAACAAAACCTAAAATTTGGAGTGAAATAAAGGTAATTGGGCAGAGCTTGGAACAGATCAGTAGCTTGCAATAGTGCCTGCTCCATTGCCTTCACAGCGCCCTGCAGGGCCCACCACGCTGGACTCTCCCATCTTTCCTGGGGCTTTACCAGAAAGAGCACATTTTCTTTCCCAGAAAAGAGCACATTTCCCCTTTGCAGCCCTCCTACGCTGAGTGTGACTGCAGAAGGGCAGCGCTGTGTGGGAGGGCACCAGCCGAGGGTTATTGTTTTAGCATTTATGGTGTTCCTGGCAGAGCAGGGGCTGCTGTAAAGGGTTCTCCCTGCTGGGACATTTGCAGAGGATCCCAGCCCGGGGCTGGTGCTGTGCTCTGAGGTCAGACCTGACAGGAATGTTCCTCCCAAGCCGGGGGAGAACAGCTGCAGGTTCTGTTCCCTCCCTGGTAGGGAGGTTGAGCTGGTTTCGAAAAGAAAAGCTGCCTTTCCTCCCAGCAGCAAAGTGCAGAGCTCTATTTCCAAAGATTTCAGCATTTCCAAAACCCGAATTTCATCCATTTCATCCCCCGTGGCCCCAGCCCAGGAGTGTCCAGGCCCTGGCTCTGAGCCCCTGGCCGGGCTGCAGGAGGGTCTCGGGTGCCTGGGGGCTGCTGCTGGGGGCCAGGCTGGTTTGGGGCACAGCCACCTCCCTGCCCAGGGCTGTCCCTGCGGGGAGCAGCCCAGCTCAGGGGCTGTTTGGCTGAGAACAAACGTGAGAAGGGCACGGAACCTGCTGTTCCTCGGGGCCAGCTCAGCCAAGGTGCTGCCCTTCACACCCGGCTCCTTCTGAAAAGCAGCAAGGAACTGGGAAATGCCCGGGGAATGTGCACCAAATTATCCCCCTCATTTGACCCAGAGTAGCCTCTAAAATGTGCAGGGGCTGGCAGGCTGGGGATGTCTCCTGATGGGATGGCTCCAGTGAGGTGCCCGGCTTTTCCTGCAGCTGCCAGAGTCACCTTAACTCAACCCCTGGGAAGGTTACAGGGCTCACACCAAAACATCTGCTCTGGCTTTAGAGGCATTATACTGATAAACTCTGTAAGAAGGGTCAATACAAAAGCTAAAAATCCCTGCTTGGATGTGTCACGCTCTGGGTGTGTGTTCCAGGCAGAGGGACGCTGCTCCTGAAGGAAGTGCATGGGGCATGGTGAGCAGCTCCAGTTTTATGGAGAGGCACCTCCTCTTGCTGCTGCTGGCCTGATAGAGCGAGAACTGGAAAGGGAATCAGAGCCACAGGGGAATGAGAGCAAACCTGGAGCCCCTGCCCGTGTGAGCCTGCTGGGTTTGCTCTGCAAGGACCTTGTTCTGCAGGACAGCGGTTCCTGCTCCAGCACCGGGTGGTTTCCAGCAGGACGGGTCGGCAGAATAACAAATGTTGGCTGCACACCCAGGGGAGCCCCGTGGGAGTTGACCCTTATGAATAATCCAGGTCCTGTCAGCTCAGATCTTCTCCTGCCTGCTATGGAGAAGGGTAGGGAGTGACAGAGGGAATGTGCAACCAGCCTTGGGTTTGGAGGTGAGCAAACAGGACCTTTGGTACCTGTGCCCCACCTCAGAGCTCACAGAGAGGCATCTGCTCACTCCAAGGCCATTTTCTCTCTTCATTTATCGGATCTGGAGCACCTGTTACTGACATTGGCAGCCTTTTGGCCCCTCGGGACAGAAGCACCGAGCACAGAGCCCTGTCCTGTGCAGGACACCCACGATGGGAGCTCAGATTTCCCTTTGGCTGGAGAGAAATCAGAAAATTTGGGGTTTTGTGGGATTTTCTCCCCCTGCTGCAGTGACAAATGGTGTGAGCAGATCACTGAGTTCTTCCTGTGGGTATTTCTCATTTGGGATTTAATGCATGGAAGTAGCTCAGCTCTGGGTGTGTGGACAAAAATACTTCACAGTCCAGGGCAACAATAACTTGTGTCTCTTGTGCTATTTTCCCTCCTGATGTTGCAGCTGTTCTAGATATGCAAGAGCTTTTTATGTCAGTTCTTTCTTCTTGGTTATTTCAAGTTTCAGTGGAGTAAGACTCTTCTCATGTGAGAAATGTCATCTTTGCTTTTCTGCTGCTCTTTCTGCTCCGAGACCTCTCAGCACTCCACTTTCCTGTTCACAAGACACCGGATTTGCCTGATTTTTCTCTTGGTACCATTGTCAGGAACTGCTGGGATTAACACATTTCACGGGAAAATGCATGGGAGGATTTCTGTGTCCTCTTGCTCAAACAATTTGTTTTAAGACTTAGTTCAATTCATTTTCGGCGGTTTTTTCTTACTTGCCTTTAACATTTTGTCACAACTCAGCTCACAGAAAACATGCCATTTCCAAGGTGGTTTCAGAAGCAGGGGAGGTGTGGAATTCCTCAGTCATTTTAAAGAAAAACATCTGACACAAAAGAGACAATTGAAAAACTCGCATTTGCTTTGCACAGAATATAATTAGGCAGATCCTGAAAATACCAAGCATCAGTTTCCTTCAAGAGTGGGAGACGAACCTGACTCTTTGTATCTCTAGCCTGCATTTCTAGATAGTCAATAGATCTGAGTTTGTGTCGCAAGCAGGGGACGTGCAACAGAAAAATCACTGATTTTATTCCCAGAATTAACATTGTGACACTTCTCCTTGATGTATGCTTTTGAGTTATGACAGACTCGAGATAATGTGCAGTATTTTAGTGTGATCACAGTCCTTCCCCAGAGACAGAAATCCAACGGGCTTAAAGGAATCCAAAACTAGAAACCAAAAACCAGAGATGTTTAACACGTTCAGCACAGAGAAAGGAAACTTCAGCAGCACGAGGGAATTCTCTCCTTGTGCACATGGAGCACTTCCCACCCTCTGGAAAGACCTGCCTGGGCTTTGGTAGGGCTGGGATGGCAAAAAGGTCAATTAAAGGAGCAAACAAGGAGCAGGAAAAGGTGCATGGAGCCTGACCTGCCTGAAAGGTGTGCGAGGCACTGGTTTCACTGACTGTACAGATGCTTTTCACGTGTTGTATCTGCAGCTCTGCAGTCCCTCAAATATCCCAAGTGGGTAGGTTTGAAATCCCACTGGAAAATTGTTGGGTTGTTGTAGATTTTTTAAAAATAAGGATGGTGTTGATAGGACTTTGGAGTAACAGCTGATCCTTGGACATACAACAGTATACAGAATTTACACAAATTTTCTCAAATCTAAACCTGGCAATGCCCTAATGTATAAACTCCTTGTTCTCCTGAGCACTGCAGTGTTTGTGCTGTTGCCTGTGTTATTTCCAATGTTATAATCTGTCAGTTCAGACTATTTTTTAAAGAATTTTACTTAAATGGTAACTAATTAATAATTTCAGGTGCACCATAGAGAAAAATTTAATAACTTCTTTTCCCTGATGTTGAGCTGGTTTTCTGGAACTACAACCTCAAATATATTTTGTAAATCTCTTGTATCTAATCAGCTAGTTGGTAAATTAATACAGAATTACAACTCATTAGCGAATGATGCATTGATGTCTCCTAATTCCCTGCTTTCTTACTTGGAAGAAAGTAGGTTATGCTGTTATTGAGTTAGTGCATTAAGTTTCAATGCTTTTTTATCATAGGCATTAAGTGGTTTTTAAAATATGTGTTAATTAAGAGATTACATCCACATCAGCACTGAAGCACTGTGGCTGCTGCAGTTACAGAACTGATCCTGGTCTCTCCAGCCTTGGCAGAGCAGCCAGGAGTCCCCTTGGTGTGGCTTCTGTGGGACGGCCCAGCCCACACCAGGAAAAGGACTCAGAAAGGCACAGGGCAGCACCATAAAGCAGAGGGGCTGGAGAGCTGCGTGGGCTCCTTGCTCTGCTCCCAGGAAGGTGATGGGGCATTCCTGGGCAGGAGGAACTCCATCCTTCAGAGAACAGAGGGCAGAAGCAGAGAGGTGTTAGGAGGCTGTGAAGTCACAGGAGGTGTAGGACACAGGGACTCCTGGCAACTCTTCCTCAAACACAGGAGCTACAGAGATGGGCTTTGAGGTCCCTTCCAGCCCAAAACCATTCTATGAATAAAACTGCAGAGCTTGGTTTTGATCTACTGGAAAAGATTAAATTTTGAGGATGATCACATCAGCACATCAATATTAAATGCACACATCAAAGGACTAAAAGTCTATTCTTAAGTGCTCCACTTTACTTCCTTTTGTTTCTTTAAGGTGAGCAGTATTTTCTAACCCCTGCTCAGCCTGATGGATGCAGCTCAGCCAGCAAAGCGACACCCATTTTTATTTCATGCCATATCACTACAAAGATAAACAACAGAAAAACCTCCTGTCTGGTGCTACTTATCACCTCAGGTTCAAAGCAAGCTCCATTTGTGTAGGATCAACTTATCCCATCAGGCAATTTATCTTTGACAGGAGAAAGGCTGATTATAAGAGGGAGAAATGCCCTTGAGGGAAGTAAATTTAATGAAGTTTGTAACAGACTGCAGGAATATCAACCAAATTATTAAGAGTATGACACTAGAAACAGTTAATTAAGGCTGTCCATCCATCTTTCTCCTGCTCAGATGATCTTTGTTCTATGGAGTTTATGTCCATCCAAGCGAACTGGCTTTCAGCAGATAGCAGAGCCTCTGCAGCCACCTGAGCATGAGCCTCGTGGTGCTCCCCAAAACTGGGCAGTGGGAGGTGTCCCTGCCTGGGGCTCTGAGGTCCCTTCCCACTCAAACCATTCTGTTTTATTTGTGGCTGCACTTGGCACTGAAGGGCAGGCTGGTGGAGGCCTGGACGGCTGAAGAACGGTGCTGAAAAGGCCGGTTAACATTGTGCCCCTGAGCATTCCTGCTATAAATGCATCAAAACATGTGTTAGTTTTAATTATCCCCACAGTCTCACATAATCACTTCCCTGGTCAATTAATTTAATTACTTTTTGGGTAATTATTTTCCTCAATGGTGCATTGCTCCAGACTGTGATAGTTGTTGTGCTGCAGAACTGTGGATGGGAGAGACTTGGCTTTGAAAGACACACAGAACATATCAGCAAAACACACATTTATAACACAGACACCTGAATTAATGACATCCCTTTGGAGTGGAGACGGAACAATTCCTCCTCTGGATGTCAGAAGAAAAAAGCACTTCATGGCAACAGTAAAATTGGTCAAAACATGTCAAAAAGACCTTTTTTTTTTTTCTCTGTGCAGCCTGCTTTGAGTCAGAGCCTGGCCTAAAATTCAGGAAAATGTTTAACTGGGCTGTGGTGGGATTCAAGAAGTGTTGGGAGCTCTCTGAGTACGAGGCCTGGGTGGCAGCATCCCTCAGTCAGGGCAGAGCCAGAGGCTGTCTGCAAACCCTGAGTGGGACACGAACTCACACCGGTGTCACTCTCACTCCCCCCCCGGGGCAGGAGATGAACAATCTCTTGTTGAATCTGGAATTCAACAGCGTAATTATAAACCCAAATATTTGCCAGCTTGGATGGGTTTCTGGGCTGAGGATGATGGAGTGATCATAAACAAACAGCCAGGACTCAGAGAGGGGCTTTGGGAAGTGATCTGTGAAAGTGATTGCGGTGCGGAATGCGAGAAGTGATAACTCTGCAGCCCCGTCCCCTGCACGGATCAGCACCAGAATCGGAGCAGGGGGTGGTGGTAAAAGAGTGAATGATGCTCACTCGAAATCCCTGTGCCCTCTGCTCACAGAGCTGTGTCCTGTCCCTGCCTCCAGCCAGGGAAACTCTGAGTGCCACAGTACCCTGCACAAAAACGGGGAAAATCCATCCAAACAGAGAGCTTTGTAGAAATGCAAATATGTGTCAAAAATAAGTTTGCCAGTTATTTGGAGGAGAGGATGCCAGGAAACGTGGCTGTTTCAATTCCAAACCTGTCTCCCAGCTCTGAGTGTTAACAGAATAAGGGGCTGATGCCTAGTGAGAGTCTAAACATTGGCTGCAAGCAGACGAGGGTGTTTCTGGAGGTTTCTGAGTGTGCCAGAGCCTGCCTGGCTCTCTGGTGCTGACACGCTGGGTGGCCCCGGCTCCTGAGCTGCTGCTGCTGCTCCCTGGAACAGCCCAGGAGGATTCCTCCCCCAGTGCCCACCAATAACCTCACTGCTGGCTGCCTCTGGGACAGGGCAGCTGCCGTCCCTCCCGGGTGGGGACGGAGCAATGTCCTGCTCCAGCCAGACCTGCTCGGGTTCTCTGCCCCCACGGGAGCTGCATCTCCTGCTGAACAGCAGACATGGCTGCTGCAGGGATCTGAAACACCAGGGGAGAGAATCTGTTCTTGAGGGATTGCTAATTAGACCAGAAATGGCAATAGCAGGGGAAAAAACTAAAATATAGCTAATGATTTTTAGATTTCTGGCTTAATTTTGCAGAAACAAGAGACTCATAAGGCTTAGGAGAAGTAGAAATAGTATCAGGGGCTTGAGGGATTGCTTTCATTTATCTCAGTCATTACAGGACCTTGTTTTGTTCATTTTTGCCAGCACATCCGTGATGAACTACTTGTCTTATTGTTATTTATTCTTCACATGTCTAAAGCGTTTGCATGTTCTACTCAAATCTGTCTTAATTTGGGGTGGGAAATCCGAGAGCTGCAGTCTCTGGGGTGGCAATATCGGATCAGCAGCCACGGGTGGGAGGTTCTCCACTTGAGAACATCACTGCAGTGCTGGAAAATCCTTACCTGGCACAGCCGCCTGCCCTGAGAACTCCTGAAGGATTGGGGTACAAAGGGCACATAAACTCATAGAAGTGTCTTGTCTCTCTGGGGTGGACATGTATTATGGGATGCCAACTAAGATACCTTCGTGCAGCTGAGTGCAGAGTTTAACTGTAACTTTCCAGTGGTTTAAAGCCTTTGGTCAAGTAGCTGAGGTTGATAATTGCGGTGATTTACTTGGGTGCACAGCTCTTCAGCTGGCTCTTTGATATAAACAAGGCAATAAATTGAGTGCGTGGGGACACGTCTATTAAAAGGCAAAGCAGGAACGAGCCAAACCCCAGGTGCATTGTCAGGATTAATCTCCTGGCAGGGCAAAACTGGCCCCGTGCCAGGCACACGAGGACGGGACGATGCCACAGATAACGTGGGCTGACTGTAAATAAACAACAGCAAACAAACAGGGAGCCACACACACAACATTCATAAGCTGGGTAGCCAGATATCACAGCTTCCATAAAGATTTAGTTTTTTAGTGATAAAGCAGATATACTGAGCTTTGCCCTTCCTCTTGAACATGAGGGTATTTTTGATTTCAACTTCCCGAGCATCGGGATTGATATAGCCCTGGAATGACTGCAATGGATCCCCTGTTGTTATCAGTTTTGTCCAACAGATGTTAGTAAGAGACAAGGAAGAAAAATGAGAAGGAATATTGGACAAGAAAAGCTACTTAATGTGAGTTCTCTCTCCAGTGAAAAGCTTATTATGGAAATATCAGTTAGAAGAATTAGAGAAGCACCTTAGGGCACTTGTGCCACTGCCACAGCCAGCAGGCAGCCCTCACTGAGATCCTGCTGAATAGCTGGGGACTAAAAATTATATTGGTATTTCAGAGGGCCGGGGGTGGACCAGGGCAGCACACAGAATAAGGACCCCCCCAGCATTTAGGAGCATTTACCAGCCTTTGCTTCCTTCAAAACAATTGATAAAGGATTTATTTTTGTTTTTTGCAGTGTAAGCCTACCAAAAGGCTTGGGCTAATCAGTGTAAGGAGGAGGTGTGGAGTGTTTGAGGTTCAGAAATGCACTCTGTAGGTTTTCCTTTTGTGAAGTTTACTCAGGGATCAGTTCTTGGGACAAGGCAGGAGGAATGCAGTGAGGCTGGGCTGCCTGGGGAGAGGAGCTGGCTCTGGGGTGAGGGGTGTCCCTCCGGTCTGTGCCCAGAGCCTTGCTCCCAGCAGTTCCCAGGGGAGTTCTCAGGCAGGAGCAGAAACAGAGCAGGGACATGAACCACATACCCAGGGCAGTGGTGGAGTCTCCATCCCTGGAAGGGTTCAGAAAATGCGTGGCTGTGGCACTTGAGGACATGGTTTAGTGGTGAACACGGTGCTGGTGCTGGGCTGACACTTGGACTTGATGATCTCAAAGGTCATTTCCAGCCCTGGCAATTCCATGATCCTAAATGAAAGCCTTTTCCTGTTTGCAGATGATGATTAACGAGGCCTATCAGACATCCCACTTTAAAATCCTTTCTATCAAATAAAGCCCCTTCTGTCACCTCATTCCTTATTTTATTTCAATCCATTTTCCCTCATATTTCTTTTACGTGAGCTGTCAAAAGCTGTCTTTGCTGCTTTGTGTCTGCGTGTCACATTTGCTGACAGCCCCAGAGAGAAGATTCTCGGACTAAAACCTCAGGAAATGTTAGGGGGAGGTGCCTGTGTCACCTGGGTGGCACCGTGGGTGGCACTGCTGATGGGGCTCTGGGCAGCTGGGGCACCGAGTGGCCAGCACGTTGCTCTGGCACGGGGAGCAGCTGCTGTCCTCTGCTCCCTCAGTGCTGGTTCCGTGTCCAGGATTGCATTTCCAGGGCAGTCGGGTTTTCCTGCTGGGAAGGAGCTCCCATAGCAGAGCTGGCTTTGTGGGAAAGGTACCAACCCTCATCAGCTCCCACGCAGCAATTTCTTTATGAGAGAAACAAGGCTGCTCCTGAAGTGTTATACAAAACAAAGGTTATTTGCAAAATATGAGGATTTTCCGAGCCAGAAGGCTCCCAGGCCAGCTCAGCCCATTCCTCTGCTCTGCCCATGCACCTCTTCTCTCCATCCCAGCTCCCTCTGTCACAGAGCTCCTTCTTTTCTCCTGCTGGCACACGCCAGAGACGGCAAATCCACGGCATTCACCTGCAGCCCGCTCTGCTGGGAGCTCTGGGCAGCGGGGAGGGAGGCAGCTCCTGCTGCTGTTCTGACAACAGAGCTCGAGTGTTTGCAGGGATCCTCTGCTGCCCTGGCTCGGCTCCGGGAGGGATCAATGGCACAAAGGCCCATTCAGGAAGAAGTTCCTGCCAACATGAAAGCACCAAGTTGTGTTTCCTTTGCCCAGACAGGCAGTTCAGTTCTTTGCAGTCCTTTGCATCTTTCATGAAAAGCTCATAAACCCCCAAAGCTGTATCTTGTTCTGCAGCAAAAGCGATCATGGATTTTTTTTTAATGCATTTTCATTAATGTTTGTTACTCTGAGGGCTCAGCCTTTTTGATTTTCGTGGCATGGAGCTGTGTTATGCAGATGCACAACTTCCAGCTAGAGAGCTCAGAATGGAGGAAAATGAGTCTGTCCTCAAACCAACTCAGCTGTCTCTCCTCCCATCCATAAATAGTTTTACTTTGCTTTACAGAGATGTTTTGAGGTTACTAATGGGAAAGGTTATGACCTGTGAATAAATAAATAATTGTACATATCTGAGCACACTGGGGACCACATTGCTCTCTACAAGTTCCTGAAAGGAGCTGTAGAGAGGTGGGGGTCGATATTTTCTCCCAGAGAACAAGACTTAGATTGAATATTAGGGAAAATTTCTTCACCAAAATGTTGTCCAGCCCTGGCAGAGCTGCTCAGGGCAGTGATGGAGTCACCACCCCTGCAGGGGTTTGGAAGACGTGTGGATGGGGCACTTGGGAGCACGTTCCCCCTTGGCAGGGCTGGGGAATGGTTGGGCTGGGTGTCCTTACAGGGCTTTTCCAGCCTCGGTGATGCTGTGATTGTGGGACTGTGCCCATAAACACCCAACCACTGAGAGTCAATAACTGCAGGTAAAACCAAATGCTGAGAAAATCAAGAAAACGCTCAAGGACTTGTACTAAAAATCTGAACCTCGGAAAGCGTTCAGCCTCAGAGAACTTTGTTTTAACCCCTGGATCTTTTGGAAAAGCATTAAAGGATGTAATCAAACTAGATAAAGCAGCAAATGTTGGCAGTATGGATTGTCCAAAGCTGCTGCAGTGAAAGAATTACTCTGTGGCTGCAGTAGTTCGGGGCTGACTTTTGCACTGGAATGGAAAGGCCAGAGCTGTGTTTCGGATCCCTGGAAAGGCTGCGAGGAGCGAGGAGGTGGCGGGTGCTGAGGAGCCCGAGCCCGCTCTGCTCCTGCTGCAGTCGCTGCCGCCTCGCTGCAGATCCCGCTGGTTCCCGGTAATTCCAGGCTTCTCTCGGCAGGAGCAAAGGCAGCTGCTGCCTCAGGCACGGGCGCTGTTGGGGTGTGCTGACAGGGCTGGACCCACTGCTCCCTGGGGACCCTTCCAGCCCGGGATATTCTGAGATCCTAAGGTTCCGTATTTCTCCTCCTCGTTTAGTAGCTGCTAATTAATTTCCACCGGTGAGAGAAGAACACTGGCTGTAATTTCTGTAGCTGCTGCAAGCGCTCGGCTCCAGATGGAGGTGGAGGTTTGGCTCCTCCTCAGCAGCCCTCCATCAGCTCACACGTGGAGGGACAGACGGGCTATTTCGTGTTCTCAGTGCTCGAGTGCTCAGAGATTAGCAGAAAGCAAACACCAAGGAGTAACAAGCATCATCTAATTGAAATTTCCTCTTGGATTTGAATGACTACTCAGAGACACTTCTCTCTAAGCCCTAATTGTCTAATTTTAACTATTCTTTGTTTTGCGGGTTGGAAGCTGTTTAGGTGTAGTAGGCAAATACCTGACCTTCAAAACAGCCGAGAATGGAGAAATTAAACCGATTAATGTGCCTGCTATTTAAGCCTCTGTGGTGGGTGGGATTTTTGGCTGCCAAAGCCCTTTTCTGTGAATACGAGACATCAAGGCCGTGGATATTTCAACACACATTTTATCAGCAGTGCAAACAGAGACTTAACACGAGGCGTTTTGCATAAAGAACTTAATGTATTTGCTTCAGCAGGTTATTTTTAGCTCCCAAGTGGAGTCATGTGGACGCTGATCCGCTTGTGTTGCCCCAGTAGATTGCAGACATATGTTGGAGTAAATGTGGCAGGGAAAGCATGACTGAGATAGGCAGAAATCCTTTTAAGATCAATTATTGACGTGCCTCTTACAAAACCTGCTCCCCGAGTTCACTGGGGCAGGGAAGGAAGAAGGGTGGTGGGGTTTACATCCTGCCAGCCGTGGCCAGAGGCTGTTTGGTTCCAGAGGCCCTGCAGGGCGGGGTTAACATTCCCACATCCAAACGAAATGGGAAGAAAAACAAGCAAAAAAGGAAAAAAACCTGACATAGTAAAGCCAAGGAGAGGAAGATACAAATCCACTCAAATCCACGGCAACAAACTCATTCAAAGTGCCTGTGTTGAACACGAAGGAAGAAGTGATCCAGATCAGGCTGCTGTTATAATGATCATAAAACGGGGTGAATGAGGTCAGCTTTCATTTTAATGTAAATTGGTTTAAACTCTGCAATAAATCTGATCTCAAAAACCAGTCATAAATATACACACTTGTACAGTACCTTTGGCAATATAAAACAAATAACTTTAATCTCTCTGTGTGTTTGAAGCAGAGCAGCTGGGAGAAAAAACCCTTGCACTGAAGGGAACACTTTGTTCCAACAAACATTTTCCTTTCTAATTCTCTGGCTAATAAGAAATTACTTAAAAACGCCTCATATCAACTCAACTGTGTTAAAAAATGGTTTGGAGATGCAAGAAAAAACCAAATCATTGTAAATGGTTTTTGTCTCGGGAGCAGTTCTGGTTTTTTATCCTTGGGGAACATGCCAGGGACAGTGTGAACCCCAGCCAGGGGTGCAGGAGGAATTCCCTCTGGGTCACTCCTCAGAGCCCGTGCTCCAGGGGAGCCTTTGAGATACCCCATTCCCTGAGCCCTCACCTCTCTCCTGGCTGTGGTTTCTGGGCCAGCAGAGAAAGCCCTGCCCGTGCCCCTCACCTTTGGGGCCTCACCTGGGAGTGCTCTGCACCTGCATTCTGCAAGTGACGCTCCAGGTCGGGGGCCAAGGGGGGCCAAGTGCAGATCAGTGCAGGAAATGGGATATTTTTTGTTTTATCACCCAGCATCCCCTCCTGACAGCTTTAACACCCGAGCCACAGAGCAACCACTCGGGTGCACAGACTCCAAGCTCCCATGATTTTACTGCTGAGCAGGACAAGTATGGATTTTTACTCCGTGTTCTCTAGGAAAGAGCATTGATTTGGCACAAGAGACATCGATAGATCCAAGTAACTGAATAAAGATTCTGAAGCCAGTCTTAAAAAATAATAATAATAACAATAAAAAGTGCAGCTGATAAGTGAAATGAGCCATTTATTATCCTGAAAGCCACATTGGTCACACCGTTTGAATTCTTTGCTGAGTGTTGACTTTTCCAATTGCCTTCCTTACAGTTTTCTTTTCCTCTCTCCTTGTGAAATAAAACAGACAAGGGAAGGAAGGGTAAAGGCTGTCTTTATTATCTGCTTGGGTTTCTGGAGACATCTCAACTTATTTCTTTTTTAATCTGTAGGTGTTTGGGTTCTGAAGTGCCCATGGTATGTTCTGGAAAATGCTTTATTTCTTTGAAGCAGAAAGAACACTGTCCTTTTCATACATTTTTGCTTCTGTTTTTCATCATTTTTATTCTTTGAAGCTTTCTGTTGGTCTCCACAGCTTGCACACAGCTCTGGCAACCGCAGCTCTTCTCAGCCTTGTATGAAACAAGTGTGTAGGAAGAAGTTAGGAAAACGTCAGTGTACGTTTGCACTATCGAACACCTGAATTTCTGTGAAAAGCAGCCCATTAACGGCGCTTTGCATGCCCTCACACTTGTTCATACAGCCCACGTCAGCTCTCCGCCAATTTGTGTGGTTGGGCTGTAAACCAGGCGTGTGAAATCCAGCTCCAAAGAAATCAATCATTATTTAGGATAATCTGCAGTAATCTGTTAAATGCAGCGGCTTTGGCCAATTCTCCTGTGCAGTCACGGTCTGATGTGTCCCCGTTCCCGGCCGGGGCAGCGCTGAGCGCCCGCTCGGACCATTAAATCCATTTCCCTCACTCCTGCGCCGTTCCGTTCTGCGCTTTCTGCATCTCCGCCCTGACTGAGCGCTCCCATTTTCTGTGCGCTCACAAAGCAGCCTCGGGAAAGGAGGCAGAACAGAGAGAGAATAAAATCTGGTAAAATAAACGGAGCAGTGCTGGACCCCCCTGCCCCGCCCGTGTCCCCCCGGGCCGGGACCGAACTGAGCGATGCTCTCCTGTGCTCACAGGGGCGGCCAGGCGGGGCTCCCAGCACGGAGCGAGGGGCACTGCTGGCACCAGCTTCAGCTTTTCACTTGGGAGATGGAAATTCTGAGGGACATGCTCCCGGTCAGCCCCGGGGCTCCCGGCTCAGCTGGGCTGTCACCAAGGTGGTTCTGTGCCATCTGATCCTCCTTCTCTTTTGCGGCGGGGATTGCTCGTTCTGTTCTTGCCCTGGGGACACTTGTCCAGCTGCCAGGTGACACCTTACCTGGGCACAGACACCACCGCGGCCCAGCTGCTCTGCTCTGCTCAGCTCAGCCAGGGAGATCTTTATCCCTTTAATTTTCTTTCACCATCTGCAGGCAAATTAACCAGTACACAGGACTGGTGAGCACTGGTGGAAATAAAAAGTGTTGCTCTATTTCAAGCAGGGTATAATCAGGGAGGAAGAGCGTATAAATAAAACATCTTGCATAAAATCTGGCAGGATGAGGCTTTCCATCTGCATCTGCCCGGGGCTGGCAGAGGACAGGGCGCTGCAGGCAGGGGAGCCGTGCTGGCTGAGAGGGGAGGACGCAGCTCCAGCCCCGCTCCTCGTGCTGCAAGGCAGGACAAGCCAAGGATGTTGTGGTTGGGTGCTTCAGAACCCGTGTCCCTGGCAAGGGAAGGAGAGCAATCCCTGATCCTGGGCTCCCACAGCTCCTGCCCCACGGCTGGGGCTGGGCTCTCCCTCCCTGGTGCCAGGCTGCCGGGCTTCCCTGGGCAGCTGCCCTGTGAGAGCCTCAGCAAGCCCCTCACGGAGATTCTGCCTGGAGGCAAACCCTGATGTAAAAATTAATTTTATGCCATTTTGTCTGTAAGGATGTAATGGCCTTTTACTGCAGGTGGTGGAAGGCTCTGGCCTGTGCTGGCTGCTGGCCCTGGTGGCACCGGGCAGGGCGCTCGTGGCAGGACCAGGCTTGGTAAAATCTCTGCTCACTCCATGGGAAGAATTTTTCCATCCCTCTCCAGTGCTACCAAAGACTTTTGAAATCCAAACATCTTCATTAATGCCTGCTCTACCCCTTTATAAATGTACTAAATATAAAGGGGAGAAACAAAAGGAATATAGGCTGAAAAAAAAAAGCTGTAATTAAGCAATGTCAGATGCCTGCAGTGTAAGTGGGAAATCTGAATAAAGACAATGGCATGTGTGAGTTAAGGGTGTGAGTCAGCCTGGAGTCAGCATGGATTGTAAGAGCTGCCTCTGGATTGTCTCCAAGAGCTAAAGCTGTACAAAAATAGGCTTCTATTGGTGTTACAGTAGTGAGGGACGTCCTACAGAGACAATTTGGCCTCACAGAGAGCTCTACACCCATTGACTCTGAGGATGAGAGACGTTTCTCTGTCCTTGTGATACACATGGGCTTCAAGGCTTTGAGTTTTGACTTTGAGTTCAGTGTTCAGGAGCACTCAGATCTGAATTGCATGAAGGATATGCTTTTGTACCATGAAAAGCTGCAGCTGGAGTACCAAAACAAACAGGTTTGAACAGAAACTTTGATGTTTGTTGAGGTTTTTCTTCACATTTGCAAGTCCATGAGGGAGCAGCATTCAGTGCCTGTGTTTCCTGGAGTTTGGGGTAAGAAATGAAGTGACCATGAGTCTTTCATCACACCTGCTTGACACATCCCTGATGTGCTCTGCTTTTCTTTTTAATGGCAAGATTTTTTTCTTGAAGGAGAGAATGCATTTCTCGGTGTTGCTGATTTGACCCCCTGTGACTTCTCGGGTTTTCTCTCAGGGGAGTGGTGCCTCGAGGAGAAAGCAGGAGGAGCTGTGGGAGCTGGGGTGCCAGCCCCTGATGCACGAGGCAGCAGCACCTGCATGCTCAGAACGAGCAGGACAAGCCTTGCTCTGGGAATGGTGCCTGGAAAGATCCCAACACAAGCCCCAGGCCCTGCTAAATGTCCCTTAAAGCCCAGCAGCAGCTGGTAGGCACCAGGTACCCAGAGGATCTTCCAGGGACAGAGATTAAATCACCAGGTTTCTGTGGCACAAAACAGCTTTCAGGAGAAATGCTGCACAGTGTTAAACAGAGAACAGTCCCCCCAGCGGGGGAGAGTTCTGAGGGTGGTTCTGCAGCCCTGGGGGGGTTATCCCTCTGCCTGACCCCGGCTGGGCTCCCACAGGGGCAGCAGCTCCCACCAAGGGCTGACGGTGCCGTGCCCGAGGTTCCCTGGGGCTGCATGGGCAGAGTCCTTGCTCCAGGAGCAGCAGCCCTTCCCGTGGCACAGGGAACAGATGGCAGAGATGATCTTTAATGGGCTGTCACAGGAATCACAGAATGGAGCAGCTGCACTGGAGCGGCTGAACCTCCTCTCAGTGCTGTGCAGGGAGGAAAATTGGCTTTCTTTAGTTTGGAGGGTGGTTTCTTCTGCTTCTCTAGAAGCCTCCAGCTAGCTGAGTCCTTGTCTCACCAGCTGATAAACTGTTGACATGTTACAAAAGCTCTGTGGCATCCTGGCAGCTGGGAGTGTTGAGGTTCTTGGGCCTTTTCAGAGATCGGTGTCTCAAAGGGGCCAAGGAACAACTCGCAGGGACCACTTTGTCTTCAGATTACAGAAACATTTGTGTGGGAGATGCTCTGGTGGAGAAAAGTCTGCAGGGGAGGACAAGTAGAAGAAGCAACCAAGCTGTAATTTAACCAAGGAACCCCTACTAGAACAGCAAACCAAGAGAACATCTGGCTCAAGGGACACCAGGGAGAAAGGCAGCAGCTGCAGCCAGAGGTGGATGCTGAGAAGTCCTTAGAGACAGCTGGTGGGAGGCTGGTGGTGACTCCAGGGTGTCTGGGCAGTCAAATACCAAACAGGAAGTCTCTTCACTCAAAAGCAATCTAAAATAAAATCAAACAGGACCTTTGATGCTGTAGAAGGACTGCTGACATTCCAATCTTCCTCTTGGGCATTGCAAGGCACAGGAGGGAGAAACCAGGAGGAACCTCAGGGAACCACCTGTGACTCAGATGCTCCCTGTTAACAGGTGGTTGAACCTTTCTTTGCTCAGAAGGCCAAAGGAAGGGGTTAAGAAGCCATAAATCCTGGATGTCACCGGCCCTGGAGGATGTCATTGTCCTCCTCCAGCGTTTGCTCCTTTCCAGCATCCGCGGGGTAGAAAGAGCTGAACCTGCTGCTCTGAGGAGAACATCAAAACCAACCCCTTTCTCTCAGCCCCACAGGGACCCTTCTGATCTCAAACCAAATCACAGAACAAGAGGTTTGTAAATAAAGCAGCAGACAAAATGCCCATAAATGGCAGGCTGTCACAGCACGGGCCCAGCAGCTGAGGGGAGAGCTGCAGACAGAGCCTGACTGGAGAGAGCAGCAACGGGCAAAGACAATGCTGAGGATAGCGCAGCAGACAGTGAATTATCTTTGCCATCTGCTTCTTGCTAACACCCATTTATAGAAGAAACTAACATTTGGAAACACTGAGTGCTGATTGTTGTGCCTGTGGAATAGTTTTCCACTGGATACAATTAATCATTAAGCCAACAGAAGACTTGTCCCAGCGTTGCTCCAGCTGCAACCACAGCACCTGCTGAGATGTCCCAGTTCAGCAAGCGGGAACTTCCATTTAAAAACTCGGGCTCCAGCCTAAAGTTTAATCCCATATTCCAGGGCTCCTTTAAAAAGTGGAGAGGGAAGCTGGGATGACAATTTGAGCTCTGTAAGGAGCGGAGGACAACTGGGAATTTTTAGAAGAAATGCCTTCATTTCTGCTGATGTGTTTGGCTGATGTCACTTGTCCCAAAATTCAGGCTTGGCTGGGGGAAGGAGGCAGGCAGGGGATGCAGGAATCTCCACACACGTGGAGCAAGGCAACCCCTGCTCTGGGCATGTGGAATAAGCCAGGCAGGCTGGAGAGCAGCTAGTGGTAATCACAATCAATTACGGTTGATTAAAAGCCTCCAGAAGCCAATATATTGCAAAGAAAAACAAATAGCAACTCTGCAAAAAAGTTAATCAATAACCAGCCAAGCAGCAAACAATTAAAAGGGGGGAAATGCCCTTATTCTCCCCAAACTGTGCAGCATTCCTTCTTCAGCCTCTCGGAATGTGCTGCTCCCAGCAAAAGGCTCAGTGGGAGGGGAGGAGGAGGAGGAGGAGGAGGAGGAGGAGGAAGGCTCCATCCTCATGGAGCATCCTGCCCCCCCCGGGCAGCAGGACACCAGGGACTCCTGGGGGTTGCAGTTGCTTTTCTCTTTCCAAGCAATTAAAACAACTGAACAGACTCTTTGCCAAACCACTCCCAGTGTCCTGGGGTCCTGGGAAATCTCTGATTTTGGAGACTTTTGTCCCAAGTTTTGTTTCCTTTTGTTACTGAGGCTGTGGATTGCTGTGGATCACTCTGCCCAGCCTGCAGCTCAGGTGGAGGGGATGCTGCATTCTGAGGTAGCACGAAACACCCACAGGGAGGTTTCTACCCAAAAGCCTGGGCTGCCTTGCTAAATTAATGTGATAGAAGAGTTTACTCTCTGGCATGAAGTGACAAAGAGAATTTTCTATGAAGAAAACTGGAAGTGAACAAGACATTATACAAACCACTTAAAAATTGCCTTTTCTTTGGTTAGCAACAGCTTCTGGCAAGATGAATAATTTGGAAGTGAGAGTCATATTTTGAGACAGAGCAAGAGCCTTGATCTGAAACTAATTTGTTGTCAAAAAGAGTTAAGGGATTTTAAGTTGGGCTTTATCTCGGGCAGAAAAACACAATGTAAATACAAAGACCCACTCAGCTCCTGCACTGCCACAACAACTTTATGCTGCTCTAAATCCTCTCTGAAATGGTGTGAAGCCAATGAGGCAGGTCCAGCAGATTCCTCTTTAGCTCGGGTGAATATTCTCAGAGGTGACTGGGGGCAGTTTTGGAACAGCTTGAAAAGAGTCTCAGCAGAGGCTGGGGGCGGTGGGGAGGGAATGAGGAAGAGCAGATCCTGCAGGGATGGAGCAGAGGGCAGGAACACCAAACCCTGCCCCTCAGCTCGGTCCTTTTGGGGCATTTGGCTGGCATCAACACCCCCTGGGCAGTGCTCAGTGCCCAGCAGCGGAGTGCTGCTCCCTGGGGACCTGTGCTTGGGGAGGGCTGACCCTGCCTGGGGGCACTGACCATTTGGACAACGCTCTCAGGCACAGGGTGGGATTTTGGGGTGTCCTGTACAGGGCCAGGAGCTGGACTTTGATGATCCTTGTGGGTCCCTTTCGGCTCAGGATATTCTGTGATTCTATGAAATGAGCAGAGGAGTTCACAGTGGTTGGTCAGATTATTTATTGCCAATAATTTACACAAATAATTTAGATATTTTGGGTCAATACATTATTTGTGGTTGCTTTTCTGTCATTAATTGTTCAGCCATGGAGGCACTGGTACCATGCTCAATTAGTGATTAATTCACTGCCACCTTTCACCCTCTGTGGGATGTCAGTGACTGCAGCCCTGGTTCCCTGCTGGATGAATGCTGATGGCAGGGGTGGCACTGGATGGGCTCTGAGGTCCCTTCCAACCCAAACCAGTCTGGGGCTCTGCTATCCAAGCCGGGTACCCGCTGCCTGCTGGGGATGCTGAGGGTGTGGGGTGTCCCCCCACGCTCGGGCCGCTGTCTGTGACAGCATCCGGGCTGATTCTTCCCCTGGAGCGAAGGGAATCCCCTGGGAGGTGCAGAGGCGATGCCCAGCGCGGAGGTGGCAGCGCTGAGCTCCGCACACCGGCGCCTGCTCCGTGTCAGGGCTGGTTTGTGTTTCCTGCTGAAACTGCCTCCTCCTCGCCCGGAGAGGATCTCTGCTGCTGTCAGAGCAGCTCAGCCATCATTTGGGAAGCTGCTCTGCCACACAAATCATTTCTGGCCTGACGGCCACGGGGCAGCTGTCAATGTGCTGAGTAAACAGGATCACGTAATAAAGACTTAATTATAAAGCTAATGGTGTAAAACTATTATGATTTGTGGAAAATTGGTCATTAACTGCAAACATTTTTCCCCGACTCTTCCACTCAGCCACACTGAGCAAACACATGCTTGAAACCTTAGAACCATCACAACTTAGAACCACTCCAAGTGGTTAAACACGATGGATTGAATTTCCCTGGGCTAGTTTCTGGTGCCTGAACCGAGTTTGGCTGCCACGTTTGCAGGGTTACACCACAGTTAGAACCACTCCTCCTCAGAACAAGGCAGGGAGCTGCTGGAGCTGGTGGGCAGGGAGGGACCGGTGCCCTGGGATGGGCTGACAAATGACTTAATGAGGAGCCAGAGCTGCACCCTTCTGATCCAGAACACCTCCCACGGCCACGAGAGTGGGGAAGGAGCACCTCTTTTCCTTGAGACAAAGCAGAAAACTTCCCAGCTGCCATCAGCTGGGGCAACATGTGCTGATGGTCCCAATTAGACTCCCAGATTCCAGTTTGTATCCAATCAAAAAGATTATTAATGAGAATTAGGTCACTCTTAATTAGCTGCTGTTAACATAGTAGCTTCCTCTCTCCCAAAGACATCACTTTTTCTGATACTAACCATCAAGTCGTGTTTCTCAGAGCAATTATCCCCTCAAAACTGGTTGCTCTCACAGTTAAGAATTTTCATGCTAATGCATTAATTGCCCCTGGCTTACCCACTGTCTAATCAGCAAGGTGGGTATTAGTTTCTGGAAGTGATTGATTTCAAGGGACTTTGTGCTTAATTACATTTTAGCAAACTCTGTTTTGAATCCTCAGAGAAGAGAGACGTTTTCTGTTTGGCTTTGAACTTGGTGTGTTGGAGGGATCCAAGTATCTAAATTATTCCATTCATTCTTAAGCACGCTCATCATGAGATGGTGGAGTTTTGTCACTTCTGATTCATCTTTGCCCAGAAGAGCTCACCCCAATTGTAGGGTTTGCATTAATAAGTAAGTTTGCTTTAAAAAGTAATGATTACTTTATATATATCTGCATGTCAGGCGTGGAGAGAGTAGAGTGATCTCTCAAAATGTAATTTGTATATCAATCACTTAACTCGATGGTTTGGGATGAATTGTGCTATATAAATGCAAGGCCATAATTTATCTTCTTTCTTTTTGTGTCTCAACTTAATTGCACCTTTATTGCCCACTGTCA
Organism: Rhipidura dahli; assembly: GCA_013399225.1. Taxonomy (NCBI): domain Eukaryota; kingdom Metazoa; phylum Chordata; class Aves; order Passeriformes; family Rhipiduridae; genus Rhipidura; species Rhipidura dahli. The sequence goes on along the minus strand of VXAC01002481.1, from coordinate 381,788 downwards.
CTGCCAGAGGCAGGAGCTGGAGGGCAGGGGCAGAGCAGGAGCCCAGCTCAGGCGGTGCCGGGGGCTGAGAGCTCCGGTCTCCCTGGATCCAGGGGATGTTCTGGAAAGGTCAGGAGTTGTGCCCAGGTCTGGAATCATCGTCTGCCAGACATTTTCATGCAATCACAGAATCCCAGAGTGGTCTGGGTCAGAAGGGACCTCAAAGCTCATCCAGTGCCACCCCTGCCATGGCAGGGACACCTCCCACTGTCCCAGGCTGCTCCCAGCCACTTGGACACTGCCGGGGATCCAGGGGCCTCACCACCATCTCAGGGAAGGAATTCTTCCCAATATCCCATCCTGCAGTCACCAGCCCTTGGCTCCATCCCACAGACACCTGGTATGCAGAAGATGCTCCCGCTGATCTGCAGGAGCTGATCTCTGACTCCCCTTTACTTCTGAAATTCACATTTGTTATGAGTAGAAAGACTTTGGTATGCTCTGCCTGCAACCCCAAAGCAACAGATCTCCAGTTAATGCATTGATTCCTAATGATGGAAGTGGCTTTGGGGAGAGGGAAAGGCAAATGGGAGGAAGAAAACCATTTTGTTTACAACCTTTAGGAATTTCTTTACAGTTAGGGCCTTTTATGAGGGAGATGTACAGACAGATCTCACTGTTCCTGTCATATTTTTGCCACGGGCTTATTATTTCTGCTTAGAAATGGTCTCATTAATCAAATGTTCTGGGAATGCATGTGATCAGTGGTATCAAAATCACTAATCATCATTAGGAAGCAATGAAAATTCATTTTTGCCTGCAGTTTGCTAGGCCTTACTTACAGCAGAAGACATTTTCCCACCTTCTCCCCAGCTCTGAGCCAAAGGCTGGCAGGAGCACCAGGCAGCTGCAGGCTCCAGGAGAGGGTTGCCAATTCCGAAGAGGAGGACCAAGAAAAGCAGGTCCTGTGGGCTCCATCTCAAGACACCAGAAAACTTGTGAATAACTGCAAGGCTTACAGTGGAGGGATAAAGGTTTGGGATTAGCAGTTGTAGCCCAGCTCAGCAGGGCTGAACAAAGCCACAGCTTCGGGTGTCCTGTGTCCGTCTGGGGAGCACTTCCACCTCAACTCCAGATGGCTGAACTGCTCCAAGCAGCTTGAAATTACTGGGGTCAAGCAACTAACAAATACAAAAGTGCAGGAGGAAGACAACGCAAGGAATTCAGCAATTTTCAGCATCCTCCCCATTCACCCAACACCTACAGCCCACCCTGGCTCTTGAGGGGCGCAGGGCTGGCGGGGTGATGGGAGGGAATGGAGTTCTCTGGATGAGGCTGTGCCAGGAGCTCAGAGCATCACCGCTGCTGCCCTCCCGCACCCAGGAGCTCAGAGCATCCCTGCTGCTGCCCTCCCGCACCCAGGAGCTCAGAGCATCACCGCTGCTGCCCTCCCGCACCCAGGAGCTCACAGCATCACCTCTGCTGCCCTCCCGCACCCAGGAGCTCAGAGCATCACCGCTGCTGCCCTCCCGCACCCAGGAGCTCACAGCATCACCGCTGCTGCCCTCCCGCACCCAGGAGCTCAGAGCATCACCGCTGCTGCCCTCCCGCACCCAGGAGCTCACAGCATCACCGCTGCTGCCCTCCTGCACCCAGGAGCTCAGAGCATCCCTGCTGCTGCCCTCCCGCACCCAGGAGCTCACAGCATCACCTCTGCTGCCCTCCCGCACCCAGGAGCTCACAGCATCACCGCTGCTGCCCTCCCGCACCCAAATCCTGCCAGGGCTGCGCTTTGATCTGCCCGCCCCGAGCTGCCACAGGGGCAAGAGCTGGTCCCGAGGAAATTGCACCCAGCACGGGCGGGAGCCGGGGCTCTGCAGGCTGGGAGAAAAATGCTGGAAGTGGGGAGGGAGAGAGGGGGCTGGAGAAAGTGTTTTTCTACTTGAAAAATGATAAAATTTTGATAACTTCAAGCCAGCTCAACTGGCAGACAGGCGGCTCAGACAAATGTATAAAACATCAAAAGGCACAGGATGGAGAGCGGTGCTGGAGAGCTCCAAATATAGATCCCTGCAATGTAATTCATTCCTGAAGCAGAAAGGGGAACTTTGCCATAACATGTTGTGTTGCAGCCCCATTTCCGCGTGTGCAATGAGCCAGGATGAAAAGGATTGCAGAGACCTGTGCATCAGTCTCAGAGATTGAATGAAAAACCCCACAAAAATTAAAGATATGTATAAGAAGTTAACAGGAGGAAATGCTCAAAGTGTTCTGAAACATTTTGCAGCTTGCTGAAGAGAGAGAGAAAAAAATCCCCACCCCAATTCCATCATGTGAAGACTTTGAAATCACGACAAAGATAGAAAGGATAGATTTGGAATTCAGGTTTTGCAGCTCGCAGTGTAGTAAGGTGTTTAACTGTTTCATTTGTTGCCGTTTAACTACAAGGGGATTATTTATGGCTGCTGGGAGCAGCAGGGCACAGTGTGCCGCAGAGAGAGCCTTCCCGAGGCTCAAAGCTCCGCTCCTGGAAAAGCAGGAATGCTCCTGGAAAAGCAGGACTGCTCCTGGGAAAGCAGGAATGCTCCTGGGAAAGAGAGCTGCTCCTGGAAAAGCAGGAATGCTCCTGGAAAAGCAGGAATGCTCCTGGGAAAGCAGGAATGCTCCTGGGAAAGCAGGAATGCTCCCGGCAGCCGGCGGGAGACGAGGCTCGATTCCTGTCCGCACTTGAGCAGAGGCTCTCGGGGGCCTCGAGTCCTCTCGACATCAATTACTGAAGAAACAACATCAGTGGAACCTGAAGATGCTCCCCAGCTCCTTCGCCCTTAACGGCGCCTGAGGGTTTTTCCCGTCCCATCCCCCGGTGCTGCCGAGGGACCCCGAGAGCCCCCGAAGGGCTGCGCTGCCTCTGGCACGGGCTGGAACCGGGGAGCCCGGGCGGGACCGGGGCTCTGCCCGCGGCAGCCGCAGCCGGACACAGGACAGGACAGGACAGGACAGGACAGGACAGGACAGGACAGGACACCTCACGGCAGCATCGTTACACTTTTGACTTTTCTGGAATTAGCAGCTAATTTATTCCTTCTGACTGGGGCAGTCCTTTTCCATAAACTGTAAATATTACTGATTCATCTGGCTCTCATTTCTGTATCAATCAAGAGCAGAAGCTCTCTGGATAAGCAAGTGGGTGTAGGGAGAATCTCATGATTAGTCAGCTCTAATTAATGTCCACTTATAGTATTTATTAGCAGGGTTAAATAATTTGTAATTCTGATCTCACTAAATAACCAGAAATTATTACAAGGAATGCTCAGCTGAGAACGTAATTAACCCTTGGTGCACAGATCAGCCGACAGGATCCCAAATGCTGTCAGCAAACAGGGATGCTTTGCTCACTCCCAGCTATCTGCAGATAGAAATGTAACTAAACTGTTACCAATGCTAAATTAAATGTTTAATTACGGACTTTCAATACTGCTGTGTATTTCACAGGATCACAGACTGGTTTGAGTGGGAAGGGACCTCAAAGCTCATCCCGTTCTACCCCGTGCCATGGGCAGGGACACTTTCCACCATCCCAGGTTGCTCCAAGCCCCGTCCAGCACTTCCAGGAATGGGGAAACTTTATCACAACCCAGGAGGCAAATGCAGTTCCCAGCGCTGTGCCAGGAGAAGCTCCAGCCCTGCAGGACCTGGATGTCCGCGGGAGACAGCAAAGCTTCAGCCCGATTCTGCCCGTGGGATGCTCCCAACCACACCCAGAAAGTCCACCAGAGGCAGCGTGAGGTGCAAGTGGTGCCATCCAAACCAGTTTTGGATCTCTGTGCACTTTCTGGAGAAATTCGGACACAATTCTTTCTTTTCCCACATAAAACTTGGATCCAGGCACGTGTGCTCTCTGTGTCCCAGCAGAATCCTCAGCCAGGGCTGGAAGGAAGAGCAGATCTGCCCCGATGGGATCGAAGCTGCATTTCCCGAGCATCCTGAGCCGTTCAAACCCCCTGTGCAGAGCACCAAGGCGCTGAGCAGAGCAGGCAGGGCACCACAGCAGCTGGGTTATCTCCACATGAGCCATTAAGAGCAGGGAACAGGAATTAGGAAGCTTTGATCAGCTCTGGGGATGAGGAGGAAACGTGCACCTAATCTGAGCAGAAAGCTTCCACAGTGAGCATTTCTGTTTCTGTTGGCGTGATTGTTAAGTATACAAATTAGGCAAAGATAAAAAAAAATCATTAAAATGCAATCATAGCAGTGATAGTAGTTTATGGCTATGTAAGTACATTAAAAGACCAACTTTGTAGGCCTTTATGTGCTTAATAAAGCTGAATAATTTACCGGAAAAAGATCTGTGGTGGCAGCAGCAAAGTGAATTTTTTATCTCTGTTTGACTTGAGGCATACTCCAGGTGTAGAAAGAAAAAACATTACTATATTTCAGATCACATGTTTCCATATTGGGATGAAGAACAACAATTCTAGGGCAGGAAAAAAGTTAAAAAGAGACTGAAGTGCAGATTCTCTCTCCCTCACAGCATGGTGTGGGGTTGAAAGGATTGCTGCACCTCGCTGACACTGTGCCCGCTTTCCATCCTGCAATCCCTCCCCACCCTTCTCCTCCCAGGGTAAAAGGGAAGGAAAGTTCTGGTGGTCAGATTCATTTCTTGCAAGTAGGAGCTGCTCATCTGACCTCATCTGAGGTCCTGTTTCTGTGGGAAGTGGTTTCCTCTGCAAACATCTCACAGTCAGCACAGCCACTGAAAGGCCTTGTGGCACAATAGAAAACATTCCCTGCAAAATCCAAAGCTCGTTAAAATCCTGGAGGGTGCTCAGCGTTCTGCAGGCACAGCCGGGGATGCTGCTGCCGGCCCTGGCTCCTCCAGGCTCCAGGCTGGAGATGGTCCTGGTTTGGCTTCTCACTCTCTGCCCCAGAGAGACCTCCCAGGACATTCTCCCCCCCTGTGTTGTAACCCTCGAGAGCAGATGTTGATTAAGGCCATTCTCCCAAAGGAATCTCCCAAAAAATGGAGTTGGACTTTCACTGGGTTTAGTCCTTTAATATTTTCCCCAGTCTTTCTATTTCTCTCCCTACCCACTCATTGCAGCAGGTCCATGGAGCAGGGTCAGGCTCTGGCCAGGTGGCCTGTCCTGTCCTGTCCCCATGGGGTGCCCGTGTCCCCATCCCACCGAGGGGCTGCCCAGGACACCCCAGGGCATTTCCCACCCAGCTCATCTTTGACTCCGTGCTGTTTATTCAGTAATGAGGCCAAGAAGCCCCAGCACTGTGAGGTGATGAATGGCATGTCCCGATCCTCAGGGATTAGAGGACTTTATGTTAAAACTGGTGATTAGTTAACAGTGCTGTGTTTGTGGCTGAATAATTGCCATACCCCAAATCCTCCCCCATCAGCATCCTGTGCTGAAAATGCCATGCATCATAAAGAAGGGGTTTTGCCTGGCTGTTTTGCAGCAATCCCTGGAGACAGAAAAGGAATCAATAATAAATTTAAAACCTGGCAGGTTTCAGGCTGCTTGAGCTCCTGAAATGAGTGCCCCCCTCAGCTGAGACACTCGGGCTCGAAGGACAAGCAAACGCCAATGAAAATGTTGTTTCCACATTCACTCCATTTGATAAAAGGTACAAAAGGCTGAGATTAATGTCCCACTGCTCCCATCCACCCTTACAGGTTCCTGGGAGGTGCAGACTCCAAAAACTCTTGGCAAATTAGGATTATTTTGTCTTGGCTGCAGAAGGTGCCTGTACTGCGTCCAGAGGCAGGGAGAGCCTGCCAGGGATACAGCGAGACATGGAGCAGCAGGGCTGTGCTTTCCCTGGGTTTAGAGAGGGCTGGACACCAAAACCCCCACATTTCCAAGTGCTCAGGAGCTCAGGCAGGTATTAGGTTTATATTTAGCTTCATTTCCATAAGGAGACTGACACCTTGTTCAGGAAATCTCAGTCAGATTGAGTGGATGAGGCCAAATACACGGATGTGAGCACATGGAAGCACCAAAGTAGTTGTGTTTAAAGGCACACGAGGATCTCAGACACAGGGTGGGATACCAGGATTGTTCTGTGCAGGGCCAGGAGCTGGACTTGGTGATTCTTGTGGGTTCCCTTAAGCTCAGAATATTCCATGGTTCTGTGATGTGCACACACTGTGAACATCCAGGTGTAGGTGCCTATAGACACAGAACAGAGATTTATCAAGAGTGGCTGGTTAGCAGAGAGGAGAAAAGAAATGAGAAATGTGTTTAAGAGCGGATGAAGATTGATAATTCCATAGAAAAAGTGTATGGGTCTGTGTACGTGACAAGAAATGGAAATTTTCAGCTGAAAAAGTCCATTTTTTGTTTCAGCAGGTCCCCATTTCCTGCCCCTTAAGATGTTACTTTATGCAGTTTCAGGTCTCCAACACCTGGAAGACAATCAGTGGAATCTTCACTTTTCCTAACAGGAACTCTTAAAATAACCCTTGTAGCTCTTGGCTGATGCTGGGGCCCATCCCTCCCTGCTCCCCTCTGCTGCCAGCTGGGGCTGGGGCAGCTCTGAGGTGCAGGGTGCCCCTGGACAGCCCAGGGCTGTGCTTGGCTGCCGAGGGGACACCCCCAGCCACAGCCTGTCCCAGCGGGGCCCCAGCCCCTCTGATGGCTCCAGGATGGCTCCCGGTCCTCCCAGTCCCTTTAGCTGGCTGCTGGAACAACAGCTGCTCTTCACTCGGGGATTTTATGGAAATATCTTAACCACTTTAAGTTATTTTAAGGCTACGGGGGGAAACCACAAGCACTGAGCTCCCGGTGCGGCTCCTCCGAGCTGTAACCTTGGCGGGTGAATCCAGGGTTGTAAGCACCCAGAGTCCATTCAGCATTGCTGGGAGCTATTTCCTATTCCTCTTTTTGTCTTGCTGATTTATGTTATTGCTGAGGAACGAAGTGTTGAGAGTGAATCAATACCTTGTGGCGAGGCTGCTGTGGGCGGCAGCGCGTTTTTGTCGCTCGCAGTGCAAAGGCACGCGTCAGGCTGGGTTAACCCGGGCTCCGGCAAAGCCCCGGTCCCGGGGCTGGGTGGGACACCCCCGGCTCCCTCCTCCATCCAAACCCCTCGGGCCACGGCCGCGGGATCGCTCAGCCCCCGCGGGGACGGCGACGGCATCCGGGGGCATCTGGAACGCTGCTTCCAAAAGCAGCTGATGGACTTTGGGGGACCTGATCAAAGGAAGGGGGCTGGAAAGCAGCCCCCGTGGAGGAACGGGAGAGACGTAGAGGGAATCGTGACAGCCAGGGATGGGCACAGGGGCAGGCAGGGAGCTCCCCGTGGAGTACAGGGGAGTGGGTGAGGAGTCAGCTGAGGGAAAAGGAGAGCGGGATGGGATGAGAGATGAGGAACGAGGATGGCAGAAACACCTTCTCCAGGAGCCTGGGGGTTCCTTCTGCTGCCAATCACCTGCCACGTTCCAGGGGTGGGGACAGAGGCACTTGGTAAAAATCAGACAGTAATTTCTTCTTCTCAGAGTCCATCCAACTCAGGGTTAAAGGGCTGCTTTAGCCCACTCAGTGCCAGCATGGAAGGGCTGCNAGAAATTCTTGTCCTTTTGAAACCCAAAGCAAAACAGTTTAAATAGATCAAGACTTGCTTCCAACACAGCTTGCGGTGTGACTTTCCCCAGACTCGAGGCCATCCTTTCAGAATGCATTACCCGGTGTCATCTGCCCCCATTCCTCCCCATTGACAGGCGTGAGTCGAGACAGATCAGCCTCCTGCTCCCTCCCATCCCTCCGTGCTCAACACGAAGGCTTTGACCTTCATGTGGCAGAGCTCCCTGGGCATCAGCTGCACAGCCCTGGGCACTCTGGGGAGGAAAATGTCATCTCTGGATGGAACAGGGTGCCCAGAGAAGCTGTGGCTGCCCCATCCCTGCCGGTGTCCAAGCCCAGGTTGGAGCAACCTGGGATAGTGGAAGATGCCCCTGCCCACAATGAGATGAGGTTTCAGATCCCTCCCAGCCCAAACCAGTCTGGGGTTCTGTGATCTGCCTTTCAGAGAAAGGAAAGGGAAGAACAGAAGGGTTGAGTTGTGGCTGAATGCTCTGCAGCAGGAATTCCTGCCCATGGGCACCTCAGGCAGGTACTAATTGGACCTACACCTCCCAAATCCAAACCTCAGCCCTGGGGCTGCCCCACTGCCAGGGCTGCAGTCTGAGGGTGGTAAAAGGATTTTAACGCCAGTCCTTGGTACCCAGAGNATGGAAGGGCTGCCTTTCATCTTTGGAATCATCCAGGCATCCTCCAGGACTTCTCTAGCCACTTTCTGGCCTCCTCCCACTGGGCAGATGATCCACAGTGCTCCACGCTGCGTGTTCAGCGAGGGCGTTGGGATCCCAGGGGCTGTGGAATATTTATAGGAAATTGTACAGCTGGNATGAGATGAGGTTTCAGATCCCTCCCAGCCCAAACCAGTCTGGGGTTCTGTGATCTGCCTTTCAGAGAAAGGAAAGGGAAGAACAGAAGGGTTGAGTTGTGGCTGAATGCTCTGCAGCAGGAATTCCTGCCCATGGGCACCTCAGGCAGGTACTAATTGGACCTACACCTCCCAAATCCAAACCTCAGCCCTGGGGCTGCCCCACTGCCAGGGCTGCAGTCTGAGGGTGGTAAAAGGATTTTAACGCCAGTCCTTGGTACCCAGAGTTGTTTTTACCAGTTCTTTGCATGTTTTCTTCAGTTTTTTACAACTTATCTGCAGTCAAACTTGACTCTTTGGCCAGTGGATGTGTGCAAGACACCCTGGGGAGCAGGCTGATCCCATCGTTCCCGTGGCATCAGCTTCTGGGGATGTGTCACAGCTCACCGGGACAGGCACACACCCCACAAGGCTCAACAAGTCTTGAAAATACAAAGACAAAGCTCTCTGTTTCCTCTAGCAAGATGTTGCTGCTATTTAAGGTCTATTATCCTCCCTCTGCTCACACACTGCTCCCATCAGTGTTATAAATGGGCTGGGTGTTCAGAGAAGAGAAGAGACCCCCAGGGTAGCAATTACTAGAACCGAATTGTCTGATGCAAAAGGCAGCATTACCCTGGTGTAATTTGATCATAAAATAAATTGCATTGCCCATAAAGTTGCTGAATGCTGGAGTTTCCCCCCGAGTTGTTTCCATGCGCTTGGAGCCAGGAGGGCTGCAGGGAAAGAGCCCAGCTCCGGCCACCGCCGCCCGGGGACTCCAGGGAAAGCTGCCGCGGAGCAAGTGAATATTCATAACGCGATTAAACTCATCTCTGACACCGTGCCAGCGCTAATCTTCCCCAAACAGGCTTGGATGGGAACTGTGTGGAAAATGTGCCCACGCTCTTGAGCAGCCGCTCCTGGGTCCCTTGCCTTGCCAGCTGCGGGGCTGGAGGGCTCCTGCTGTCCCACAGACACACCTGGGGCTCCAGGGCTCCTTCCAGGCAGGTCAGGAAGGGGCAGTTGTGCCTCTCCAGAGCGTGACTCTGTTCTAACCTCACCCGCCTTGAGCAGGTCACTGTTTGCATGGGGAACCTGCAGGGGAAAAGCAATGAGGAGAGGTGTTTATTCACCATTGTGCTCTGATAACAAACCAGAGCCCAGTTTGATGCTAGGAGCCAGTGCTACATTTTAAATTACACTGAAACTCCAATTATTTGTGGTTGTCAGAAATGCCAGCATATAAAACAAATCTGCTGTCCAGAAAGCTGGGTGGGAGCTGTGCTGGGCTCTGCCTTCTTCACTTCTTGGCTTTTACGGCTATGGATTGCTGCAGATAATATCAGGGAAATGCTAATTGCACCTCTAGTTCACTGCTACGTGGTGATCAGATACGGTGAGGAACAGAAGAGCTGCAGGGTTTGCAGTGCCAGGCTGGGCGTGCTGGGTCTTGCATCCATAGTGTCTCTCTCAATTTTTTTTCTGTACTTTCCGTAAGAATCCAAAGCAGCAACCAGATTCTTGTAAAAAAGGGAGAACATCCCCCGGGGTCCTGGAGCTGAGCATGTGAGATGCTTTCCCTGTCTCCCTCCTGTCCATGCACTGGGAATGAAGAGAGAAAAGAGAGAATATTTCATCTGGAAAGGCCCTACAGGAGTGCTGGATGAGGCAGCCCTGCTGCTCCTTCCCAGAGCCCTTCCAGCTCCCCACAGCTCAGCAATTTTGGGTGCTGTGAAAAGCCCCCAGTGCCCCCCAGTTCCTGCATCTCTTTCTCTGGTTGCTTTTGCCATCTCTGTTGTGCATCCAGCTCCCAGGGTGGGAGCAGCAGGTTTCCATTTACAGCCCCGTGGTCTGGGTTAACCCAAGGGTCCCTGGATGATGTTGGTTAAAAATCTGAGGCAGAAGCTGCACCAGAAGCAGGGACAAGAATCCACTCTAAAACTCTCTCCTGCCAGACCAGGAAGGCTGCAGGAAAGCAATAATTTGATAAATTAGAGGTTGTTTGGTGTGAGACCAACTCCTTGTGGTTATGGAGAGATAGGTGAGATCTGGAAGGATGATTTGGGGAGAAGATCCCTCATTCATGTGCCTAGCACTCCTTTCAGTGGGGGTAGTAGTTATGTTTGCCTCTGCTCCCTTTGGTGTTTATTAATCACAAATTTAATAACTCATTAGGATTAACAAATTAAGTTGGAGGTGACTTCCAGGTTAGCCTCATGACGAAATAAATGGCATTGGAAATCCAATTAGACACAATTGTACAGTAATTATATAAGACCATAATCCCCTCTTTGCAAAAGCAGGACAGGTGCAGCATTTCAAACCTTTTTTTCATGGAAAACCACTAGATTACATGCAGTCAAAATGGGATTTGCAGCTGTAAATTCATGCACTCGTGCTTATCCTAAGGTGGTGGTGAACAACGATTGCTGAAGACAAGCCCAAAGATAAACACACTTCCAGGGTCACAGGCAGGAGACCTGAGCTTATTAAAGTATGTTCTAATACTTTTCAAGTTATTTTCCTTTCCCTGGTGTGCTGTGTAGGCCACGAATACAGAGGCTCAGAAATTCCTTGTTATTTTTGTAGAGATACTGCTAAATCTGTCGACCCTGAACAGGTCTTGCAAACAGAGAGATTTTTATAAAAGGCGAGTGAAAAAAGAAATGAAAAGGTTTCAAATCTTTGAAAATAGATCATGGAAAATCTTCTAAGGGCTGAGCATCTTCCCTGTTAATAAAGCTCAGTGCTGCCCACACGGAACTTGCTGTGAGGCTCTGCTGCATTGTAGAGAGCTGGGATGGAGGTGCCAGGGAGGTGGTGGACAAGGTGGTTAAATGCTCTGAGTACAAGTAACTAATTTCCCTGGAAAGCAGCTGAGACCCAGAGAACGTCTAAAAGATGAATGGCAGTTGGTGGCTGCAGCCTAGAGAGAAAGAAAATACATTTATTTTATATATATTCCTTTACTCAGAGGGTGGGGAGGCCCTGGCACAGGGAAGCTGTGGCTGCCCCTGGTCCCCACTAACCTAGGGAGTAACAGCATCAGGAGAAGCTGCTGTACATCCCTTCCAGCACTGGCAGGATGTCCCATATTTTTTTTAGCATCTTTTGACCCAAAATAATTGTGCCTTTCCCCCCAGCTTTCACATCCTTCCTCCTGGGCTCGAGGGAAGGCACTGGAATATTTTGCCGCAGGTTACGAGAACGGTGACAGGAAAATAGCTGGGAGCAGCTGAGCTGTGCAGTGCAGTGAGCTGAGCTTGCCTTGTCTGGAAAGCAGCTGGAAAGCAGATCCCAAGGAGTAATTAGCACTACCTGGAGTCATCAACAGCCACTCCACAAGAAAAGAGTGGGCAAGCTGTGGTGTTATTACCTCCTGGTCCTTCGTGCCAATTTTCTGATTAATAACATCCCAAGCCACTTGATGAACTATTGATTCTAAATTGAATAAGAAGAACTGGCAGCTTCTGGCAAGATCACGTCATTTTTTCTCAAAAAATTTTCCCTAATATTCAATCTGGACCTTCCTTGGCCCAGCCTGAGGCTGTTCCCTCTCCTCCTGTCCCTGTTCCCTGCGAGCAGAGTCCAGCCCCCCCCGGCTGTCCCCTCCTGTCAGGGAGCTGTGCAGAGCCACAAGGTCCCCCCTGAGCCTCCTTTGCTCCAGGCTGAGCCCCTTTCCAGCTCCCTCAGCCCCTCCTGGGGCTCCAGCCCCTTCCCAACTCGGTTGCCCTTCTCTGGGAAGAGAAGCCCAACCAATAAACAAAAGCTGTTCAGATCCATTAACAACCTAGGAGAGAAAGGCAAATATGTAACAGTGAGCAGAAGGCGGCTCAGAAAGTGTGGAGAAGCCAAGAAATATTGAGCTTTGATCCAGAGAGAGTATTTCAACAAACGCTGAATGCTTTGCAAATATTCCGTGCTTGCAGGAGCCAAAACACATGGCAAGGGAGGAGTAACGATGCCCGAAGCTCCGGGGCGGGCAGCAGGAGTGGCTTCCAGCACACATCTTCTGCTTCTTTGGCACTGGGAGAAGCATCCTTTACCTGAACGCGGTTTTCCACCGGAGCTGCCAACACTGGCACCTCTGAACTGGGAACAAGGCAGCTCAAAGTTGCCTCTGTGCAATGCATTTCTGAGCAGGGGGAATAGTAAGAATTTTGTTCGTTAAAATGATGCAGGAACCAGAAAAGTGAGTTTTTCTCACTTTTTGGAAGAGAGTTGAATTCACTTGGGGCTGGATTTCCAGGGGTTGGTGTCGGGAGGGAGAGAGAGGAGATGGACAGCAGTGCTCTGGGTGTGACCCTGGGCAGGAGGTGGTGTAGAACCCAGGCGTTACCATTTTCTCCTTTCAGACTCGTTTAAAGACAGCCCCACCACGACTCGCCTGTTTTGCTGGGGCAGCTTTGCCCAGGGTCTGGCAGGGTCTGGGCGGTGCCAGGTGAGGTGAGGCTTTACCCCGGCACATCCTGCCGTGAGCAGCATCGCGGAGCAAGGGAGTCCCGGGACTGAGGCACTGGCATCAGCAAATGCGGGGAGCTGAGAATCAGTAAAAGCCCAAGAAACAAACAAACGAGCAAGAAAAGGAGCACCTGGTCGTTGAAACTGGGCTCTGTGTCCAGCCCGACCTGCCATCCTCACAAGCATCCCCTAATAAAGAGAATAAAAGAGGTTCTTTGTCTCCTCTATTGAGACCTTCAAATTTTCATCTTAATGGGACATGTTGCCTGACAGATTGAGCTCCACTGAGCAGCTCATTGTAAATTCAGCTGCGGGCTCTGGGGCTTATTCGAGGCATCGAGCCTGTTTCCTCCCCTCGTTTGCTGCCCGGGCAGGCGGCTCCGCGGTGATGTCGGTGCGCTTTGCCAGCAGCGCTCCCGAGCACCGGGCTCCCACCTCGGCAGCCTCCGCCGCTCTCCTGCCTCCCACCCAGCCAGGCGTGTGCAGGGCTGGGGCTGCGGGCGCTGCGGCTGGGAGGAGGACGGACTCGCTGCTCTTGGGGGATGGATTTCATTTCACACCGGCAATCGCGTGTGCGGAGGGCAAGCACAGAGGGGCTGTGGGCAGGCAGGTGTCCTGCTGGGTCCTACTGGCTCTTACTGGGTCCTGCTGGGTCCTACTGGGTGCTGCTGGGTCTTACTGGGTCCTCCTGGGTACCATCGGGACCCTCCTGGGAACAGCCCCCGGCCCAGCCGGGCAGAGCCGGAGCTCGGGACCCGCCGCCCGCTCGGGTCCCTGCTGCTCCCGGCCCGCCGGGAAGGCGGCGGAGTCCTGTTCCCTGTCCGGCAGGCTGGAGGAGAGAGGGCCCGATGCATTCCATAAAACCGTGTGCCCAGTGCATTCCATAAAACCGTGTGCCAGCACGCACGTGGGAGGGAGGAAGAGTATGGCAGGAGCAGCATCAGGAGCCGCTGTCACCGGAGCTCTGCGCCTTGAGCCCTCCGTGGTCCTGAGCCCGGAGTGGAAGGGGAGGGCTCCAGGCTGAGGAGCTGGGAATTGGCTGGAGAAATGACTAGAAAATACTGGGAAATGTGCGGCAGGGAAGTACCGAGGCAGAAGATGCGGCTGCAGGGAACCGCAGCGGCATTTCTGCCTCTGCAGGCACAGGTGGGGCTCAGAGCAGGCAAAATGCCCCACAGGTCTCAGATTCTTTTCATTCCTGTTAGTCCCAGGCCTCTGAGCACTAAAACCACATCGATTCTCCCACATTGAAAGGAAAAAGGCAGTTGTCTCCTACTGAGTGGGAATGCAGTTCTGCCCATGGTGAGATTTTGACCAAATTCAGCAAAGGGAGACCACGGTTTTCTTTCAGATGTGTTTTGGCATGTGAAAGCCAGACCAAACTACTAATTTTGCTGCTTTATTTATTTATTGTTCCTGATTTTTCTCTGGGCCATGAATTATGTAGAAGATGCACAGCAGATGAGCTGAGGCACTGGCAGGTTTAGCACAGCTCTCGGAGCCGGGTGTCCAGCTCCACCTGTCTGCAGCAGCTCCTGCAGCTTCTCCCTCTCATCCCACCGCCCTCCGAGGGCCGAGCGCGGGGCTTTCTGACAGCCCCGTGGGCACAGGGATGACAGCTCCTGCCTGCCCCGAGGCTCTGGGGGGGATGATTCCCGGGGTGGGTGCGTGGGCTTCCACTGCCACGTGGATCTCACATCCACGCCCCGTGTCCGGACCAACCAAACAGATCAACCCCGTTGTATAAATCTAACCACGGAATCAAGGCCATGAATTCTCTCCTTAAAAATCGATTCTCATTTGTGCCTTGGAGCCTGGAAGCTGCACTGACTTCCTCCTCGGAGTAGCTGGCACTTAGCACTTGCTTTTTGTTTTTTAAACCCAAAGTTCTACCTTTTTTTTCCCTTTTTGTTAAATCCACATTTAATCTTGCATTTGTGTGCACCAGGGAATAAGAGAAAGGTTTTATTACTTGCATTATTTATGAATGGTATAATTTCAGGGCATCTGTATTAAACTAAGGTTCTGAGTGGAAAATAATATTAAACAAGACAAGTGTGTCTATTTGTTTCATAAATCCATAAAACCTGATTAACAATGATGCTCCTAATGCTAGGTTGATCATTAAAAGACTTCCTGTATCTGGACCAGGGTGCTGCACTGGAGGCTTTGATGCATTAGGACAGAGCCCTGCAAAGCTCTGTACACTGAAATTTGTGCTGCAGCAGGGTATGATTTAACCAAGGCTTTGCTTTTGCGTTTTTAATTATTTTTATTATTATTTCTTTCTCAGTGAATTTCAGAGCTGATTAACAATACAAGAGATGGAAACTTTGCTGTGTTCTGCCAAAGCAGCTGCTGGCTCCCAAAGCAAGAATGATGCTTTGTGTTTCCTCTTCAGGTTTTCTCCCTGAAATTGTGGCTGTTCCACCCCACTGCTCCCCGGGAGTGGTTTCCAGAAAACATCACCCCTTCCCCTGCCACGAGCCCGGGGTCCTCTGGGGTGAATTTCTGTAAGTGCCAGCAGCTGACAACCCACTGGGCAGTGGGACAGCCAGGAAATAGATTTTTATATCAATTTCACATATTATTTGGTAGCAGAGACAGAGTTCCAAAGCAAAGCCTGAAGAGTAAAGGGCAGATCAGGACATTTTCCTGGGTGCAGTTAATGAACTGTCGGCCCCCTTTGGGTCTCTTTCCAGTGGTAATTTATTTCCTTGAGAATGGAATCTGTCAGTCTGGAGGGGACCAGCTCTGTGAGCTCCCAGGGTTTCCCAGAGCCTGTGTGACTGAACGTGGTGAGGTTCTTCTGCCTGTTGCCAAAACCTCACCTCCAGAGCCCCCAGACCTGACCCAGAGCTCTGGCTGCTCGTGCTCCGTCACTGAAACCTGAGTGGTGCTGGGCAAGAGCCAGAGGTGAAAGAACACTCCTGGGGGGCTGCAAGCTGTGGCTGCTCGGAGAAGGAAGGAAATGTTTTTGCTAAGAAAAATAAAAGAATCTCAGGAAATTCATATGCAGCTCAGTGACACAGCAAGTGTGACTCCCTTGCAGTGAGACTCTCCATGTGACTCCTCCACAAGTGGCGATACAGAAAATTTTCTGCTGAAAAAACATTAGCCTGAAGGTGAAAAACTTCAAAGGGGCTGAACTCTGAATCCAGCAAGAGCCTTATGCACGCCAAGGAGCTGAGAGGAGCAAGTGTTGATAAAGCACTTCAGAACCCTGCCAAGCCTGTGATCAGCTTTATCCCAGGGCAGGAGCCGGGCTCTGGCCAGCCCTGAGCACCAGGGGGGATGATGACCAAATGCTGATGAAAGGCTCTGAAATCGCCCAAAGTGTGTGTGAGGGCAGGGTGGTGCTGGGCAGGTCAAGGGGACGCCTGGGGAGCAGCCTGAGCTGCCGGCCCTGACACCCCAGGGAGAAGGGGGTGAGCACAAAGTACCCAGAGCTTGTGGCCCCCACGACCCGATTTCACCTCTGCTGGAGTGTCCTGAAGGGCAAAGTCACCCTGTTCAGCCCCAGAACCGCGGCTGGAATGACAAATCAAAGCGAGCTGAGCAACAGCTGCTCCCAGCCTCTCTGGAACTGTTGGGATGATTCACCCGAGCCTCGGAGCCCGCAGCTCCCGGGCTGATGCTGCTGCTGCTCCTCGCGGGCAGTGCAGGATGCGAGAGGACCCAGCCCCTGCCCGGCCCCTGCCGTGTCACCAGGGTGCCGCAGTGACACCCCGCAGCCTCGGGGCGCCTCCGCTCCCAGTCCTTTCCCCCTTGGAGAAATGGGATTTCTGTATTGCTGGCACATGAAAGAAATAGGAGTTTTCTTGCTGCAAGCCATAGAAAGCAGGCTTCATTCAGTTCCTGAATAATTTAGAATACAAGCCTTTGATTAATTTCATGAGAAAAAGGAAACAAAGTTAGCTATAACTATAGGCCATTCAAAGTATGGATTGCCAGAAAAATGTGCAAAGCACTGTCATGAGAGGATTAATTACACAGATTAAATATTTTATAAGTTAAATAATGTGTATTTTTTGGAGACAAAATGGAATGTCATTTTTTCCCCCAAGACAGGGAAAGTAACTGTATTCACTTCCATTTAGCCCACAGAGCAACACAGACTCCAATGACAGAGGAGGATGGATCAGGGCTGTAATTCCCAGCTGGCACCAAAATCTATATTCTGAGCAGCATTTTATCTTCTCCCTGAGAGCCAGCTCTGAGCTTTCAAGTCTCTGTCACTTGTGAGGTTCTTCTGGGGGGAGAAGAAAAGGGTCCTGGCAATTGTTATTCTCTCTATTATAGTCTTCAAATCGGGAAGGAAAATGGACTGTGTAGAGTGATTTTAATTATTGTGTTATTTTCCTGGAGGATAATGGCAGAGCCTTTCACACTGTCTTCCTTTCTCCTTTACAGAAAAGAAGACCTGAAGCCAATTTCTGCCTCTGAACTCTCCAGAAGGCTGAATCCCTCTGCAGAAGAGTTTGCTCCATGGCACGCAGGGCACGTCCAGCCACTCCCCCAGGGGAGTCACTGCCAGAGAAATGGATGCAGGGGAGGTTTCCAGCCATCACACAGTTTGGCCTGTGATTCCATGATTCTGTGATTCCATCCCAACAGGAGCATCAGTCTTCGTGCTGGTTTTTATTGCTTGACTCAAGTCCAGAACATCTGACAGCTATTACATTTTCTGCCTATTGAAATTGTTGTATTTCCTAAAAGTTAAAAATGAACAGACAACCCCCCCCCATGCCTGTGTAATCTTCTCCACTGGGAGATGATGTGCATCCTAATAAAGACGTGGAGGAAATCACCCTTGTGAGGCAAAAGAGGGACAGAGCCCAGTAATGAGCCTGAGCCAACACTGTGCACTAATCTACAGCAATTAAATTGTCTGCTTTGCATTGAGAGCAGCTGAGCAATGGTGATGCAGCCAGAGATACTCCTGTGAGCCTTTCATCTTTAACTGTTTCTTCTGACTTTTGAAAAATAAATTACCCCGAAGCTCTCTAAGTATTGAAACAGAAGGTGGGGTTTAGTTCCATGGGAGGCAGGAGTATAATGATTAATTTGTTTTCAGTGTGATGCTCTGGAACTTCTGATGATGAGACTCAGAATGCAACTTGGCTTCCATCAGGTTTAGATTGGATATTAGGGGAAATTTCTTCCCTGAAAGGGTGGTCAGGCATTGGAACAGGCTGCCCAGGGGAGTGCTGGAGTCACCATCCCTGGAAGTGTTCAAAAGGAGTGTGGATGTGGCACCTGGGCACACGGGATGTGGGAATGCAGCACTGCTGGTGTAAAGCTTGGGCTCAGAGATGTTTTCAGCCAAGATCATTCCATGATTCTGTTACTGGGCAGATTCGGGAAGCCCAATTAGTGGGAAGTCTTCTCAGATAGAAATAACTCTCTGCTCTTATCCGCATTTTGAATCAGTGATTTTCCTGTCCTGCCACTGCCTGTTCTGTCCCTGGGGGAGGTTCTTCCCACCCTGGGCTCTGGCACCTTGTGCCAGCTCCTCCTCAATCCCTGTAACCTCCTCCACCACCTCGCTGCATTCCAAATTCCACCGCAGTGCTCGTTTTGTCTCCTGCAAAGCCTTTCCCTGGTGCTGCCTCTCCTGGCCGGGCGCAGCCACTCGGAGCACCCGGGCTGCTCAAGAACATCCTTTGGCAAAGGCACTCAGGTGGTGCGTGGGAAGATGGAGCTGGGATGGAGCAGAAAATCCTCCACCCCTCCTCTGTCTGGGTGTTATCCACCCCTGGCATGAGCCAAACCCCGCTCCTGGCGCTCCCGTGGGGAGCAGGACCCAGCCCGGGAGGCAGGGAAGGGTCACCCCCATACAGGGGCATGGCTGCTCCCACAGTAATTCCTCATCCTGGTCCCATTTGTGCCCCTCTTTCCTTGAGAAAAAGGAGTTTAGAGGCAATTTGCCTTGGAAAATTACAATTACGCTATTGATTGGGTAAAAAGGAACTGTTTCATTAAAGCTTAGAATCCTGCATGTTTCTTTTCCTTACAAATATCCTATTACATGCTCAGAGACCACCCACACGCTTTACTGCTTTTACATTTGCCCAGCAATCTTTCATGCCAGTTGACTTCTCATTTCCAAATCCCTTTCTGCATTAAACACAGACCCACACACTCCGACCCATTTTGCTTTGAAATAAATCATAAGTCCGTGCCAGAAATGACTCGAGGTGTTCTTCAGAATTTGTAAACAGCACTAAAGTCTTGTGGGAAATGTCACAAAGTGTTGCTCTGAATTTATTAAGTAGTTTCTCATCTTAAATGTCCATATTCCTGTACACAGCCTGACAGTGTTTCTACCTGTAATGGCATTTGATGGGTGGGTAGATTTTGGGGCTCCTGGAAAATCCCACGGATCCAGAAAGGGGAAGGAGCTTTGAGGCTGCAAAGGCTGATTTGATACAAGGACAAAGAATCCATTTTGCAGCTTACTACTAACATTTCACTTGATAAAAGAGAGCAAAAACACAATTTCTTTGCCTGTGGTCGGGATTTGCTGGGTCTTGCCTACTCAGAGGATAGCCCTGACCCAGACATTAAAGCAGCCACAAGGAAATCCCAAAGGAAACCCCAAAACCTCTCCTAGTTCTCCATGAGGGCATGGGGGATAGAGCCTCTGCTGAAGGGCAGTTGGTGCCTGGGTGTAGCAGCTGGAAAAGCTGCCCCACAGGTGGTTCTGCAGCCCAGGAGCTCCAGCAGCTGCTTTTTCCTCTTTCTTCCCATTCTCTTTCATTCCTTTCTCATCTGCCAAGCCCTGTGCCTCACTCTGCTGTGGGCAATCATCCCCCTGAACCAGGCAGCACAATAAACTCTGTTAGTCAGAGGTGATGAGGGGTTTTTTTTAACCCAAAAGGAAAAGGGGTGACCCAGCCCGTGCTCCTGTGGGTCACCCACAGGCTGAGATCAGCTCGGTGGGGTCACGCCATGCCCACCCACTGCTGTGGGAGAACCACCTCCTGTGCATCTCAAGGCTGAGGAAAGGGGGTGTAAATCTGGGAGGAGATTTCCTCCTAATCCATGAAACCTCTCCTTCTGGCTCTGCAGAGGAGCAGTCCTTCATTTGAGACATTCCCCAGTGTCATGAAGTGAAGTGCTGGTGGCAGAAGACAGCGAGCCACCGGTGAGGAGGTGGCTGGGTAGGTTTTAGCACTTTCCCCTAATCTCTGGGCCTACAGTCTTGTTTTCCCAGGACATCAGCTGGAATCCAGCCACTGCTATAATTAGCAGCATTACCAGAGATGCAGGGGATTTTGTGGCCACACCAGGCGGTTTCCATCCAGCTCCCTGCTCTTAATTCGAGTGCTGCCTTGCACCAGCTGCTTAGAGGGTGTAAGAAATACCAAGCAGGCAATTCCAGCATCAAAAAGATGTATTGCCAGTTGAAGCATGTTGGACATAAAAGCAGAACAGCTTTTAATTAAAAATTTTTCCACCAGCCATGGAGGGCCTAAACAAGGAACAGGAGTGTTTTACAGGAGTGAGAACTCTCAGCACTTCACTGTAGCAAGAGAAAAGCAGCTTCGAAATCAAGAGCAGAAAATGCTGATGGAGAGCAGGCTGTGCCTGGGGAGCAGTGTGTGGGATGGCACGTGGTCCATGTGGCTTTTCATCAGGATTTTCCTGACACATCTGCAGGAACCTTTCCCCAAGCCCTGTGGCCATCAGCTACAAATTTTCTTCTACGCAGTGGACTTGCACAGTTTTGTGCCTTGACAGCTGCTTGGCTGTAGCTTGAAAGGAGATGGGGCTGGAAGGAATATCCCACCACCAGGGGATTGGAGGGCCAGGGCTCCCGAGCCCCACAGAGCATCCCAGGTACCCCATAATTGCTGTGCTGCCACATGGAGCGATTGCTGGGACAGCTCTCACGGCGTGGCAAATGTCTGAGTGCTTGTGGTGTTCTGCTCCTGCCCTTGGCTTTGCCATGGGGCCGCTTCCCTCTGCCCGAGGGGAGGCTGTCCCTGGCTGTGGCCGTGCCAGGGCAGGCAGATGGGATCAGACCCGATTCCCCTCTTGCCCCTCACAAATCTGCCCTTTCTGATCGTGCTTGTTCTGAGCAGTGTTTAGGGAAAGCATCCTTTGGGAGCTCCCCTATGCCAGGGGCACGCTGCAAGCACAGCAACTCCCTTCAAGGTCTCGCTCAGTGTAAATACATAATGTGGCTGCTCGGGAGGATCCTCCGGAGAAAACCTGCATAGATGCGTATTGCACAGAATGTGAGAATGATAAAGGAGGTGTTAAATATTGCCCCGAGGCCTTCCAAGCTGGCGGGGAGGAGCTAAGAGGACTTCGCTCCACGCACCACGGCACTGTGACCAGCAAAGCGCCGTGGCAGCGGAGCTGCGGGGCAGGAGCGGGAGCTGGGTGGGAGCGGGGGAGCGTGTCGGGGTTAAACGCTGCTCCCTGCCCTGGATGGATCTGTATTCCCACGGTTTTTATTGTTAGCGTTGCATTAAAGCAGCACCTGAGGCTTTGAAATAATTGAGGGCTCTGCGGAGCTGAGCCTCGGCAGGGGCAGGACGGTCCCAGCCCGGGCGGGGCCGCGCTCTGCTGCTGCGGGGGGATGAGGCTGCTGAGGAGCCCCGCTTGCCCTGTGCCAGGCTCCGGAACGCCTCAGGGACGAGGATGCAGGATCCTCCCAGCCTCCCTGGGCAGCAGCGTGCCGGGGCTGATGTGCTGGGGCTGATGTGCCGAGCCCGGCAGGAGCCGCGTTCCTCGGGCGGTGTCCGGCTCGAGCAATGTCCGGCTCGGGCGGTGTCCGGCTCGAGCAATGTCCGGCTCGGGCGGTGTCCGGCTCGAGCGGTGTCCGGCTCGGGCGGTGTCCGGCTCGGGCGGTGTCCGGCTCCTGCTGCGGTCTCGGGGCACGCACAAGAGCCGAATTCAAAGGGGTTTGGCTGCCGAACCTCGGGTTCTGTATCAGCCTGCAGCCATGTCAGGGAGAAGAACAATCGGGTCCCAGCCTCATCCCTCTCCCCTGCCCTTTGTTCTGGGAAGGATCCTCTGGCTTCAGACTGTGCTTGCCTTGCAGGTGGAAACCAAACCTGTGGTACCTGGGGATTGTTGGAGGCACCACATTCAGCAGGAAAGAAATCAAAGCAGAGGAGCCTCTCTGTTCCCTTGGACATAACGACAATGACTTTGCTGGCTCCTGTCACCGGTGATGGACTTCCCAATGCAAACAGCATTTCTGGGCCTGCTGTGGGTACACGGAGACAGGTCGGGAGTACATTAAATGAGCTCATCCTCGGCGTGTGTGATTCCCAGCTGATCAATTACCTGCAGGGCCAGGCAGTGAGCTGTGCATTATTTGTGAGCTCCTCCATGGCCCAAGCCCAAGTTCCTGCTATAGATCAAATTCAAAGTCAAGCCAAGCGCTTTCCTCCCAGCACAGCGTGAGGGCTGTGCCAGCCCCAGGTGTCCCCTCCTTGCAGCAACAATGGCAGTGACAGTGTGGAGAGGAGCAAGAGGAGATGGTTTTGCTGGGAGCAGGTCCCAGCCCTGATAGCTGAGTCTTCACTTCCCAGAACTCCTCGCCCCATACCGGCTTTGTTCATACGGAGCTTTCTTCTCTGTTAGGGCATCAATTACTGCTCTAAGTCAGCATTCATCCAGCCCAAATTGTTCTACACTGAGCAGAACCTTTAACCAAATAGAAATGAGAAAGGTTTCAGGTTTCTGGGTCTGTGCAGAGAAATCCATTTCCTTCTGACACTGCCATCTGGGCAGCTCTCCTGCCTTCCTTGAGCTGCTGGCCCGGGGAATTCTTGCACTCAAATTAATTGACATTCTGTCTCTTAGTTTTCTGTCTGCTCCCAAGATAAGCTTAATAATTCCAGAGCTGCCTGACACAGAGTTCATTCTCAAATCTTTTTGGTTTGTATCAATTTATCTCCTCTTGGCAAAGCCAGCCAGTGGTTCTGAGATCCAGGGAATAATCAGCCATCCTTCCTTGTGTCCCCTCAGGATCTCGCTGCTGTGCCGTCCCCCGTCCCCTCGGGCGCTGCTGGTGTCCTGCTCCGGTGCTGGGGAGGCTGCTGAAGAGCCAAACCCCGGGGTGACTCCGGCGGCGCTGCCTGGGGCACGGAGCCGGGCGGGGCACGGAGCCCGGCGGGGCACGGGGCCCGGCGGGTCCCGGAGGGCAGCGGCTCTGAGCCGTCACCCTCCTTCACCTTCGGGTGAGGTGCCAAACCCGACGTTCTCGTGTCGGGGCAGTGCTGGGACAGCCCCGGTGCGCTGAATTCCTGCCCTCCCAGCGGGACAGGCAGCTCCGTGCCGGGCAGGAGCCACACGCGGGGCCCCGGGCAGGAGAGGTGGCTTTTTGTTGGTGTTCACGCTCCCTTTGCACATTAAACAATTACATGGGAATTAATTTTAAAATGTGCCTTATCTTCGTGGTGACTTCGGTCTCCCTGGAGGGAAGAGAGCTCATGTTCAAACCAATTACTCTTCACCCAGGAATTGCTCTCCCAGTTTCATCCCATGTGAATGTTGCTGGTTGAGTAACAGGCAGGCTGAAGGCCTGGGGTGAGCTGGGGGACTTGCACGTGAGGTCTGATTTGTTCAGAGTTTGTCATGTACATTAAAACTGTGATTATATTCATCTTGTTGGGCACAGGACGGTGATAAACTCCTCTCCTTGCTCTGCAGTATCCATCCCTTCTGCACTGCCTTCAGCAGCCCGGCAGTGCCCGTCTCCGCTGCTTTTCCCATCTCCAGCGTCTCTTGATGTACGTGGGGTTTTATTCTCTTTAATCAGATATGCTGTTTCAGATGTTTTATTTTCTGAGCCCACATAACTGACAGAGATGTCCTGTCAGTCTCCCAAACATCAGAACTCATGATTGTGCTGTGAAATGTTTGCTTTATTGTGCTCATAAAACCACAGGATGGGTCAAAGTGGAGCTGTCCTGGGGTTTGGCTGATCGATAAATCACAGTTTGCAGGGCTGGGGGTTTCAGTTCTCATCTTTATGCAATGGGAAATCTTCCTTAGATATTTCTTTCTTTCTTTCTTTCTTTGTAGCATAATATAAAGAATAACCAGAAAGTTTTCATAGATGGAACACAGATTTTATTTGTTCTGGATCTGTCAGAAATAAACTTTCCTCCCTAAATCATATTACTTAAAGAAATGCACCGATCTCAGGGGGAACAGGATTCATAACAAACAGTTCATGCCCACAGCAGGTCTGCAGACACTCTCTGCTGTTGTGTTAATGTGATACATCATGATGGGTGATGTAGAACCACTGATTTTTCTTATTTTGTAGTAAACCAGGGCAGGGCTTGGAATTAGATGAGCTTTAAGGTCCTTTCAACCCAAACCCTTCTGTCATTCTATTATTCTCTGATTCTGTGACATTTAAAGTGTTTAGTATTAAATAATTAAAATGTATTTAAATACAAAAAAAAAAATCCATTAAAAAATACCAAAAAGCAACAACAAAGCAGCTTCCAAATATTCTCCAGAAATGTGAAAATGTCCACCTTCCCAAGGTGTCCTTCTGACTGCTGCCTGTTATTGCAAAGTGGTTTAATTGGAAACTCCTCTTGCTCCCGTCCTGCACCCAGAGCACAGTGATGATGTCCCTGGGGTCAAAGGCTGAGTGCAGAAAGCAAAACAGGATAAACACAGCTGCCTCCTGACAGCTGCTGTGGCACTATGGGATGCTGATATTAAATTCATATTAAATTCAAACCAGCTCAGCAGCGTGCAGAGTGCTTGCTGCAACCATAACTCCTGATATTTATGTTGTGGCAGTGAAGTAGAGGACACATTCAGGAGCTCCAGGGCTTCAAGACCTGGACCCATAAGGAAAATATTCTGCTGCATTTTGAAGTAGTGGATGTTGAGTCCAAAAAGCCATCTCACATGTCCAGTGTTGTTGCTGAATAATTTTGTCCTTGGAAAATCATTTTTTCTCTTCCACCTCCCATTCCCTCCCAGCAGAATCATTTAAATGATAATTTATCTGTTGTTATAACAGTGGAGCAGTAACTGGGAGAAACGCCGTCCTGGGGCTCTGTGTTAGGGGGTGACAGGTTTGATAAAGTCCCTTTTGCCTCTGCATTACTGCTGGGGTTTGTGCCCTGGCTGGGAGCCGTGTGTTACTGGTTTAGCACCAGCTGAGACTCCCTTTGCACTGGGGTGGATGTTGATAAAAACACGTTCTTGGAACAGCCAGGCCCTCAGCTGAGTTCCTGGAATCTCTGATCCAAGAGAGAGCCCGGGGAGGGCAGAGCTTGTGCTTGACTTGCTGCAGTGCCACATCCAGCTCCCAGCTGCGAAGTGAGATACAGGAGAGCCCTGCTCGGGTGTCTCTGGGAAGCTCTGGGACCTGTATTTTAAGAAAATCAATTGCAAGGGAAAGAGAGAGATTGGCTGGTGCTGTGCAGCTCCCGAGGGCACCGCGGCGGGGCCGTGGCAGCGTCTGCAGGCTCCGCATCCCTGAGGACAAACTGGGCTCCGAGGCAGGAGATTTCTCATTCCCTAAGAAAGAAAATTTATATTTTGGGCACTGGCAAAGAATTACAGAGAGCAAGGAGGAAAGTGTGGAGAGGGCCCGGGGCTGCTGTGGCAGAGACTGTTTGAACAAGCTCCCTGTGACAGTGATGATCAATCCCCGTTTTTAACTTCCCACTTTCTAAATAAAGCATTACCAAAGATTTTTATAACAATTGCAAGTTATTACTATACATAATTTTAAAGGGGGAAGCTGAGGCACGTGAGTGGGAGTGATCCTGCAGTGCTGCTTGCTCAGCTGCCGAGTCCACTTGGGGACATGGCCTAAAGGTGGGCTGGGAAGTGTGGGGTTAATGGTTGGGCTCAATGACCTTTAAGGTCTTTTCCAACCTAAACCAGCCTATAAATCATTTAATTGTTGTGACAGGACAAAGAATGTCTTTAAACTGAAAGAAAAGATTAACGGGGTTAATCTCCTTTCTCTTAGTTCTGAACTTGTTACATGTTTACGATTGGGCTTGCATTGGATCTATTTATATTTTTCTTAATCAGATCTCACTTTATCTCAGCATTTTCTACCCAAAGCCAAAACGAATGTGTTCTAGCTGGTGTTGTCCCAGCCAGTTTGGCTGCAGCAGAGAGACACCAGCAGGATAAAAGGGGCTGCTCACAACAAAATCCAATGCATGGAAAAGGAAGGAAAAATTTCAAAGCGCCAAACCCCCTGTACTGCTGAAACTTGTTTTTCTATTTGTTTCTCTTTGTTTTACCAAGGGAAATTTATGAGATGTCAGAGCTTGTTAATGTTGTTGATGCTGGAGAAGCAACAAGCACCCTGGGCTGAAAGGCTCCAAAAACATAAAAATAACCAAGCGAGGGAGGTGTTTGCCCAAGGCCAAACTCATTAGCTCCAGTCACTCCTCTGCTGGGGCCGGGGATGCTGTGGAGGGGAGAGGAGGGGGACGGGACCTGCCAGTGCTGGGCACACGGGCTCTGCCCCAGGGTGTCCTGGACATGGGGAAATGGTGCAGCAGAATCCCTGTGAGAAGGTGCAACTGCAACTGTTTTCAAAGTGAGAGATGGAAAGGAGAACAAGAAGGAGAAAAAGCACATGCCAGGCTGAGAGTCTTGATGGGAGTTTTGTAAATAATTCAAGTCACTCTCAACATGAAAAATAACGTCGTTAATTCTCCTCGTGTTTCAGTAGGACAACAGCAGGAGCTGCCCTTTATGGCTGATTTTTTCCCATCTCCTCCAGGCTGGAGGGTGCAGCCCCTCCTGGGGACCTGTCTTGGAAGGGCAGCGTGGTGCTGAGGGGTCTGTGGTGCCCCCAGCCTGGCCAGTGGCTCTCCCAAACCACAGGACAGTGGCACCCCTGCACTCCAAACAGTGACACCCCCACTTCTCAGAGAACAGGAGGGTGACACCTCAAAGCTCAGGACAGGGACTGTCCCTTTCCTCCAGGTGAAGGGGGATATTTTAACAAGAGTGTGCTCCTGTAACTGCCCAGCTCACACCAGGAGGGGAAGGTTTTCCTTAGAGCTGATGAGAAGTATTGATCTAAGGATAATTAAAAGCCTCACGTTAAAGAAGTCCAGCCTGCATAATTAAAAGCCTTGCATTAAGACTATCCAGCCTGCAGCGATGAGAACAAGCCGGGCTGCTCGGAGGAAAGCTGTGGAAGCAGCACCCGTGAGACACAAGATGTCAAATTACTCCTTGCCATTAAATTACCTGATTAATTTAACCACTGTTTTGTGTGTGGTTGAGCCCCCTTTCTATGGATGTGTTCATTATTCATCAAGACTGACCTGAATATTTTAAGCAAACAGTTTTTGTCCTGCGTGTTCTTTGGTGCTGTTGGGTTCTCCAAGCTGCCGCGTGCAACCCAGGTCCCTGCAGAAACCACAGCACAGAAATGTCACCTCCAGGCTGGAAAGGTCTGCAGGACTTGATCAACTCTCTTCTGCAGGGCTCGAGGACTGTACCTGAATCCTGTGTAATTAATTGCACTGTGGGCAAGTGAAGAAACCAGACAAAGAGGGGCTTGCAAGAGAATCAATTTTCTTTTTGGTGCCTTTCAGTTTTTCTGTTGTTATGGCAGATTGTGTTAGACACAGCAACTGTAGGATGATGGTCTAAAGAAGATGTATTTTCATGTATTCATTGTTACATTATGGCCACAGCCCTTGAAAATGCAAAGTTATGGGTTTGGGTTATAGGCTTCATTCCAACCATTTATTATTTTTAAATGAAACTTGAAATATTGCAGCCAGCAAAGTCTTTTGCATAAAGTATACAAAGTTTCCATTCTAGTTATTTAGCTGTGATTACCCAAAGCATCATCATTCTTTAAGTGCATGTATTTGTCTGTGTTTTGAGGGGGAAAATGTGAATAAAGCTAATTGTTGTGCTTCATTAAAGCATATTTCCAGCTCTGGTTATTTATCAACAAAGCTTCCCTGTGGATAAATGACTGTATCTCCATGCTGCAGGTTCCTGGTGAGCCATGTGAGTGCTGAATCAGTCCAGCCCTGGATGTGACAGCCCTGGCAGGATCCAGGAAGAGCTGCTGTACCTGTAGCAGGGAACACGAGCCTCCTGCAGCCTCTGGGGGCAGGTAAGCGGATTTATGCAGTGATGGCTACAGGAAACCCATGGAAAAGGTGCTGGTGTGGGGTTTTTGTATCTTCTGGAAGCTTTTCTCACAGTGGTACCACCACCCTGCTGTGGAGACAGGCACATCTCACCAAGACAAGGCTTTGCCAGCCTGCAGCCTCTGCCCTCCGGGGATCCAGCACCAACTCACACAGGAAATAGTCCCCCAAACCCATCTTCTCCTTCCAGCGAGAGCGATGACATTTAGATTCTTTGCACCTCTTTCTTTGAACAGAAGTATTTTGTACATTTCTCTGGATAAAAGAGGCTCACAGGGTTATTTTGGGAACAGTTTTGCAAGCTGGTTTCAAATTCAGCAGTGCACTAAAGGGCTGTGAGCCATGACTTTGCCTCAAGCCTGAATTAAATACATTTCTAGTTCACAAATACAAGACAAGTGCATGTCCTGGTGTCACTCAGAGGTGACAATAAACACTTCCACAGCCCCTTGGAGCAAGACCCCTCCACGGGTGCGTTACTGGTGGGTTCAGGTGTCCCATCCTCCTGCAGCTGTTGGGCAATGGGAGGAGATAAAGGCAGTGCTCGTGTCATTAACTCTGAAATACTTCAGCAGATTGTCCTGTGATACCTTTAATGTCCTATCCATGACAGTTTGGTTGCTCTGCTGTTTTCACTCGAGCAGCTCTGTGCTGCAGAGCTGGGGCTGTTTAAGGTGGAATTGGGCTGTGGGACTTGGAGCCCATTTGGGCATTGGAAGGGACTCTCAGGTCTCCCCAAAGCCTTCTCTTCTCCACACTGAACAGCAGGTTCTTTTCTAAGCAGCTCCATTAACGCCTGTCCTTGCCCAGAGGTGGCACGGGGAAGGAAATCTCTGAGTGTCCAGGCTCGTGGTGGCTTTCCAAGCTTGTCCAAACCTCTCCTGAGCACAGCTGCTGATGAGCACGGAGGCACCCGAGCAGAGGAGGCACTCACATCCATCAGAGTAACAATTAAATCTCCCTCATGCTGTGTTTAGGGCTATTTTGGAGAGTCTGGGGGCGTTCAGCATCTCAAAGCCGGGTGCTGTTTGCGGGAGGGGGTGAGTGCCACGGGCTCAGCTGTGGCGGGGGAAGGCACCGGACTCAGGAATGTGCGGAGCAGGGAAGTTCATGCGGCTGGAAAAGAGACTGCAGAGTCAGACATGAGTTGTAAGCTCGTTTCTAGGAACTGTCCTTGGGGAGGGAAGAGCCCCGGGAGAGCCGAGCGGTGCCTCGCGGCCGTGCCTCCGCTCCGAGCCGCCCTCCGCAGCCTCCGGCACCGCCGCAGCCGGGCCAGATGTTCCTCGGAGAAACCTGCCCCGCTCCCCTCCTGCTGGAGGCTCGGGCATTGCCACGGCTCAGTGAGAGATTCTCTCTCACCCCGCAGCTTCCCTCGGAGAGCTCTGCTCCCGGCTTTCCCCTTCCCTGGAGTCTCCTTGGTGCAAGGGGAGCTTTCCCACGTGGAAGCACCGCGCAGGTGATGGCACGGAGCGACAACAAGAGAAACACCCCAGCCAGGACACTGAAGGGATGACGATGTTAGATTTTAACAAAAATCTGTCTCTTGCACTGCCATTGAAGAGGTTTTTTGCCAGAAATGGGAAACAATGCGAGCAGAGCAAGGTGATTTGAAAGGCAGTTGTTTGGTTATTTCAAAGGCAGCCCACAGCACCGTGGTGAACACCAGCTTCCCAGGGCTCCTGCCTGTCCCTTGTGCCTCCATGAGACCAAGTCTTTTTCTTTCGAAGGTCAGAAACGAAGGATTGGGAACGGGTGCAGCTGGAGGAGCAGCTGGAGTGCCACGGCACAGCGCGGCTGCCCCGATGGGATGCGGGGTGGGACGGCGGGGCTGGAGCAGCTTGGCAGGGGAATTCCTGGCGGAATGGTGCTCTCCAGGGGCCTGCCAAATCGGGAACAGCGGCAGTGAGGACGGGCGATTCGGGGCCGGGGCTGGGGGCACCCTGGCACAGGGAGGGGGTGGCAGGGGAGGTGCCGCTCAGTGCAGCCCCTGGCAGCGCAGCGTGTGCTCCGCTCCTCGCTCGCCCTGCACGGCATTTATCACGGTAATTATGGGATGCGTTTCCCCATAAGCACTTGTCCTTGAAGGGCGTTCGTGCTGCTGATCCCGGGGGTGTTTGCGCGGGCAGGGACATGACGGATGAGTCCGGGAGGGAGACGCCTCCCCGAGGCGCCTGGGAAGCCACAGGCGCACGGTGCCTCCTGCTCGCCTCTTCTTTCTGTGTATCTCCATTTTGCATCTGATTGTTGTCTGTGGAAGTGTTTTGTTCTCTCGGGTCACCGAAGTCAGCGACACAAATCTGATTTTTCAGGCTTTCCGCTTTGTTTAGATACTCCTTGAGTAAATGCTTCCCATCAGGAGGCTCCCTCAAATCCATCACTGAAAGATTTATTATTAACAGTGCTTGGCTGGGCTGAAGCAGCCTGGCAGAGCCCTGGCACTCGTGGCAAAACCTTCCATTAGCCCAGGGACACCTCCCACTGTCCCAGGCTGCTCCTAGCCCCAATGTCCAGCCTGGCCTTGGGCACTGCCAGGGATCCAGGGGCAGCCCCAGCTGCTCTGGGCACCCTGTGCCAGGGCTGCCCACCCTCCCAGGGAGGAGATCTAACATTGCCCCATCACTGAGTGTCCAAATTAGACATAAGATTAGTGAATTAGGCACCATGTTTCTTCTTACACACATGCAAGCATAGCCTGGTCACTGACCCAGGGAGCTCCTCATCCTCACCGTGCACCCCCAGAAGAGCTCTTGCAAAAGATCAAAACTGGGAGATGAACACTCACCCTCTCCTGTTCCCAAAACTTCTCCAGCAGAAATGTCAAGAGAACTCGCCAGCTCCTCCAGCAGACACTTGTTCCTACAGGAGCTGTACGTTCTGTATTCCTCTGCGTGGCCAGCAGACCACTGTAGCTTGAAATCAAAATTAATTAAACCTTGTTTACCATTTGGAATTAGTGAGCTAATGAATATCATACCTCTGAGGCATCCATCTTGGTCAAATATATTGTGCCTCACAGCTGTTGTTTTCATCTAGATTAGGTTTGCTCCAGGTTTTATGAAGACGTCTATGAAGTAATAAACCCTGCGCTTATTTGAGTCAAAAAAAAAAATTTTTTTTTATTAGCTTCCAAGGAATTAGGTTTTCTAGTTTTTGTCTGGCAATAAAAGTTGACTTGTTCTCTATCTGCCTGATCAAGTACTTGGGTGCTGGCTATTACTTAAATCTAATGACTTTTTAAAAGACATTAAGGTTGTCTCCTGTGAGCAAACGCACTGGGTTTGTGGAATTACACACTGATTACCCTGTTATAAATGCAGTCACACCTCTGCTATTAAATTTTACCTGCATAAACAATTCCAATATGCAGAAATACTGCTGTACAGTTATTTATACCCACTTTATTAAGGTTATTTTCTCAGGAATTGTGGTGCTTTTAAATCTGCCGTGGCTTATTTAGCACCAAGTGACAGAAGATCCAGGTGTCACGGGGAAGCATCGCTTTCAGCCCTCTCTCTCTGGCCACCTGGATTTATTTACTGCTGCGGGAGATGACAGAGAGCAGAAAGACAGGAGACAGCAGTGTGTCCCCCCAGTGATCTCAGCTTCTCCCAGGGCACGTTTTGCTGCCCACCCTGCGTTCCTGGCTGGGACGAGAGGCAGCCGTGTCCCTGCCACAGGGAACTTTGTCTTGTTTCTTGCTCTGCAGTGAAATCCTGACGTTCAGTGCAGCTCAGGGCTCCACAGGGATGTGTCTGTGCTGGGGGGACCCCTCTGCTCCCAGGACAGCCCGGGCAGGAGCAGCCCCATTACAGCAATTTCCAGAACCTGATGGGGCTCCCAGAGAGCCAGGGAGGGACTTTTTGCAAGGGCCTGGAGAGACAGGACAAGAGGAAATGGCTTAAACTGAAAGAGACTAGGTTTAGATCAGATATTAGGAAGAAATTCTTCCCTGTGAGGCTGCTGAGGGCCTGGCACAGGTTGCCCAGCGAAATGTGGCTGCCCCTGGGTCCCTGGAAGTGTTCAAGGCCAGGTTGGACAGGGCTTGGAGCAACCTGGGATAGTGAGGGTGTCCCTGCCATGGAAGGGGGTGGGAATGAGATGAGCTTTCTTTCCAACCAAAACCATTCCAAGATTCTGTGATCCCAGGAGCAGGCAATGCCTTGGCACAGGGCTGCCTGGACACTGCCCTCTCCCGTGGGAATGGGCATCCCAGTCTGGAGAACTGGGATCCAACCCTGGGCAGAGTCAGGAGCCTACGGGGAGACAAACCCCAGCAGGCATGAGACACCCGTTCTGCCAAAGCAGCCTCCTCCCTGGGAAGGGAAGGTGGGAAGCCATTAGGTGGAAAATCACAAGCTGTAATCCTGACAAAGCACCTGGGTCAGAGTAATGTGGATTAAAGCGGGCTCCTGTTATTGACATATTGCCTGTCAGAGCAGGGAAATATATATCTTAAATGAGCTCCCACTTGAGGCAGGTTCTGATGAGCAACACGGCCGCCAGCCCTGCAGAGGGGCAGAGTCTTGTACAGACATCAGCTCTTAAATAAGTGGTCCCTCACCAGATAACAGCCAGACCGAGGGCCTGGTGGCAGCCTCCGTGTTGCTTAGCACTTGTTGCCACGCTACGGAGAGCCAGGAGCCGCACGGCCATCGGCCATCACCCCGCTGGGCTGCGCTGCACTGGCATTGCAGCAGGAAAAAATGCCGGGATTCGGAGCAAATGAGCTGCTTTCAGCATACAGAGGAAGCTGTAGCGAGAAGTGCAGACAAAAATTCCATTTTGGTGCTTCCCAGACCTGGTGGGAGCAGAAGGGGAGGAGAGAGAGGAGCGGGCTGTGTCAGGGACGTGCTTAACCGTGGATGCGACCTTGCTACTGCTCGTCTTTGCCTTTGAGCTCCCCAATAAATCAGACACTTATCTCTGCTTATTGCTTATTTATGACTTCCAGCGAGCAGCAGAGCCGGGCCGGGGCCGAGCCGCGCGTCCCCAGCGCTGCGTCGTGTGCGCGGCTCTGCATCGCCGGCAAACAGCGACAGCGCTAAATGCTGACAGGAAAGCCCTGCTGGGGACCTGCGGGCTCCGGCAGCAAATGTTACTGAGCCATCTGTTCAAACCAGCTGAACTTCTGTCCTTTGGTGCATTTCGAGCAGGCTCCGCACCCTGCGGGGCTCTGCGAGGTGGGGACGGGGCTCGCCCCTGAGGGAACCTCGTCCTCTCCGCTGCCGGCCCCCGAGGCATCTCCGGCGGGGCTGGGCAGCATCCGCAGCCTCCGGTGCTGCATCCCATGGGGCTGGTGGAGAGGGATGAGCTGCTGAGGGCGCTCCGGTGTCTGGGGGTGCAGAGGCAGCTCTGCGGAGGGGTTGAGGTTTCCTGCATGAAACCGGCCTCGTTCCTCCAAAATACGCGTGGGAAAGGCAGCAAAAGTTAATGGAGCAGTAAATATTTCTGCAGCTCGGGTGGACTGGCAGGGCTGGGGTCTCTCGGGAGGAAATGCTCGGGGTGCTGCTGCGACCCCTCCCCGGCAGGCGCAGCACCGGGAGCGGGTCAGGTCGGGGCGGTGCCGAGCCTGCCCTCGGTGTTTGCTCCCCCAGCCTGTGCTCTGAGGCTGCTCGGGGCTCTGTCACAGAATCCCAGGACGGTTTGGGTTGGAGGGAACCTTAAAGCTCATCTCATTCACCGCTGCCATGGGCAGGGACGCCTTCCACTGTCCCAGGGTGCTCAGAGCCCCAGTCCTCCAGATGAGCGATTTATCCCAAAGCCTGCGGGAAAACTGTGAGAAAACAAACTTTCATTTAAACACTAAAGCTGCACTTTTACGATCATTATGATTTTCAACTCCCTTACCTGCTCCTGCATTCATTTCCATCTAGGATAATGAGGGTCACATTTGCAGAAAGTGATTTAATTACAGGAACTTTTGCAAAACAAGGAGTCTTTTTTTCTTTACTCCAGATTGTTAGCAATTCCCCACATACTTACATTCATTTTAAGAATCAATAGAGCCCAAACATGTCTAATTACCCTAAAATATTTTGCAAAATCAGAAGTCAGATTAGATTTTGCTTAAGCATCAAATAGAAATTTTAATGTCCACCAGAATCAATATGTTACCCCTGGGTCCTAAGATTTTCACTTACATCCTTGATCATACATTACAATGGAGGTTTGTAATAACATTAAAACCTTCCTGAAAGCATTTTCTGTATAATTTACCATTTTTCCCCATGTTTCGTACACAGAGATCCAAATGTCATTACTCAGAAAAATAATGCCCAGCTGCTTTTCTTGTCCTGTTCCCTGAATTTACTTGCTGATGAACATCAGCCTGAAATATTTGGATGATTTAATTAAGGCCTTACTAAAAATAGTTCAGCTGCATTGTCATTCTTCCAAAAGGGGGAGAGCTGCACGGCTGCCCTTTGTGTTCTGCACAGGGAGTGAAGCTGGGCAGGAATTCCCTCCCTCTGTCCTTGACAGTCCTGCCAGCTGGCATCAGTGCCCAGCCAACGCTGCAATTCTCCAAGAGCCCCCAGCTGCCCCTGCCCCGGAGTCCCAGCGGGTGCCGGGGTGGCCGTGGGGTCAGGAGCCATCTCGGGGGACACTGGCGTGGGGTGGCTCTGCCCAGCTGCCTCCCTGTGCCTTGCCAGGTGCCAGAGCTGGCAGCGAGGACCAAAAACCCAGGGAAAGATGTAAACAGGGTGGCTGGAATGCAAAGATCAAGCCCATGGGGACTCAGGGGCTCGGTCAGAGCAGTCTCTTCCCTCTTGGGAGGTTTCCCAGGATGGGGATCCCACCCCACAAGGCAGCTGAGGAGTCTCTCACACTGTTCTGAGTGCTAAGGGGGATTCAGGGATTAATCAAGGTGTAACCTTGGTTAAATTTCTTCAAGCTTCCATTTAGGTGGTCCTACTTGGAATTAAAGTGAAGCAAACAAAATCAAGTTAGTCCACCTTAATTCTAAGCAAAAATGTTTACAAAGGTATTTAATGCAATTTGACTAATCCATTTAAAAGTTAATTCCGATTATTTTCCTGATCTCACTGGGCACACAGGCCCTCATTAACTTCAGCAGAACTTGGCGATGCACCAAGCTCCACACTGAATTCAGCCCGGCCCAGGCTGGACGGGGCTTGGAGCAGCCTGGGATGGTGGAAGGTGTCCCCGCCCATGGCAGGGCTGGGACGGGATGAGCTTTAAGGTCCCTCCCCACCCAAACCACTCAAGTCCTGTCGCCCTCCACAGGACCTGAGTGCTCCCTCCTGCTCTGGCAGGGGCTCAGCAAGACTCGTGCGGTGCAAGTGGTGCCTCTGGCGTCCCCGGGATAACCAGAGGGATGAGGGACACCGGCGCTGTCAGCTCAGCACCTCAGCGACTTAAAATAAATCCTGACTGCAATGCAGAATTGCAATTTTCCCCTTCTGTTTTAAAAAGGGGGGTAGGATCAAGTAGCTGCAGAGACTGGTCTGCCAAGCGTGCAGCAGCGAGCTATTATTCCTCCCAATTAAAAACCATATTAACATTTGTAGAGCGCTGTCATTGAGCCTGTAACAATCTCTGCTGGCTCTGCTTTACGTATGAATGAGAACTTAACAGTCCTTTGCAGACAGATGGAAAATGACTTTGCTTTCTCATCTGCTGTGTTCAGAGATGTGGGAGCATTAAAAGTTTTAAGCCCCTTCTTAGAAACCCCACGTTAGTAAACCTTGTCCGTGTCACCAGTGGGACCAGTGGCAGCAGCTGCAGCAGAGGAGGAGGGAAGGGACTGTGTTCCAAAATAGAAAATCTCTGCCAGGAGTGACCATAAGTCACAGAATCACAGAACAGTTTGGGTTGGAAAGGACCTTAAAGCCCACCCAGTGCCACCCCTGCCCTGGGTAGGGACACCTCCCACTGTCCCAGGTGACTCCCAGCCCCAGTGTCCACCCTGGCCTCGGGCAGTGCCAGGGATCCAGGGGCAGCCCCAGCTGCTCTGGGCACCGTGCAGTGGCACAGCTCCTGCTCCAGCCGGGAGGATCGGAGCTGCGCTGTTCCCACGGCAGAGCCCCGGGAGGAGGCACTGGATGTGCAGAGGAGCTTTTCCTGCTGTCAGCTCCCATCTCCCACCCCGGCCGGCTCCGCTCCTTCGGGCTCATCCATCACCGCCGCTCGCTCTCAAGTTTTCCAAACATCACCGGGAGCAAACCCACAATCTGTTTTCTCCAATCAGTGCAAATGAGCCCAACAAATTCCCCTCATCACAGCCTGGCACTTCAAGGTGCTCTATTAATATTACTGAGTCTGCGGGTGTGAGTCAAACGTGCCCAGTCACCGCCGATGCCGGGGGTGGGGAGGTCGTGACTCACCTCCCCTCAACTTCTTCTCTCCATAAGTTTCGTGCAGCCCAATCACCACCAGATGAGGTGGAACCAGCCATTCCAGCCTAATGCACAAAAACGCCAATTTTCAGGGCTAAAGCTGCAGTGACAGGTGTTTCTTTCGTCACCCTGGGTGTTTCTGCCAGTCAGAATGTAAGAGTCACGTCAGGAGGGCCTTTGCCTTGCTGTCCTTGGATTTTCCAAGCCCTCACAGCTTAAGAGATAACTCAGTGTTGGTCTGGTTTTCTGTAAAGTGCAAGTGACCCTCATTTCCACATCCCTCCTTCCCCTTAATTGCTTCATTCTTTTCCAGCCTCTCAGCCTGTTAAACCCAATGGTTTTGCTCTGCACATCACAAGCTGATCCTGTTCTTGAAAAGATTCAGTTGAATTCTTTTTGCTGCTTTTGTATTGCAGATTTATGCAAAATTTGTAAACAAAAAAGTCCCAAGCAGAAATCACATTTTTTTCTTCTAAAAATATTCAGGACAAGACTTGTGGAACATCAGGAATAATGATGCAATGATTCAATCCAGATAGATTTCAACAGCAAGGAGAAAAAAAAGAATTTCTTGAGAATGGCAGAATGAGAAATGACTACATTACATATAAAAAAAAACAAACAGTGTGTTAAACTTCCTAACTTATTAGACTTCCTGCCACAGATCTGTTAAATGGGATGTAAAGGAGGCAGAGAGTCCAAATCAAAGCCCTCCTCTTGAATGAAGCCACCAGGGATGTGCCCATGTCTGTCCCCGTGTCCCCAGGTGCTGGGGAGGCTGGGGCAGGGCTGCAGGAGCCGGGGGAGGTGACCCAGCAGCTCACCTGGGAGCACCACAGGTGAGCCCAGGAGAGGCTGTTCCGTGGAAGAGACACAGATTCAGGTTTTATCTCCTTGTTCCAGGCTGTGTTTCAGCCAAGGACACCTCTGGCAGTGCCCAAGGCCGGGCTGGACGGGGCTTGGAGCAGCCTGGGACAGTGGAAGGTGTCCCTGCCTGTGGAACAGGATGAGCTTTAAGGTCCCTTCAGACCAAACCATTCTGGGGTTCTGGGATTCTCTGATCTCCAGCAGGACCCTGAGCAGAGCCATGAACAGATCCCACCTGGTAAACAAAAGAGGCTTTGGGGATTGCAGGATTTTTTCGTTTATAGCAAATTTGTATTTGGGGCAGTACTTTACACATCAGGAGATTCAGACAGGCCCCTAATGGAGTTTTCAGAGGTCCCAGGCTGCATTGATTTCATGCCTATCTACACCTTTCAGGGCTTTAGCCTGAAATTTTGGAATCTGGCCGGAGGATCTCTACTGTAGCTTATTTTGGCAGAGCTTTCACTCGAGATGTGGGGCCAAATCCTCAGCCGAGATAAATCACTGACACAAGTGGCACTATGCTGATTTGCACCAGTCACAGAGTTTAAATTAAAATTTAATTGAAAACTTAAGCTGTCATTAATTTTCAATGAATGGCTTTTGCAAGAATGCAGCCAGATCTCCACCAGTTCAGTCTCCTGCCTGGCCGTCTCCAACAAAGGAACAAAGAAATGCTGATTACCACAGCCATGCCTGGTGTGTTTTGATCCTCTGCCTTTACCTTTCCCTTCAGCACTGTGTGCCAGCACAGCCTGTGTGATCCTTTCTGCCAGGAGATTGGTTATTTCCATGCAAATCTCCTCAGTTACCGTCACCCTCTCCTACAGAGTAATTGACTTTCTGGGGCCTGGGCTGTGTCATGGTTTCCCCAGCTGGGGCTCCTGTAACGTTGCATCTTCTGTTCAGTGTTGCCCTAGAAATGTGAGCAAAAACCAGGAATTTACAGGATAAGGTGTGTGTGCATTCATCTGCAGGGCCACCCACACAAACGGTGATGGGGACTCCGGGATATTGGTTTTAACAGGATAATAAATTAATTTTGACTTTGGAGAAGGGATTCCCACATTTTGCTTGTAGCATGTAGATATTTCACTTAGATTTCTTTTGGAAATAGTTTGCAGTCCAAAAGAATTCCTGTCTACCCATAGCATAAAACCCAGGAGAATTTGGATTGTTCAGCCTGGAGAAGAGGAGCTTCAGGGTGACCTAATTGTGACTTCCCAGTACCTGCAGAGACACAAGGAAGGTGGGGAGAAACTGGTTAAAAAGGCCTGGAGCGCCAGGACACAGGGAATGGCTTCCCAGTGCCAGGGGCGAGGGCTGGATGGGATGTTGGGAGGAAATTCTTCCCTGTGAGGGTGGGCAGGCCCTGGCACAGGGTGCCCAGAGCAGCTGGGGCTGCCCCTGGATCCCTGCCAGTGCCCAAGGCCAGGCTGGACACTGGGGCTGGGAGCAGCCTGGGACAGTGGGAGGTGTCCCTGCCATGGCAGGGGTGGCACTGGGTGGGCTGTGAGGTCCCTTCCAGCCAAACCATTCCACAATTGTGTGATTTTATGATCCACACCTGCTTGCCAGAAATAAAGGAATAAAGGCAGGTGTCACTTTTCAAATAGAAGTGGTTCCTACTTAAAGCATAAAGATTATGGAATATCCTGAGCTGAAAGGGACCCACAGGGATCACCCAGTCCAGCTCCTGCCCCTGTACAGGACACCCCAAAACCCCACCCTGTGCCTGAGAGCAGTGTCCAAACACTCCTGGAGCCTCGGGGCTCTGACTGTTCCCTGGGTGCCTGTTCCTGCTGCAGCCAAGCCATCCAGAGCACGAGGTAACAGGGGGAGCAGGATGACTGATGTAACGAGTGATCTAATTTCCCGATCGGTTAATCCCAAATTAAAATCCTTGTGGTAAGATTTAGGTTTCTGGTAGTGTGGAGCCACAGTTGGAAGCAGAGCCCAGCTCATAATGAAGTGACTCCCATTAGCAGGGGACGGCGTCCCTCGTTAGGCAGCACCACTGCTCCTGCAAATGAAGAAAAATGCTTTGGACAGGACGTAATCGGGCATGGAGAGGCACGGCCACGGCACCGAAGCTGAGCTGACTTGAGAGAGATGTGATTCTGTGCAGCAGCAGAGCACAGGCATTGTGTTGATGAGGCTTTAGAATAACAGGGAGAGAATTGTGCTGGAATTTTGATGGATGGGAAGTATTTCTCACCCTGTAAGTCTGTGCAGGACTAACTTCATGTTGGTATAAGCTTTAGAGAAAGGTGTTGAGAGATAGAGGTCAGAGACAGGAACTGTGGGGATGGTTGGAGAAGAAGGGGAAGCAGGCAGCTGGTTTTGATGGGATGCTGAGGGCAGAGGAGGGGTTTGCATCAACGCTGCTGAGTAGGAGGGAGAGAGGAATGGAGAGAGGGGAGGAGGCAGCCAGAAGTCTCCAGCCCAGTAACAGGAGGACCCTGAGATTCAAGGGCTGTATGGAGATGAGGTTCCACAAATCCCTTAATAACTCATAATTCAGAATCCATTGGTGTACCTGGAATTGCTTCCCAGCAGCTGCACGCACAAAGAGCAGGTTTGGTCTCTGTCCCGCAGTTTTGTTGGATGCTTTCTTGGCCCAGGGAGGCAGATTCTGAAGATGCTCTGGAACAGTGCAGTGCTGGGAGCCAGGGCAGAGGGGCTGTGGTTTGTGAAGAGGCTCAGTGTCCTCCAAGAGCCCACCCTGAACCTGCTCCAGGGGAGTTTCCCACTGTGCTGTGCCTGGAATGGACCCTCAGTGTCAGCGGCTCACAGTGGGTGGGGGGGCTTTTCCAGGGGGTTTGTTTTCAATTCCATCCCTGACTCTGAATCCATCAAGTGAACAAACTCGTCAGTGTGGGGCAGTATTAATTCTGCAGCTTGGCTGTGAACTTCAGCTCCCCGTCTGAGGCTCGCGCTCGGGAAATGCCAGAGGGAGGGTAACCTTTCACAAGTGCTGCCTGTCTCAAAGCACGACTCTGCTCCCCTTCAGGAGAGCAAATGGCAACATGATGAGGGCAGGGGAAAGAGCAAAGCTCTTGTGCGTGTCCTGCACGGCTGGGTCCTGCTGTGGTGATTTCCAGCAGGAGTGGTTTGTCCAGCTGCATTGTGACCTGAATCTCGCCCTTCCTCCCACAGACATCTCTGTCTCTCTTTGTTTTCATTCCCTCATTGCTGTCCCCACATCCCTCTGTCCTCATTTCCTCCCAGGCTCATCCCTGGGCAGGTGCTCCTGTCTCCACTGCACATCAGAAATGCCTGTTTGAGCTGTTCTACTCTCCAGCACATCACAGATGGTTCCTAAAGGCTTTGTGTGTGATTTTGACTTTCCAGTGTAGAGAAACCATCACCACCCAGCCGATGGCTGCCGGGACTCAGGGTGAGGGGCTGCAGCCCTTCAGAATAGGTTCATTGCAGACAAGGTCTGTAGGAAGTTCAAACTCACTCTGGCTGCCTCCATTTCTGGAAAATGTGGAAATACTGCAAACCAGCCCAGCCTGCAGAGTTCTCTGTGTCCCCGGTGACAGGAGGTGTCTGTGGCACCCGATGTCAGAGGGGCTGAGCCACCAGGGCCTGTGTCACCCTGATTCACACCCAACACACTCTGATCGAGCATGACCACAGCCTCAGACAGTGCTGTGTCACAACTGCTTTAAAACACATTTCCCTTGGATTCATTTTCATGTGCTGACAAGATCAGGCCCTTGGGCTGGCAGCAGCAGTTGGGAGCCAGAAGGTGACGTGGCCCAGCAGCTCCTTCCAGGCAGTTCTGCCTCTGCCCTGGCTGCAGCACTGACCCCAGAGCCTCCACCACCGTCCCCAGGCACACAAAGCCTCTGTCACTCCCTGCAGTGACTGCTCCTGTCTCCCTGCTCACGCTGTTCTTTCCAAACAATCCATTTTCCACTGGTGCCAGTCCAGGATCTTCATCAGAAGCCAACTCTGTGCTGAAGAATGTACCTGAGAGAGAGAATATTGCTGCCTCTCCCTCAGATCATCCTAACAGGACTGAACTCTGTCTGTAAACTGTCCCTCACTTCCCTGTGACACCTGAGAAATTCCAGTGGAATGGGTGGAGGTGGGATGATGGACCTGGGAAGCTGCTTTGGATGCAGGGACAGATTAGGACCCAGTAAATGAATGCCTATTTCTAAACTAAAAGCTACAACAACAGAGGAAAATGGGAGATGAGGAAACATCTGGGTGCTCCGCTGGTGCTTGGCACAGTGGGAAGCTTGGTCTGGAGCATTTGCTGTGTGCACAGGACCACTGCAGGCTGCGGGAGCTGCAGGGCGAGGACGGGCTCTGGGCAACGCCACTGCACAGAGGCTGAGAGGGAGTCTGAGCAAACAAAAACTG
This sequence comes from Rhipidura dahli, assembly GCA_013399225.1. Classification (NCBI taxonomy): domain Eukaryota; kingdom Metazoa; phylum Chordata; class Aves; order Passeriformes; family Rhipiduridae; genus Rhipidura; species Rhipidura dahli. The sequence continues at coordinate 340,159 of VXAC01002481.1, read as the reverse complement.
CTCAGAGGGAAATGGGGAATGTGGGGCAGAGGCAGGAGCAGGCTGCAGCATTCCAGAGCCTGAGCAGCTTCCCGAGGCACCGCTGCCCCCACCCTCCTGTGCAGGGCTCAGTCCCCGTGCTCCCCAACCCTCTGTGCACAGCACTCGGGCTGCCTGCGCCTTCCTCAAATCCATGGAGGCGTTTCAGCTGCATTCCTGGTGATTTGACTGTCAGTTTTAATAAACAGCTTAAACAAACAGCACGTGCCAACCACTCCTGCAGCCTCTCACTTGCTCAAACAGTTGGCAGATTTGAATATTGGGCGATGGAGTTAAGAGAAGCATTTGTGCTCATGTTCCAGGCTGGTGGAACAGCTCAGCTGGAGCAGCGTGGAGGGGGAATCCTGCAGCCCTGGTTGGTGCTCTCGGATGCTTTCCCCTCTCCTCAGTCACCAAATTCCTGCGCAAACAATATGATTATATATAAATTGCTTTAAAACCATTCAAGATTATCAGTTTTCCTGCCTGTCTTCAAAGTTTTCCTGGTTTGAGGAAGTTCCCTGGTTGGCCCCAGTTTCCCAGGCGGCAGAGGATGGGCAAGGGGTGATGAGAATGATCACTGCTTGGCCAAAAAGACTTCCAAAGGGGAGGAAAAGAGGATGAAAACAGGGGAGGATGGAAGTTGAAGAAGAAGCTGTTGTTCTCAGTATGTTTGTGAGTGGAAAAGAGGAGAGAACTGAATCATCCAGCAGGTAGGGATATGAGAAAAAAAAATTCAAATTGATCAAAAAATTAAATATTCATAGGACATTATTCATCAAGATTCATCTTGCCAAGTGGGTGAAATGAGGCAAGGGAAGAAATTAGCTTGCTTGAGAGTGTCAAAGTGATTATGTGATTAAATTGCAATTTATAATTTCTCCTTCAGAAGTGTTACTCCTTGATTTGTATTTCTGCCCCTCTCTGTTTTCCCAGGTCTCCCATTACGCTGTGTGACCAGTGCACAGTGAAAGTGAAGCCTCGGACACCTCCTGCCACACCTGAGCAGGGCAGGAGCTCCCTGTCCCCAGCACAGCTCTGCCAGCGTTTCCCACTGTTTATTTTCCTAGAGGCTCTCATCACCGTCCTCCCCCCATCCCCACAGATCCACAGCTTTATTTACCCATTCCACAGGCTTGTCTCTGCTCCTCTCAGCTTCTCAGGCTGTTGTACTGTATAATCCATCCTCCTGCTGCATCTGTGAGGAGATTTGGTGCAGAAAAGCCGTGTTTTGGTGCTTGTTTCTGTAATCCCCCAGTGCTGGGGAGGCTGCAGCTTCCACTCACACAACCTTCGCTCCAACACATCCCAGATGTGCTCAGTACAGGCAGAAAAAGCAGGAAATAAACTTGTTCTAATATTTTACTCTCATTTAAGAACTCGGCCTCTCACTGTTGGTGCAGTACCAACCCTAGAAAGGGGAGCTATTTCTGTTTTGCTGCCCAATAAAGATTTACTGGCATATGCTGGCTGTTTGAAAAAAACCCAACTATTAATTCCTGGCTTGTTTATGAACAGCACAAGGCTTGCACAGGTTAATTAGTTGAAGCAGGCTTTTCTTCAAGTGAATGAGCAGGCGCACGGTTTATGGCTCTGTCACCCAGTTTATTTGTTCACTTTCTGTTTCATTTGGAAATACACAACCATAAATAAAATCAGCCATGACAAGGCTTATGTCTGCAGCAAACATTTAAGCCCTGCCAAGGTAGTTATCCACATAACCCTTGGAGCTGCCAGCCTGCAGGAGCTGGTCTTGTCTCCAAAGTGGTGGGAGAGATATCTGGGGGCATGGGGGCAGTGCCCAGCTGCAGCCAGGAGGGCTGGGGGACAGGAAAACTGGTGGGGAAAATGACAGTGTTGGGTGGGCTGCAGAGACACTCAGGGAAGACTCAGCCCGATTAAACTGCTTTAAATCCGTTTACTTGGTTGTTTCTGCTTCACTTGCAAGACATCATTATAATCACTTGGCACTGGCAAGCCATTACTCAGAGGTTCTGGGCCAGGGTAGCAGAAGACACTATTGTCTCATAAACCTGATGAGCCATATTGATGAGTGGAGGACAAGGACTGGGGTTTGAACAGCCCATATTCTTTATTTGTCTCATTGTTAGGGGTGTGTTTGCAGCCCAGACTTGGCAGTGAGTTATGGGGGTGCCGGGCGATTTTATGTTACATAACAGAGCTCAGCACTTGCATCCCCTCCCCATGTAACAAAAACCAATAATAGATGGAAAGTGAACTTGGACCCTGCTTTGAATCTCCCTCCCTCGAAGAAGATGCTGATGGGAAGCACAGCCCGGGGTGTCCGTGAGATGATGGCAGTGGCACTTTGGGAGTTACAGCACAGTGTGGCCACTTTGGAATGCAAATGAGCGACCTTTGATGTTGTGTTGATTAATTACTTGTGTAATGGGAGCGCTTTGCTGCCCTAGATATCAACAGAGGTCCTGGGGGGTGTGCGGGGTCCCTGCCCAGAGGACCCCACAGTCCCCAGTGGAGGTGGGAGCCTCGGGGTTACATGTGGGGCAGCCCCAGTACATTGTTCTTCACTGAATCCAGGGCTTGGTGGTGCTGAGGGGAACGGCATCAGTTTGGCGCTCTAGGGATGCAGACAAGATCCTCACCTGCTCCCCAGGGTCATGCTGAGAAATGCCACTTGCACAAAACAGTAGAAATGAGGCAGTAGGAAATTAAATATGCTTATTAGAGCTAAAAATAGCAGCTCCGTTCTCTGGTGATGCATGAAAAAAAGCCCCTTGTACCAGAAAAATACTTTGGGTCTCTGCCAGGCGACAGATGCGAGGAACCTCTCGCAGCCTCGCTGGCGGAGCTGGTGCCGCCGCCTCCGAACCTTGGGCCCCTGCTTTTAGCGGCGGATCAATGCGGGCTTTTCTGCCCACCGAGGGGAAGGCAGGCTGCGCTCTCCGGCCGGCATGGCAGCTGTGAGTAGCCTGCGTTGAACATTAATTCCTGTCAGACAAAGAGTCATTCTGTCCATCACTCGGGCGATGCGGGTGGAGGATCCCCGCGGGCTCGGGAGGGTGGCGGTGACAAGGGTGGGCAGCAGGAGGGCACTGCCGACCTGGGGGAGTTCCCGCTCCTTGAGCAAGCCATGAGCCAGATGCTCCCTTGAGCCACGCTGATGATGGGTCCATGGATCCATCTGTGGGCAGAAGGGGTGAATCCCCGAGCAGGATGATGGATATGAGTCTGTCTGAGAGCTCATTTTACAAACTGATGTTAATTAACATCGGCAATGCCCTTGTGCTTGCCGTCCTGGTACTCGGTGTGGGGAAACTGAGGAAGGCAGGGATGACACATCTCTTCTGTGCCCTCCAAAGAGCCACGGAGCCCTTGTTATCCTAGTTCCCGATCCAATAATTCAGTGTGCATCGCTCCTACAGACCTGGCTTGTTCAGACCGGCTGCAAAGCTGCTCCTTTCCCAGCAGCAGCGAACCCGTCCCCGCCCGTGCGAGCGGGAGCCGCAGCACCGGCAGCAGCAGCGCGGCTCCGCTCCCCGGGCAGAAGGTGCAATGCTGCACCCCTGTGGGAACTGGGAGCCGTGGACGCCAAACCTGGGAACTCTGGGTGGACATACTGGAGCTTTCTGTCATCTACATCAGCCCTGTTTAAGCGGCCCAGGCACTGGAAGTGGGGGAGAAAAGGGGGTCCTGGACATGCAACTTCTTTCTCAAACCATGAGGGATGGACAGCCGAGTTTCTCCAGCTTGCAGGGATCCTGGAATTGTATTTTGGAGATAACAAGCAGTGAGCATTGTCACTTCTTGCAGGCAGGTTAATCCTCTAAACCTGAAATACGTCTCCTCTGGAAGTCAGTATATTTGATCATACAAAGGGGTGGAAAAATTAAACAGGAGTCCCATGCAAATAGGAAATGATGTAAATCACCTTATATATTAGAGTGATCAAGTTTATGGTTGCTATTTCAACTCCCATTGCCTGAATGCAAATTCTAAACGAGTCTGCCAAGTGTGGGCAAGCCTGATACACAGGATAACACCAAATTCCTCTCTGTGCCGTGGGGCTGAAGTGCTGCTCCCCACACGTGCACTTGAGTCCTTGCAGGAGCTGCTGAGGTTTATTGAGCACCCCCACATCCCCAAGAGCCTTTCTTCTTGATGAGCACCTTGTCATTTTGGAGACCCAAAGTCAAGCCTGGGAAACAACTTGGCTCGTGCTGCAGTGTGGGGGTGCTGGGGACGGGGCACGGCTCCATCCTGTGCCAGCTGGGCTGTGGCACGGTGCAGCTGGGGGACAGAGGGTCTGGGGCACCCCTGTGCCCCCCAGTCACACCTGAGCCTGGTTACACTGAGAAAGCACTTCACCAGAAGAAACAGAGTTAGTGAATGTGGTTGGAGTATCATGACTGAGCAGTACAGAGCAGAAATCGTGTTTGTAAGCTGCCTCCAGGACTCTGCACCACGGTTTAATCGGGTATGAAATCACAAAGATCTCAGAGCTGCCTTTCAGAAGTTATTTGTAAGTGAAGTCCTGATGCAGACGGGGCTTTTATTATTCCTCCTGACTTGCCTCATTGCCCGTGGCCTTTCAAATGTTGCTTTCACATCTTCTTCCTTCTTATCTTCCATTCCCCTTCTGCCAGCTCAGAAATAATCCAAGCAGGACCCATGCTCTGGGTGACTCCTGCTCCTCACCCAGAGCTGTGTTAGTACTGGCTGATATCTCTTGGCTTTGAAGGGGAAACTGAAAATTCTGAGGTCTTTTGCTGCCTCTCTCATCTCTGTCTCTGCAGCATCTCTGCCTCCTGTGCCCAGTTCTGAGGAATTCTCATCTTGACAGCACTTTAACGTTGAGATAAAACCATCTCATGGCACACTCATCTTTGGTTTAAGAAGGCACTGGTGAATTAACCCAGAATTTCTGGCCATAGTAGGATTTTCCTGATTTGGGGGAGGGAGGGGGCTTCAGCAGGTCCCGAGGGAGTGGCTGCTGCAGAGCCCTCTCTCTGTGTCCCTTCTGGCCCATTGATCCCCATTAGGAAAACCCTCGGTGCCACTCTGCCTGCTGAGAGAAACCCTCCTCGGCACATTAACCAACAGCAGAGCTGGCACACAAATAACTGGCACAAGCCAAGGAATGTGGAGTCAGAGGGAGATGCTGGAGGATTTGCCATTGCTGGCAGACTCAGTGTGGAGAGCTCAGGAGCACAGAAGCTGGGGATGCAGCAAGGGCCAAATTTCTGTGGACACAGGACACGTCATAAACGTGCAAGTTGGATAATCTGGATAATGTGAGTGCAGAGTTCCCCCGTGCTCCTACAGCGAGTCAGGCACAGGGGAAGGAGCCCAGAGCCATTGCTGCAAGCTCTGCTCCTCCTCTGGAGGGGCTCCCTCCTCTCCAAAGGTGCAGAGTTCTCCCTACAGACACTGAGTTCCAGGAGCACTCAGCACTCTTATTTTCAAATAGGCCCCATAGAAGGTAAAGCTGTTTTCTGCTGATTTCCTCCATACCCTGTGCATTTGCAGTGTAACTTCTAATTTTTGCACCCTTGGTAAGCAGCTGCTCTGTCTGGGCTGTGACAGGATGTCACAGGGTGTTTGGTGGGTGAAGCACTTCCCCCGAGCCCCCCAGATTCAGCTCTTTGCGGTCCCAGTTCCACCAGTGGCAGGATTGCAGCAGGTTCCTCTTCTAGAAACTCTTCTGCTCTGTGGTTCCCCATTCAGTTCCCTTGAAAGGCTCAGCTGCTGTTTAAAATGCTTTGCTCAGTACAATGGGTTTGACAAAGTCACCCCATCCTGAACCTCAGAGCTGTTCAGTGAGGCTGGGAGAGCCAGCCCTGCATGGGAATGCCACAGAGGGAGGGGATTCCTCCTGTTTTAAATGCAGGAAGACATGCTTCAGGGCTTCACACACTAATGAAAAATAATGAGTTTCCATGAGGGAGAAATAGAACAAACCAGCTTGTGAAGAAAGACAGCCTAGGAGTGATGGCAAGAACAGGTGCCATGCAGAAATATATTGCTCAAAAATGAGGACTAATTTGCACTGTGCAGCCATGAAGCTGTGTGAGCCCCACACAGCTCCTGGCATTCCCCCTTTTCCACTTAGAGGGATAATTAGGAAACATTAGCCAGCCAGCTCGGTGCTCAATCAGCTCAGGGAGAACTTGCCCTTCCCATTTATTGTCCTGGTTTTCACACTTCTCTCCTCTCTGCTCTCACTACTGCAGAGGCACAGAAATCAATCAGGGTCCCAGGGCTTTGGCAAGCATTGTCCATCACAGACAGCAATTCCCCAGCACACGGAGCGCAGGGTAATTCAAAGAAAGCACGACCACGGGCTGTGCTCTTAGGTGAGGGCAATTTCCAAGTATATTTCTGTTTTCTATTTATTTTACACCTTGGTCTGGCCAGAACAGTATTAAGTACTGCAGAGAGAGAGCCCAGCACGGTGAATGAGGTGGCAACAAACTCCTGCGTCTTATCAGAGCATTCAATCACTGTCGGGAAAGTCATCGCCAGCCCAGCAGCTCCCAGAGTGCTTTTTCCTGGGAAATTGCTAAACAGCTTCAGGAGAGCAAAGCCACATTTCTTCTCGCTGCGTGTAATTAATATTTTAGGTACGGCAAGAAGCTCCGTGCCCAGGGAGATCAGTGCCACGTGCTGGGAAACAAAGGCTGTGGGATTCATGGAGGGGCCGTGTTGCCCCTCTGCTCCCACCAAAGGGACATTATGTCCGTCTGAAAGGCCAGTGGATGAATTATTGGATGAATAAATGGTCATGGAGAGAAAGGGGAACCATCTGAAGAGGTTAGAGATGGGATGGTTCCTGGGCTGGGACTGTGGCAGGACCGGGTGAGGAATTACCTGTCAGCTTCATGTGCAGAGCAAAGCTGGGGCAAATGAGCCCTTACTGGAGACGTAATGACCAGTTTGCTCAGCCCCAAAATGGCAGAAATGGGGCTGGACAGGTGACCCCAACCTTACCCATCCTGTGCTTCTGTGAATGCAGGCAGCGTCCTGAGGGGTCCTTATATCTAAATATGACACATAAATGTATATGATATGTGCCTATAAAGATAAAAAGGCAAATTTCATTTCCTCTCAGAAGGCATTCCCATTTACCAAAATATAAACAAAATTTCTTCTAGCTTTCTCATAGACAAATTTAGTTATTAGATTGAAGTTGTACCAAAGTAGTCATTTGAAAACAAAGAATCAGCTTCCCAAATGAGAAATCTCCCTCTTGTGTCATAAAAACCACTTTTCTGTATTACTTCTGGAGAAGTGATGGCTGTTAAATCTTACATAATGTAACACCAGCCTTCCTGAAGTGCTGAGAAAGCCAATTGAGATGGTGCTAGAGTGCCAAGGAATAGAAGGGAAACACTTAGCACTTGAAAATACAAATTGCCTGATTGGAAAAAGGATTTTCCCAAATCCTTTGAACTGGAGCTGCTTCTTGGCTGCTCAAACACTCCAGCACTTCACAAAGTAAGTGAAAGGAGCCACAGCCTGGCTTCCAGGGCTGAGAGGCACTGCCCTGCTGAGCCCGGTGTCTTCTCCCACAAGGTGGGAACAGAGGTTGGGAGCAGCTCCAGGAGCTCCTGGGTGGGGTCCACAAGGACACAGCTCCGTCAGTCTCGGTCCTTCTGGCCCGGGCAAGGGCTGGGAATCAGCAGCCTCACGCTGGCAGAGCCAGACCCCAGCAGGGACCAGGGCTGGATCCAGAACTCCCACAGCCCCAGCGACCAACGCCACTGAAAGGACTTCCTGGGGGAAGGCTCGCACTCATTTGGGTACCTCTGTGTTCCCAGGAGAGGGCATTTACTCCAGGAATAATGCTGAAAGAGTTCTTTTTTTGCACACTCACTTTGGAAGACTGAAACTTTTTTTTGGTTCATATACCATATATTTTTATGAAATGTTTTATTCCCATTTCCCTTTGGTATAATTGGATTTTTCTCAGTAAGCAACAAAATAAAAAAGGAATTTAGAGCATCTTTTCAGCATTCACTAGTTTAAAAGCAAACAATATCCCAACACTTAAAATCAAGGGTGCATTTTGAAAAGCAAGGCAAGGCAGTAACTTCTACTTTAAAAAGCCCTACAAGTTTTATGAAGCTATTTTATGCCATTCTGGAGTTTCAGGAGGGAAGGAAAAAACACTCAGTCAAACCCAGAATGTATTTTTATAGCCGCAAATTTTCTAAAATGAGACTATAGATCTTGTGTTAATATGGGGAGCCTTCAGGAATACACACCCACATGCCAGCACAAACAACACGCAGCTCTAGAGATGGATGTCATACAATATTTAAAAAGAAAAAATACATAACTCCCAGGGAGGCAGGGCTGGCTCTTTTCCCAGATGGATTCTCATTCCGACGGCATCAGGAACATGACAGATGTGCTTCTTCCTAATTGTTTGTGTTTGTGGTTTATCTCTCTTGCCTGTGATACTTCAGGAGAATCTCTCTCTTACCACTTTGTCCCCTCCTGGGAGTTTTCGGTGGTTGATCCTCACAGCAGGACGTGAGCCCATCCCAGCTCCTCCTGTGGCTTCCCAAGGAGCCGGGAGCTCCTGCTCTCGTCCCACAGGACCTGCAGCCCCCCAGGAGCCCCCCGCTCCTACCTGGGACTCTTGTCACAGGTTACAACCAGACACTTGTTCCACCCCCTGCCCTGGGCAGGGACATCTTCCAATATCCCAGGTTGCTCCAAGCCCTGTCCAACGTGGCCTTGAACACTTCCAGGGACAGGGCAGCCACAGACTCTCTGGACACTCTGTGCCAGTACCTCTACTGCATGTTAAAAAATAAAAAGTATAAAGTGACCAAAGAGCCTGGAGAGAGATGTCTTCCAGACCTGGAAAGCCTCCTCCTTGTCCTGTGCAGATGATTTATTGCCCCCTAAACGCAGACCAGTAGGCAACTGAATATATTCTTTATCTTTTAATATATATTTTCTGTATGGACTCAGCTACAAAAAAAAAAGGTTTTTTTCCCCTCAATTGCACTAATTTTCAAGGCTGCAGTTGTTTATTTGCCATTCATGAGACCACCTAGGACGTTTAGGATGCCCAGTCCCTTCAGGTGTTTGCTCTGGGTTCAAGTGTTCTCATGGAGCCCCAGAACAGAGAAGCTTTTGGTGCCAGACGTTCCCTGATGTAACTCATGCATCCGTGACCTTTCCAGGCTCAATTCATCACTAGTCAATCGGCCTCACGCAAAGCTCTTTCTGCACAAAGGTCTCCTTTCTCCTGTGTTTCCAGGAGTGGGACTGGGCAGCATCAGGAATGTTTGCAGCAGGAATGACCAGCAAAAAGATGATCCCGCCGACGGTCCGTGCCAGCCCGGAAACACAAGGAAATACAACCCCTCCCCTGCTATTTTGAGATGTGCATGTTTCAGATGTGTTCAGTGGGATTTGGAGAAATGGCTCCCGAACGCGGAGCTGTGGCAGCGCAGCGAGCGCTGCGGACGCGCGGGGGCGCGGCAGCCCCGCGCACCGGGAGGGACCCGCCGGGCACCGGGGCAGGCGCTGCCCGGGGCTGCGGACCGCGGCTGAGCCCTCCGCCGACGCGGAATGCAGGCGGTGGGGACGGTCCGCGTGTTCTGGGAACGGGAATGTTCTGGGAATGGGTACCCACCGCGGCGATGACTCCCCCGCTGACCGTCACCACTCGGTGTGGATCTCTGTCCCTGCCCACTTTTCCCCCTAAAACCCATTTTTTCCAGGAAGATGAGATGCTGTGCCAGCTCACAGATCCCCGTGGCAGGCTGCACGTCCTGCGCTCGCAGGATGTGGTGTGTTAAGTCAGCTTTTTTTCCCCCAAACTTCCTTCATTTGTGGCACTCCACGAGCCCCCTTCCCCTTTTCTCCAGCCGCAGACTGGGTGAGCTCAGAGTGGGCAGCCCTCCTGCAGACTGCCCATCTCCCCGTGCCAGCAACCACCTTCTCCCCTGGATGTACCCAGCCTTCTGAGAGCATCCCTCTCCTCCTACACCCTCTCCAGCCCATCCCTGCTCCGCCAAGGGCTTCATCTCCATGTCCTAGAGGGGGAGAAAATGCTGTGTAGGAAGTAAAGACAAGCCTGCGATTGGAGCTGCCACCATTTTTCATGTGTGTCATAAAGGGATGTCTGCCCTAAAAGTTTATTGCAAGGATTAAAGAAGAGACAACAGGTGAAAAGCAGAGACAGGAGAAGCACGGGGTAATCACAGTTAGACATTTTAATATACCAGCTGTTTGGCAATGCCACAGGGGCACTTCCAGCCTGGCACAGCTCAGGAGAGGCAATCCACGTGGTTTTTTTCCCTCCTGGCCTCTGAGTCTTCATGACCAGAGGCGCTGCAAAACTTCTAGTAGTTATCAAGGCTGGGAAATAACGCTCAGACAGCCTTGTCTAGACAAAACCATCTTCTGAACGTACTAGACAGGAGGCTGCGAAGGTTAGAGGTGGCATTGTCGCTGTGTAAAGTGGCACTGTGTCACCATGTGACACCTTTTTGCAGTGATTCAGACACTGCTGGTTTCACATCTCGTGTCCCAGGCCCTGTGCTGCAGCAGCTCCGTGTGATCCCAGCGCTGCCCCGCAGTCACACCTGCGGAATCACAAAACCAGGCTGGAAAAGACCTCTGAGATCATCGAGTCCAACGTGTGGCCGAACGCTGCCAACCAGACCAGAGCACCGAGTGCCATGTCCAGTCTTTCCTTAAACAGCTCCAGGGACACCAACTCCACCTCCTCCCTGGGCAGCCCATGCCAATGGCTCATCACCCTTTCTGTGAAGGATTTCTTCCTAATGTTCAAACTAAACCTCCTCTGGTGCAGCTTAAGGTGCTCCCAAGGGTGGGAAAAGCCATTAAAAACGTTCCAGCTCTCTAGAATCGGCGTGTTAGCAATGCTGAGCACATCTCGTGGGAAGCTCAGGGGCGGAATGATTGGCCATGTCCTGCACAGAAAGGGCTCGTTCCCTTTCCTGCTGCCCCGCCGGCTTAGCAGAGTGCTGGGTAAGCAGCTCCGACAGCAAAAAACCTGCTGCCTTCAACAGTGTCAGTGACCCCATGGCTGAGGCACCCACGGCGACTTTCCCTCCAGCAACCGTGTCCAGCATATTCAGGGCTCGTTCCTCAGCTGACAGCAGGTAAATAAATCGAAATGCTGATTTTTCCACAGCACCTCCCCGCAGAAGAGTCACTCGGCACTTGCGAAAGCTCATGGGAAGGAAGCTGTGCCCAGCAGTGAGAGCTGTGCCCCCGCCCAGGGCCTGCCCAGGTGAGTCAGGCCGCGAAGCAGCGCTGTCAGAGTGAAACGGAGATTTGATAAACACCCTCGGGCAAAGCACCAGCCTGCAGAGGGACGCCAAGCTCAGGTGCCACGAGGGGAGCAGGACCTGGCGGTGTCAGGGGAGAGGGACTGTCCGGGAACCGCTGTGAGGGGCACTGCTCTGCCGCAGGAATTCACCGGCCCCGAGCCTCCTCCGGGCCGGCTGAGCCGGCGGGGGCACGGCCCGTGTGCCTGTCCCGGGCACGCCCAGCCCTTCCCGCCGCTGGGCCCGGGCCCGGCCCTGGGATCGGGATGGGGACCGGGACCGGGACCTGGACCGGGACCCGGACCGGGACCGACCCGCGGCCCGGCAGCGGCGGCTCGGGC
>VXAC01002481.1:282413-328397 GCA_013399225.1 Rhipidura dahli | reverse complement strand
GGTGCCGGGGGGCGCGGAGGCCGGGGGGCGTTACCGGGAGCTGGGCGTCGCTGCCCGGTCCGGCCGGGCCCGGTGGACCGAGCGGCGATGGAGCCGGCTGTGGCTCCGCACCGCACCCACGTTCCTCCCTCGCGGGCTCCGGTGCGGCGTTTCCCTTTGTTCGCCGCGGTTGTACCGGGCCGGTGCAGCGCGGGAGCCACCGAGCCCGGCCCCTGCCACCCCTTCCCCGGTGCCGGGCCCCGGGCTGCGCCACTGCCCGGTGTCCCGGGGTGTCCCCGGGTGACCCGCGGTGCCCGCCCGCCCCGGTGCCGGGGGCTCGAGCGATCGTGTGGCTGGAGGGGGCGCGGCTCCCCGGGCGGGGGGGCTGAAGGTCAGAGGAGCCAGCGATGGTTTTAATTCTCTCTCTCGAGGAGCTCCAGTTGCTGCACAGGGGCTGTTCAAGGACCCACTCAAAATACATGCTCAAAATTTTGCTAATTTGCTTCATTCTGAGTATTACTTCAAAAACTAATGGGGTGAGGATGGTTTCTTTTGTGGGTAGATGTCCTTTCTCCTATAGGGCTGAGATACAGAGGTGAAGGAGATATAAACACTTCTCATTTTAACCTGATTCTCCATAATTCTGATGCAATGCCAGGTAGCATTGTGGATCCACAATTATTAAGTCTGTTTTAGGTTTTTTTCATTACATAAACATAGCATGTAATTATTGGAACAACTGAAACACTGCCCGATAGACGCAGCAGCAGTTTCGGGAACTTGTCTGTCTTCTCAAACTGGTCATTTGGGCTCTCCCGTGAATGCGAATGTACGACTGCCTGTGCTGGCTCCTGGAAAATATCCGTTCCTCTTCAGGAACACAGGAAAGAGAGATAAGCTGATTCAGGGTTATTGACATTGTGGCATTGTTGCATTGGTGTAGGTTTAGGAAATACCCTCTTTCAGAGGAAGAAGGAACAAGCAGCTTTGTTCTTCATGATGTTTTTTTATAAAGTAGAAGAGTTTTGAGCCAAGGGCTCTCAGAGATCTTGAAGCTTCCCCTTGACAAGCCGCCCTCCCCGTGCCTAAGGCTGTGCGTTGGGCTCCTCTTTGGTTCCTGCCCCAGACTCCAGCCTTTGCTGAAGTCGGTGGGTGAGGTTCTCTTGTGCTGGCAGCATTCTTTCAGTGGGTTCGTGCCCGTGTGTGTGAGACCAGTGAAATGTAACCTGGAATGGTTTCATAATCATCGCGCCGTGGTTGCGGGCGCGGAGGAGCTGCCACAGGCTGCAAGCTTATCTGTTTTGTTCCTCAAGTGGCACATGCCAGAGATAACTCCCCCTGGTTTGTTGGCTGGCGTGGTTGTACGTACACTTAAACTGCTCTTGATAGTTATTTTCAGTTAAATCCTGGGAAATAATCTTCTTGGAAGAGTTTTATCTCCGTGGAGGGTGGGTATGGGTCTGCTGAGGAGACTCCAGGGGTCCATAGCTGAAAGGAAGCTCACCTTTAGGCAAGCAGAAAGTAATTATCTCTGTTTATGCTCTAAACTCTGGCTTATTGTCCAAAAATGGTGGTGTATCTCAAACTCAGGGGAAATATTTATACTGTCAGACTAAATAACAAGGTCGTTGTGGTTTGTGATCTGTGTGAGCGCACTCAGTGTAGTTCCCTGCATGTAAAGGGGTAATGTGCCCCTAGATCTTGTTTCTGATGCTGGGAAGCTCTGTCTTCTGGTTAAAGGTTTGGAAGTGGAGGGTCAGGTTCCCCAGCTGAAGTGTTCAGGGCCCTTTGGTAGAACAGGACTGTTTGCAAGGGAAAGAACTGGGTAATTGAATAGAGTTAGTGTGGTCTTTTGTTAGAAAGTGGGATGAGGGAAGGCACAGGGATGTGTAGCCTGAAAGCAGCCTTGGAAAAGTCAGCTCAGGAGCCTGGAGGGCTGGGAATGGGTTTGGATTTAGATTTGGATAAGGGAAAAGGAGCTCAAATACATGCTTGTTGGCTCTTTGATCCAGAGATGCTTCTCGTTCCTGTGGAATAATAACATAAAATGAATAGGGTTTTTTTCCCCCCAGTTTTCAGCCCCCAAGTGCTGAGTGGCCCTTAAAGGGAACGCTTGGGATTGTGATCCATTCAGCATAACAGACATCTGCCTGGTATGCTCTAAAGTTCCCTGCAGATCAGTGGAGAATACGGGTACATTTTGGTAGGTTTTTTAGAGCAGTGACTTTATTTGTAGCATCTGCTCTCGGTCTGTTCCCTCAGCAGTGTGGGGTAACTGATGCAAACAAAGCAGCTAGAGATCTTCTCTAGCAGCAGGTTGCACATGAGGAAGCTGAGGCTGTACCATTTATATACCTTTAATGTTACCTCTTTGTTGGATAAATGATTGCTGTGCAAACTGGCTCCTGCTCTTTATTTCTCTTAAGTATTTTTACCTGTATATTTTAGGACAGGGCTTGTTTATGTTATTAAGCGCATTAAAGACTACAGAGGCATGGCAAGAATAGCATGGCTTATTGCTGTAACACTGGGAAGCACAAGTCACAATGGGAATGGTTAGAATATAGAGTAGAAATTATTGCTGCCCTGACTAATAGCTGTAAAATACCAAACTGCAGCCGTTAGCTGTCCTTGCTGTAAGACTGAGCTGTTTGGTAGCTCAAGGGGAGGTGCAGCTGCACATTTCCATGTTATCTCTTTTTGAGGGAAAAGCACGTTGAAAGTCTATGTTCAACATTTACTGTCCTGGGGTAACAGAATTATATGATATACTTTGTTCTAAGATCTTCAAGGAAGCTTTTCCTTTTCCATTCTGGTTTATAATGCCCCAACACTTCCGTAACTTGGTGAGTATCTGGCAATAAAAGTTGTTTCCCATTGGTATTGATTCAGTCTTAGAACCTGTGAATTTAGCTGAGCAAGGACTGAGATGGTTTTGAAATCAAGCCGTGCATCTCCTAAGGTGATGTTTGGATATTCCACATCTAAAGGCTGCCCAGGGAAATGTTGCAGCTTTGACATAAGCACCAACACAAACATGGTAATTACAAAGACTAGCACCTCGCTCTGTCTTTTCTCACTCTGTGTGGCTGCTTAATGTTTTAGCATTTCTTTGCTGCTTCTGTTGCACTTTTCCCATTTTTCTAAGATGCCAAGTTGTAAATCACGCTCCTTCCACGTGGTCTCAGCCAGCCAGGCTCTCCATGGCCAAACCCTCCAGCCATGTCCGGGCCTGGGGGAGGTGGTCAGGCTCCCAGCCTGGACATCTCTCTGTCAAGGTCCATTGGTTGACCAGAAGTGATCAGTGCTGAAGAGTGACCAGCACTGCCCTGGCCCACAAAAATGTGAGTGGAGTCAATACAGTGAGTTTCCTAAATTATGCCTTTGTGTCTTGATCAGGCTTCTTGATCAGGCTTGACACGATGACAAATATGAACAGATTTCCCAAATGTTCCACTTGTGGATTTTCCTCTTGAATACTTGAACGGATCTGCAGCAGGGAACAGAAATGCGATGCTGACAGATCTGTGGTGTCCAGTTCAGTTTGGTTTTGGAACAGCCAGTCGTGGTCACTTCCACTGGCGTTTCCTTGAGCAGCCCACACCAGCGGGAGGGTGAGCCAGGAGAGCCTGTGAGAAACGGTGCTGCTTTATGGGATTTCGTGTGAAACACTGTGTGAGGCAAGAATGTGAGTGTGTGATGAGACACTTCCCTGCTTAGCAGAGGGGCACTGAGGCGATTTCTCTTGCTCTGTGAAGACTACAGAACTTTCTGTTCCCAGCGACTGGAAAATGCTCTGGCGCAAACAAGACAGAACTTGCTTTTGTGTATAACTCTCCAAGGCACAGTTATGCAAATCAGTTGTAAAGCAGCAGTGACTTCAGACAAACTAGACTTCACTTGAATGTTTTAGCTGGATAGACTTCTCCAGAAAGGGCCGGTTTAACCCTTTATCACTTGCCACTGGAGTTTGATATCTCTGAGTAGCTTCTTCATGCTGTAGTATTTTCTGCTTGACACGAAGCATGGTGAAAAATGGACATGACTTGGACTCAGAAAAGTGTATTTGATGGTTGTACAAAGCACAAGACTGTATCAATGGGTATATTTGCATCTGAGGCAGGGATTTAGTCTGAAGTTATTTCCATTTTTAACAAAGTAATGTAGTAAAAAGGGTTATTACTGGACAGTGTTAAGTGTATCAGCAAAGATGCAAGGGAGTATAAAGCTTCTTTCTGTGCAGTTCAGATGATGGATCTTGTATGTAGGCAGTAAAATTACATTTAATAAATGATGGTGATATTGAAACAGTTTGAAAGAATAGTAATTAAGTGTGTATTTTCTGTGGCATTGATTTTTGTAGAGTGGTTTGGGCCTGTTCCATTAGTGTGGATAATGGCATTCCCAGGAAGCGAATCTCAGCTCTGCAGCATTCCCATCACTGTTGAGTTCCTGTGGGTGGCCTGGCTTGGCCTTCGTTCATTTCAGCTCCTTGGTGATGTTTGCAGCTGTGTGGTGCAGATGTGTAATCAATGGGACTTTTAAATATCCATGTTTTTCCCCTCTCCTGTTAACTTTGGCTACTTCTTGGTGAATATTGTGTCCGGTCCTGTTGGCCTGCACATTCTGCCATCACCATCTGGGCGTGCATGTGTTCGTGTCCCTTGGGAGAGGGTGACAAATGCAGCTTCTACAACTGTTCTTGGAAGCTGGAGAGAAAATGATCCCCCCTCAGGGCAATTTGCAATCCAAAAGACTGGGAGCTGAAGTTTAATGCAGATTATACGTCATAGCTTTGAATACTGATTTTAATGTCCAAAGAAATACCTACTAAACTAGGTTTCATTATTTTTCAGGTTTTCAGGATGAATCTGGAAAAACTCAGCAAACCAGAACTACTGACACTGTTTAGCATTCTTGAGGGAGAATTAGAAGCAAGAGATCTTGTCATAGAGGCTTTAAAGGTAGGTTTTAAGTATCAGGGTAAGAAACAAACATGACAACAGTACTACTGTAAGTTCTGCAGAGTGCTTGTATCCAAGGTGGAGTTCAGAGAAGATTTATTACTGGTTCAGAATCTCATCTTAATATCAGCAGGATTACATAATAAATGCTGTATATTATTTTTGTCTTGGAGTCCGTTATCGGAAGCTGGCTGCAGGAAGCATTTTGGTGTTGGGATACAGCGTTACACACGTTTTCATCCTTTCTGATAAAGAACCTCGTGCTTCTGCTGTGTAAAAGGCCTACCAGAATTCCTGTGTAGGCTTTTTTCTCCCTTAACAAGGAGGGCTGCTTAAAGCAGAAACTCTCCTTGCCAAGAGGGATCACAGGTTAGACTTTCAGTGACAGTAACGTCACACTAAATAAAAAGCCTCCATGGCTTTGTGTTGGCTAAGCCACCGTAAGCTGGCACCGCTGAGAGCAGCAGCCCTGAGTGCTCAGCTACTTATTCTTTCCCTTTGCTGGCACGAGCATCAGTGTAACCTTCCAGTGAGGCAGATGCCAGCCAAAACTGCTCCAAAAAGCCATTTTCAATCCGTGTCAGTGCAGCTGAGGTCGTGGTGCTGTGAGAGCGTGTGATGGGACGAGGCAGGGGTGGTGCTGGAGCCTCTTCTGGCAGGTGCAGGAAAACTGCTCGTGGTGCAGGAAAGCTGGCTGAGTGCTGAGGGCTCGGTGCTGCTGCTGACCTGCGTCGGGTGGTGGGGGCTCTGGTGCTCTCTGCTCAGTTTGCTGTGTCAGTATTGGGACTGGTTTGGTTTCTGTTTTGAAACACACTTTCTCCTCTGTCCTGAGATCTGTTTTTTTCATTGTGTGTGGTCAGAATGTGTTACCAAAACAAGCCTCACTTCAGTATTTCAGTGTGAAACGTGTAAAATGGAGCACAGAGAGACCGATGGGAAGAAATGCAGCAGCTCCATTCCAGAGGCTTTTTATTGCCTACTTTCCAGTAGTGTAAAGCAATTATCTTTCCTGTTGAAATTTAACCTGCAGTTCCCTCTTGCATGAGGAGATTAATACAGTAAGAATACCCTTTGACATAATTTGTCAAGTACTCACAACTGAGAAGAAATTAAACGGAATTGTAACCTATGCTTGATAATTATGGAGTATAAAATACTGAGCTAATCAAAGGTTAGTGCCATTTTCCCCTTCCTCTCTCAGGGATGTTCTGTAGTGTTTCAGATTGTGAGCAGAGATGGAAGTGGTGGGAAAGGGCAGTGAAAGCTTCAAATCCAAGCTGGCTCTTGCTGCCCCCTGAGAGGGCACAAATTGCCACCCCTGGAATGTGGCTTCTGCCTGCAGCTCTGTGAGATGTTGTAGGTCTCCAGCTGTGCTGCTCCTCAGCTCCAAAAGCTCGTCCTCAGTGATGCTGCAGCCCAAGCCTGGCTTCCTGCTGGCAGCAGCTCTGTTGCTCTTTTGATACATGGAAGGAAAAGTCATGTAACTGCTTAATCTGCTGGCTGGGCAAAGGTTCAGCAGCAGAGAACTTCCAGCTTTGCTTTGTCCATTTATTTGGAGTATCCAGCTAGAGAAATCCTGGCCTTACACTGTTTTTCTCATTGTTTGCTGATAGTAACTATGGTAACAGCTTTACCATGCCTCACTGGCTGGAAGACTTTGTGTGTAACTAATTAAAGGAAACCTTGGTAATCTGTTTACTCACGTTTTGATGCATAAAAGTGCTGCCCTGAAGAAAAAAAAAAAAACATCTAAGACTGAATTAAAGATTTACACTCTTGAGAGCATTTAGTTTGACTTGCATATATTGGACAAATTGAGTTGTAATTGGCACTGAAAGGAGTTGGGACACCCAGGGCTGGGGGAAGCTGGTGGTTCCACTCACAGGGGAGGGAACTGTCTGACAGGGTCTCACAGCTCTCTCTGTTCCCTGAGTGAAATGGGCAGTACCTGCCTTGGCAGCTGGATTTCCTTGGAAGAGTAATAGTTTTGTGTTAAATGCGGATATGTGTTGGGAGCAGGTGGAGTTCAATCCTGTGAACTTTCTTAGGGGATTGCATAATCCTAGACCACAGCAGTGATTTTCTCCAGCAGTTATGTTAAACACATAGATGTCAGTGGCTGGAAATCAGAATTTTATCTGCCTGTTTGCTTCCCACATAGTAACAAAAACACATTTCCCTTCATGGGCTAATTTTACTTCTGCTACAGATTTAAATGTTTCCGAGCTCTGGTTGAGTCAAATCCTTTGGTGCATTATAGAAAAGGACGAGCACTTGCAGAGGAAGAGTCCCTTGATTTGTAAACATGTAACCTGATGGTGGTACAGTCTGCAATAATTGATATTCCTGCACGCTCAGAGACAAACATTTCGCATCTGGCATTTAGCAGAGAGAATCCATGCGTGCAGATGACAAAGCTTAAAATAGTTTTCTTCTGCCTCATGGTGTCAGGCACTTGTTGGCTGGCACTGGCCCCGTTCTCTCTCTGTCAAAATCAAGCTGCTGAGCCGGGCATTCCAGACACTGCTTGCTGAACTTGCTTCTTTTTTCTCCCTCTTTTCACCCCCTCTCCCCAGGTCTTGACCTTTTCTTCCTTGCTGTCTGACACACTGTATTCAAAATATTCTTTCCCAGTGCTTCAGTTTTCTTCCTCTGTTTTAAAACCTCTTTGGGAAAAAATNTTTTTTTTTTTTTTTGTTTGCCTGAAAGTAGCTTCCTGTCCACTACATAAATCTCAGTGTTCTCCTTGGAACAGATTTTAAGCCTCATTTCTTATTGTGCTCCCTTTCCTGTAGTTATAATTATGTTTATATCATCCAAAAAACCCGGATTCTGTCAGAGAGTTGCATAATCCTGAGAGTCAGACTCTCAGTCCTTACTGCTCTGTAGAAAGGATTGCATGAACCACAGGTTTGCCTTCTGAAATAGCACACCACGACTGGAAACAATTCAATATTTAAATGGATCTCTATCACTGGGTTAGAGCACTTTGTTCCCTCCCCCCTGCTCTTTTAAAGAGAGTTTTCCATACATTAGAACTGAAGTTCTGTTTACTTTTAGAAAACAGGAAGCAGCTTTCTGGCTTATTCTTTTATGTTAATAAGGCCTCAGGCAATTTACACTGGAATAGAAACTATTTTGTGTTAATGACTGGGAGCTGGTATTCATCTCTTTGCTTCTGAGTCCAGTGATTCACTGTAAAGCAACATTAAGGCATTGCAAAACCCAGTGCTGTTTGTTAGTGGTTGTAGAAATTAGGTTTACAGTGCAGTTTCAAAAACTTAAGTCTACCTCTTGTTTAAATAAAAAGACAAGTTCAATAATACAAAACCTTCCTGCTGTTAAATCTTTCACAGATGGGGCAAATTGGGCTTATGCATCACTTACAAAGCAGCTTCCATGCAGCAGTGTTCCCTTGGGTGCTGTCTTGCTGGAACGCAGGCATTCCTTACAGCTTTTCTTGCAAGCTTGGGGAGTTTTTTGTTTATTTCTTGCTGGAAGCAGCACCGTTTGCCAGTGTGTTTAAAAAACTGACTCTCCTCACCTTCACAGCACCCAGGTGTGTGCTGGACAGGAGCAGAGGGGTGTGGAGGGCTTTCCATGCTGGAGGGGCTCCTGCTCTGAATTCTGGCTGTCTGGTGTCGCTGGGCTCCCAGTTTAGGGGTGACCAAAGTGCCATTCTGAGCACGGTGCAGCCCAGGGCCACCATCCCAGGCTGCTGGGAGCCAGGCACAGCCCGGCTTTCACCAGAAGCTCCTGGGGAAAAAAAGTTGCAATTTTGTGGTGCTTGACATTTCCTAAGAAAACTTCTATTTTTCAAAGCTGAGAACAGGTCTTACTTGGGCCAGTGTGGGTAGCTCTCGTTTGTCAGGTCTGCTCGCTTGATATAATGATGGCAATTAAGACAGATGCTGCATTTGAGCAATTTACTTGGTGGCTCTGTGCCTGGCACTGCTGCAGAGCTGGAGCTAATGCAACACTGGAAATCCCACTCCAGCCTTTTGACATTTATTTTTGGGCAAAGCAAGTGGTCCCCACCCCCATTTCCCTTCTCTCTGTCAGTGGTTGCTGTGACCTCAGCCTGTCTTTACTCCCAACTTCTGTCTCTGGGGAGAGACGCTAATAAGGAAGTTCAAGACAGTAAGGAGCTATTTAAAGCTTATTCCACTCTCTGCTGCATGAAGGAGGAATGTCTGTGCAAATTATTACAGGAGAACTGCAAACTCAGTAGCTATAGTTAATTAAGAGTGTGTTTGTCTTGTACCAAGGGTTAAAACCTGAACTCTGAAATTACAGGGAAGAGAAATGTTCTACTTGATGTCCAAAAAAACACTTGAAGTAAGTCTTGGAAATTCCCTGTTTGATGTTCCAGTAAAACAAGTTGTAAAGATTACTGAAAAGAGAGGATATTCTGTCACATAAACAAGGTTTCGGTAGAAGGAAATATTTTATTAAAAAAAACCAGAGAAATAGGTTATGGGAAACATTCATCCCGAAACAGCCTAGAAATCCCAAGAGGAAACAGTAGCTTTTTCCTAACAAAGCAAAGCCTTTGCTTTGCCTGCCTGCACAGGAAACATCTTTTCAGTTAGGTCAGATATTGCTTCTGCCCCATAAAATCAGAATTACCTCTTCCCAAACAGACTGGCAGTGGGCAATTCCCAACAAAGCCAGCCAGTTTCATGTGGAACCCTCTCTGCTTATGCCTAATTTTCCCAGTCTTCTGGAATTTTATTTTTAGGGTAGTTCACACGTATAGTTCCTTCTTGTTTTTAAAAGCACCCCAAGTTTATATGTTACCTTCTTTTCCTGTTGGGAGAGGTCAATTTAATAGTCTTGAAAACTGCTGAATAATCCATTTAGTTGCTTCTGGAATTTGAGTGTTTTGGTGGGAAATTCACAGTTCCGAGATGACAGAGGTGGAGGTGCTGAATTCAAATATCTAATTGCACAGAATTGCATCTTCTTTCAAAGCACCATTGCTGATGTTGGAGGTACAAATGTCATCTCTGGTGTTCAGATTAAATTTTCCACTCCTAAGATAACACTGCACTTTGTAACCTTATTTCCTTTTTATTTAAGCCTTATTTCCTGTAGATTTGTGTTTTCTGTGCTGGGATCTGAGATCTAGTTGATTTTTTTCACTCTGGGCTCACTAATAGAGTGTTTCTCTTCCATCATCAAGTTCCTTCTGTCCTAGAGGTTGAACAGCAACTGTATTTAAGGTAGAATCCAGTTCAGCCAGGGCAAAATCAGAAGTGTTGAAGATGTTTGTAGGTGACCTGCAGTGACAGAGAAGCTGAGCTGCAGGGTTGTCTCGGGGAGGAGCACAAGCCATGGCAGAAGTCACTCTCTGTGGCACTCCCACACCTGTATAAAATAACCCCTGACATTATGGCTCTGTGACTCGATTTTCCAAGAGCTGCCTCAGTGATTTAGGTGGCCCAGGTGGCTGCTCAGTAGGAGCTGCAGCACAGAGGTGGAAAATCCCCGTTTCCATTTCCAAGTGCACAGTGGCCCAAATGCCAAAGCACTGGGCTTGTTTTTGCAAACTTGATGTGGTCAATGTAGGATGACCTGGTTAAGACCTTTTGTAGTCTAGACAACTTTAATTAAATGTTTATGCTCTGCTGGCTACTAAAGAAGAATAGCTGGACTTGAGGAAGCTCTTGATGTTATGATAGTCTCATCTGTTTGTCATGCCGGTTCAGGAGAATACTTAATTGCTCAAAGTAGCAAGGAAGAACTTCTTGTTCTTTCCCAAACAGGAAATAAACCACCCCACTAAATTCAACAGAGTCCAGAGCCCAGTACTGTGAGGAGCAAAGGAAAACATGGCTTTTGTTACACCTTTAGTATTGCAAAAATCACCTTAGTCTCTGGTTTTGGAGCTTTTATTAGGAAGAACTTGCCCAGCAGTAAAGGCAGGGTTTGTTTGCACAGTTGAAGCACCGGTGCCCTTCTGAAGGGTCTCTGCCATGTTTCTGTGCAGAATGGCCAGCACTGGCATGAGTTGAGATTAAGCTCATCTGTCAAAGCAGTTAGGCCAGCTGGATGGAGATCCCAGTTCATATTTACAGACTTATTAATGCTTGAGTCACTTAGAAGTTCCCTCCACACTTATACTGAGGTTGCATTGAGTCATTTTTATAAATGCTTCAGAAAACAGAAGAGTCCCTGTTCCTAAAAAATAAAAAAACCCTGTAGTTTTTCCTGTGATTCATTAAACCAGGGCTGCTCTCGCATTTCCAGGGCTGATCTTTTCCTTCCTCTCCTTTTTATTATTGTGTAAAATTAGAACAATATCTGAAGCTCTGATCAAAGGTATCCACAGTTCCTGATGGATATTGCTGATAGAGAGGGAGAGGTATCTGTAAGTGTGAGCTGTTCCTCTGTGTTTGTTTACTGGAGGGTTAAAATCCAGCTCCAAACTGGAATCACAGGATGAATGTCTCTAATTTGGTCATGGGGAAGATAGAGATATTTTGGGTTGGGTTTTGTATGCCTCTTCTAAGGTAATGCAAACACTTTTCGTTTTAAGAGCAAAAATCAATTTTTTTTCATTTATTTTGTGTTAATCACATGGCTGCATTTCAGACCAGCAAATCCCACCAGCTTTTTGAGTAAAGCCAAGTTTTGTTGTTTAACTCTCACTGTTCCAGTGTAGCTCTACCAGCTGCTGTGTGAGGATGTTCCACAATTCTGTGACTCCTGCTCTTGTGTGCTCGAGGGAAGCATTTGTGGTTTTGATACTGGGACATCAGAAAAGAGCCATTCCAAGAAGTACTGGCTTCTGAGCTGTCTTTTCATTTGAGTCAGGCTCAGTCTTTCCTATCTAAATGATGTCCTTGTGCAGTCCCATAAGAAATGGGTGACAGTTTGCCATTCCTGGGAACTGCACAGCGAGGCTGGCACGGGCTGGCTCTGCATTCAAAGCAGGGAGCTTTGTTCAGCTGAATGCCATTCCCAGCATCAGCAGAGTTGGGGTTGTGGGACTCATGTTTGGAGCCCTCCACCAGCTCCAAAAAGCTGCTGTGCTTGACTTGGAAGGGGTTCTCTGTTGTTTGTGCTCTGCCCAGTGGCAGCAGAGGGGTGAAGCACAGCTGAGAAGGTGCAGACAGCGTTTGTTTGGGGCAGGTGCTCAAGGAACAGACAGTGCTGTGTGTGTGCTCTGGCAGGAAAAGTGCATTTGGGATCAGAGCCCTCCTGTAGGTCACAGATGCTAAAATACCTGTGTCCTCACTGAGGACAGGCCAGTGCAGAGCAGAACAGTCATTTATATGCTGTAGAAAAGAAAAGGTGTGAATTGTCATGGTAACCAGTCCTTACAAGACAATATGAATCAAGAGGAATCAGGTTGAAGTCTCATGTTCAGGTGCTGTTTCTTGGCAGGAGCATCAGCTGGGCACAGGGTCGTGCTGTCTGTGACACGCAGGGGAATGAAACACTGTCACAGTGTTTCACAAATGCTCAGAATTCAGCCCAGAACAATTTCACTGAAAATCAATGGTTATATTTCTTAGAGCCGAGACAGCTCTGAGGGCTCTTTTCAGTCTAGATCAGGTTTCTTCCTATGTCTTTTGTTGCATAAATATTTGGTTGCATATGGTTTCTTATCATAGTGGTAAACATGCAGATAATACCTTCATATCTATCTGTTTATGAAATTTTGTTTTGTTTTTATAACTTTACACTTTAGAACAGTCATCACTGAATAGGATAAGCCTATTGGTGCCATAACAAATAGATTTCCAGATGGAATGGCTGATTCACAGAAAAAGTGGGGTTGGGAAAGACCTCTGAGCTCATCAAATCCAGCCATTAAACGCTGTAAATGTAGAGCCTAGGATGTGTGAGTTGGCTTAATTCTTACAAGCACCAAAAGAAACTTCATCAGTCCTGTCTTGCTTCTTGAGAAACTAAACTCTGTTTAGTCTGGATGAGAACATTACTGATTTTATTAACAATTCACAGATTTATAGGCTCTTGCAAGAATGAAACTCATTAATTGCTCAACATGAAATTCTTTGATGGTGACATAGTTAAAGAAACCACACAACTGCTCCTTTCACTGATGCGACAATAAATGATTAAATCTTTTGTTGAGCAAGAGTTGGTACTTACCTTCTTCCCTTTCACACAGCTGTGGAATGTAAGTCATGGCCGTGGCAGGTAGCTGTGGTATGAGGATGTTTGTAGACTGAATATATTGTGGAGATGCTATGTTTTTAAGCAAGATTTTTCTTTATTTCCTTTATTTCTAGCAGATAACAGGATATGAATCAGACTGTGTTAAAGTCTCCTTAGATGGAAAACTGGGGGAAATGAATATTAACTGTAAATCCCTGTCTTCCTTAGCTAGTATAAGTATATTAAAATGCAAATCTGTTTTTGTGTTGCAGGCCCAGCACAGGGACACGTTCATTGAGGAACGCTATGGGAAATACAACATCAGTGATCCACTGATGGCTCTGCAGAGAGATTTTGAGACCCTGAAAGAGGGGAATCATGGTGAAAAGCAGCCAGTATGCTCCAATCCTTTGTCTATTTTGAAAGTGGTGATGAAACATTGCAAGAATATGCAGGAGAGAATGCTATCCCAACTAGCTGCTGCGGAAAGCAGACACAGAAAGGTAGGTTTTGCCTCAATTAAGATGTGCAGAAGTTAATAGTTGCATTTTGATAACATGTTAACTTCAGCAAAAACACTTAACTGCCCTGAGGTTTGGTAACTGAAAGGACTTTGCACCTTTGTTTAAACTTCTCACTCCAGATGATGCAGCTGGTGAGCTGATTAGTTATAATTCCAGAATTTGAAATATACACAAGATGTTTTTGTTAGGACACACCAGAAAGGAACTAGCTGACAGCTGGGAGGTGTAATGCTTCCCAGAGTGCAAGAAAGGGTTTCTGGAAGATGAAATTCTCAGCAGACCTACCACTGTCCTGCCTGGGACCTGTTCTCTGTGGTTATTGAAAAGCTGGTGCCAGGGGAAAACACCTCCTTGCACTTCCCTAAGGAAGAATGGAGTGACCAAAAGTATTTTTCATGCCATTTGGCCTTTTTAATGAAGCACATATTATTCTTCAGGCACACATTTAATGAATATTGACACCAGTATTTGGTCATGTGAGACTCTACTTCCACAAAAATTGAAGTCACCAGAAGTAAACGAGGCTCTGCTTCACTTTTCAGCCAAATATCCAGCTAAATCTTACTAGTCAAATCAGATATTTTTTCACCTTTTCCTCTTCCTGTCTACTTCTGTGGAAAGCTTCCTGTATACTTGATATTTAAGCATTATTTGGAAACTTAAATTTCAGGGAGACTGAGGAGCTGCTAAATTCGTGGTGAGCATGTATTTGGAGGGCTTAGTTTTGGTGATGAGATACAGCAGGGCCTTTTGGGAAGTTTGTATTCTGGCTTCTTTGTTAATAGCATTTCAATTATTCATGTAATTCAGTGTTAAAGCTGAAGGAGCTCCTTCACTGGGTCCTTATGGGAAGCAGTTTCACTTCAAGAGCTCATCTTGTTCATAAGTGGAAGAACAAATTAATGTTCTTTAAAATAAACTTTACACTGGAGTCCTCAGATCCCTGTAAGGGCCTGGGGAGAACCCTGTGTGGGAATTGCTGCTGGAGCTGCAGCAGGGACCGTGCTGACTGTGCCTCCTGGACCCGGCACCTCTGCCCCTGCCAGGAAATTCTGAGCTTGAAGGGACAAGAGGCACAAAATGAAGTACAGGAATTTCCAGCTGAATATGAGGAAAAATTGACTAACATTGAGGGTGACAGAACACTGGAACAGGCTGTGGAGAGGTTGTATCTTCCCTGCAGATATTCAGAACCCTCCTGGACTGCTGTGTGCATCCTGCGCCAGGTGACCCTGCCTTGGCAAGGGGGTTGGACTGGATGATCTCCAGAGATCCAACCCCAGCCGTTCTGGGGTGAGGGCACCATTCATAACATGAACTTCTCACAGATATTGCACAGTCTGGGGGAAAAGTGTGCAATTTAGGTATTTAATAATAAAATGAACATGGATCCAGTGTGAGGTTTTCTTAACGTCTTTCACAAACTGACTCGATTTGACCAGATAATAACATACACTGCAGTTGTCCAAAAGCTGCTTTTCTGCAGGATTTGAGTTGAACTTGGGTGTCTGAGGCTGCCGTGGTTGCTCTCTCGTGTCATTCTGGATGTGTGCCAAGGCGCTGATCTCTTCCTGCCTGGGAGGGCAGCTGCACATTGAAGTGGCTGATGTTTGTTGGGCAGGTGATCCTGGACCTGGAGGAGGAGAGACAGCGGCACGCCCAGGACACGGCGGAGGGGGATGATGTCACCTACATGCTGGAGAAGGAGCGGGAGCGGCTCACCCAGCAGGTACCAGCCCACAGAAACCCCGGGCTCCTGGGCGGTGAACTCGGCAGGGATGTGGTGAAAGAGTAGCAGGAACCTCCCTCTGTAAGGCACTCCTAGCTTTTATCACCTTGATATGAAAAACAACCTGAAATTTCTCAGTGTGTTCTGGTAGCTGAGCAGTGCTAAAAGGTATTAATAGGCAATCAAATGCTCTGAACTCTTACTTCAGCCCAAAATCTGATGAGTTCTGAAGAACAGGGCTGCACTTAAAATTGATAGCACTCTGCTGTACTCAAAATTCAGAGTAAGTCATGTAAGATCTCCTGGGGGTGTTATTCAGAGACACTAATAAATATTTAAGCCACAGTTTTCTGTTACTCAAGCGCTGTAGCCTTTATTGAGCATACATAACACATCAGCATTTTAAAGTCTAAATGCCTTTAAAAGGCAAACTGACAAAGTAGTAAATGAGGTGGAAGGAAGCTTCGCTTGTTCAGTCAGTGCATGGCAGACTGAGTGTATATCTCACTAAAGGTCAATTGAATTTCATACAGGATAAAACTACTAGTAAGAAATAATTGTTACTATGTGCAGGCTGAGTCGTTCCAGACTGTCTTGCAGATTTCTGAGGCAATATCCTCTTTCTTAGCCTCTGTCTTCTTTTACTGTGTAACTTCTCCAAGATACACAGTAAATCTTCCCTTTTGGGGTGTTGCCCTGCATTCACTTTCAGGAGGTTTTATGGTACCCTTACAACCTTTTTTGTTCTTAACTTCCAGGTGGAGTTTGAAAAATCCCAAGTGAAAAAGTTTGAAAAAGAACAGAAGAAGCTGTCAAGCCAGTTGGAGGAGGAAAGAGCACGCCACAAGCAACTGTCCTCCATGCTTGTTGTGGAGTGCAAGAAAGCCACTGCCAAAGCAGCTGAAGAGGGCCAGAAGACAGCAGAACTGAGCTTGAAATTGGAAAAGGAGAAGAGTAAGGTGAGTAAACTGGAAGAGGAGCTGGCAGCCAAGAGGAAGCGGGGTTTGCAGATGGAAGCCCAAGTAGAAAAGCAGCTCTCAGAGTTTGACATTGAAAGAGAACAGCTGAAAGCTAAGCTGAACAGAGAAGAAAACCGTACAAAAGCACTCAAAGAAGAGGTGGAATGTCTGAAGAAAGCCCTGAAAGAGCTGGAGGCTTCTTGCCAGGAGCACAGTCCCTCCGAGCCTGTGCAGCCCAGCCCCTCGGTGATATCGAGGGGGGTCACGACTGACAGTCCCCCAGTGAAGTCTGTGTCCTGCCAGACCGAGTGTCTGCAGGCAGAGCGAGCCAACCCTGCCAGCAGCAGCAAAGCTGCTCACACCGTGTTTGCCAGCCCCTCCACACCTGTTCATTCCTATGCAAAATCCAACGGGCACTGTGACACAGACGGGCAGACAGGTGGGGAGCTACTGCCGGCAAATGCTGCAGAGAGCCAGGTTCAGAGGGAGAGATCTGCTGCAGCCTCAGAAAATTCTGTGGAGAATGGAAGTTCTCCTGTGAGAATGGAGTCTCCGGTGCATCTGATGTCCCAGCTCCCCTCTGCTGGGGTGTCCCTGTCTCCCAGCAGCACAGCTGCCTCCTCCCTGACCCCTTCTCCCTGCTCCTCTCCGGTGCTGACGAAACGCTTGGTGGGAGCCTCTGCCAGCAGCCCTGGCTACCAGTCCTCCTACCAGGTGGGCATCAACCAGCGTTTCCACGCAGCTCGGCACAAGTTCCAGGCTCAAGCAGAGCAGGACCATCAGTCCAGCGGCCTGCAGAGCCCACCCTCCCGGGATTTGTCTCCCACCCTGGCAGACAACTCCGCTGCCAAGCAGCTGGCTCGCAACACGGTCACCCAGGTGCTGAGCAGGTTCACCAGCCAGCAGGGCCCCATCAAGCCTGTCTCCCCCAACAGCTCCCCTTTTGGCACGGACTATCGGAGCCTGGCAAACGCTGTCAGCCCCAAAACCGACTCTGGTCACTCTCCAAGCCCTGTCAAGGTTTCCAGTCCGCTGAGCCCGTTGTCTCCTGGAATTAAGTCACCAACCATTCCTAGAGCAGAAAGAGGGAACCCTCCACCCATTCCTCCAAAGAAACCTGGCCTCGCTCAGTCACCTGCTGCTCCTGCTCCACTAACCAAAACCTCCTCCCAGGCCTCCTCCCTGGGTGCCCCCATGGACGTGGCAAGTAGCTGCTCCAACAACACTGTCGTGTCAAATGGCAAGGACCTGGAGATCCTCCTGCCAAGCAGCAGCTAGTCTCCAGAAAACGGGAATGTGACATTCCACAGCTTAGCTTACCCTGGAGCTAAGACACTGTTTTTCCACTCCATGTTATTTATTTCCATAGTAGCAGATTCTGTCTGTATAAAGCATTTAGTATATATTTTTTTTCTTTTTAATAGGTAGGAAAATATTTTTGTTTATGAAGAAACCTTAACTACAGCTATACAGTAGCCTCCAAATGTCTCGTGGCAACAGTCAAATCATTAGAGATGACAACCATAATCATGTGGTGGGACCTATCAACCTCTAATGGGACTGAAATGCTACTTTTAAATTATGCAGAAATAATTTTTGCAGACTTTTTACTCCAGATGAACATTTTATAAAAGTGCCTGAACTAAGCCTGCAATATGAATGTGATTCTTGGGAAAAGGTGAGGAGGGGAACATCTAGCTGCAGAAACAAATTCTTCTGAGTCCTGAATGTTGAAACCAGCACTGGTTTTCCTTCTAATTCTCTCCACTTGCTAAGATAAGTTAGCAAATGTGCTTCAAATTCTGCAAGGTGACCACCGGACTGGTGCAGCCAGCCAGGCTGTGTCCTCCAGGACATAGCTCCCAGCTCATTGAGGAAGCACACATGAGTTCTTGGGATAAAATTCAGTTGTGATATCATCCAGATTACCTCTCTGTCAGTATTCCTTGTCCATGTAGTTCTTTCTGCTTTCCTGACAAGATGCCTATGGCTAAACTCTGGTTTCTGGTGTATCACCTGGAATTTTCAAGCTCTTCAAGCATTCTACTGTTGTGTGTAGAATTTCTGAGAAAAGGATATTCCTGTTTCTTGGCAAAGATCTCACTATTACTTAGTGAGAAAAATAGCTTGTCCATACAGTACAGGTTTTTTTTCAACAGTAACGTGGGATCTTCGACTACAAACAAAAGCAATAATTTTGTTCCTCCTCTGTGTCAGTTAAGTCTGACCTGGATTTTACCCACTAGCTATGGCTAGCTTTCCTTGGCCGCCAATGTGGAACCAAATCATTGCTGCTGTGGAATTGAATATGTAGGTCTGTGTAAGTATGCCACACACATGCATACTAAACACAGTGTACTAGGGAAATATTTATCTATTCTTGATCTTCTGCCTCATAGGAAGAAAACATGGTAATTCACTGAGATTTTAAGAAATTCCTCAGTGAGGAATTGCCTAAGTTTGAGGCAGATCATGTGTGTGAAGAAGTATTTGGACCCAGGAGAAGCAGCTGGTTCCTGTGCAGAAACGTTTGCTGCAAGAAAACCAGTGGGCACAGCACAGCGAGGTTGTGAGTCACTGCGCTGAGAAATGCAGGACAAACACCAGGGATCAGTGGCAGAGGCTGAGAGCACGACCCCAAGTTAATGATCTCAGGTGTTGGATGTGAGCTGATCCTAAATTTAGAAACTGGACTTGCTGCTTGGTGCCATCCAGCGTTGGGCACTTCCCTCGGCAGCAGAGTCGTGTTTGCACAGAGCACAGCTTCCACTGCCACACACACGTTCTCCTCTGACACTTTTGTGTTCCATCAGACAAAATCCCTTTGTTGTGGGGAAGCCACATCCACCCCTGTGCCATGGGAGGACGCAGAACTGTCCATGGCAGAGGTTCCTTTGGGCTTTGAGCCTCAGTCTGCCGGACAGTGGAGCTCTGTGCTGCTCTGAGGTGGCGTTGGACTGACCCCACACAGCCGTGGCAGGGGGCTGGAGGTTTGCAGAAACCTCTTAGTAGCCTTTTAGGTAGTGGTATGATGGGCTCTTGTTCCTAATCCAGTGGAGCAGTCTGTGTACTGGCAGCAGGGAAACAGAGGCAGCCAGAGCTAAGTGAGCAGCGACTCTTTGGACTCTTTTGGAAGCACATTTATTACTTTTTTAACTAAGTGTCCACAGCAGATTTTTTTTCTTGCTGAGAATAATGTAAAAATGGATGGGCAGATGGATTTTGGCCCGTGTATCCCTTCTGATTGAAAAGTGAGGCTTTTGTATACACTGCTTTAATGAGTTTCTTTGCTTTTACATTAATCTGACTGGTATTATCCCCTTTATTGATAGCTCTAGAGAGAGAGATACTATGATGAAGTCTAATAGCAAATGCACTGAGTACTGTTTCTTCTAAAATATAATATGGGAAGGGGGTATGCAAAAGAATGTATTTTTGCTAGTAGACTAACTTCTGAAAGAAACTAAGCACAAGGGATTAAAATGGATCCAACTAATTCAGTAAGACATTTAGAGTTAGTATTTAACTGTTGATGTAGATTCTGTGTGGAAGCAACTAAATATTTCTTCTCTAACTCACGTGTCCTAAGCAGACATTGTTGCAGAGTTTGTCACTGGCTAATGGAGTATAATGAAGTGCAAAACATATAACACTAGTATTAATTCATTAACACTTGTAAATTTGTAAAGCCAAATGTACCAAGCTGAAGTCTTTAATCATTTTTATAGCTGATGGCATTAAACATGTTAAACATTCGTATTATCAATAAAGGATTTTATTTTTAAGATGTGCAAATTGCTTAAGGAAATGTTTGGTGTTGGGGCTGCCCAGCAGGAAACAATCCTGGTGGTGTTACCTGGGCATCTGCTCACCTGGAACCCAGAGCTTTAATGGAAGCTCCAAAATGTCAGAAGAAAGCAAATTTCTTGGGAGTACGGTGGATCCTGAGCAGTCTTGGCTGCTGCAGCCTGAGCATTTTGCTCCTCCATCTCCACCCACCTGCAGCTGCTGGTGCTGTAAGTTGTGTTTCAGGTGGCACAGCACGCTCCGGGTGCTCCAGACAACTCTGGCTTTCATGTATTTTCAAGTAAAAACAGTTTTCCTGGAGTATGTCCTTGCCACAGTGTGATGATGCTGAATGGATAGCACTTCATATTAATGCACTCTTCGGGGTTTGGGGGGAAGGAGATACCCCAGTCCCCTGCTGATGGTTCAGACAGGATACACACTCA
Organism: Rhipidura dahli; assembly: GCA_013399225.1. Lineage (NCBI taxonomy): Eukaryota > Metazoa > Chordata > Aves > Passeriformes > Rhipiduridae > Rhipidura > Rhipidura dahli. The sequence continues at coordinate 307,880 of VXAC01002481.1, read as the reverse complement.
CGGGAATTCCCTCTGCTGCTGAGGAGTGCAGCTCGGTTATGTCACAGGATACAGCTGGGAACAGACCCTGGCTGCAGGAAAAGCCGCTTGGGCTGAGATGCAGCGTGTCCGTGCACAGAACCATCAGCCCTCTGCCCTGGAGAGCTGGGGCTTCTGCGGGTGCCTCCCTGCCCTCCTGCAGGGCAGAGCCCACAGCTCCCGAGTGACCTGATTTCCTTTATCTTTACATCAGTTCCGTTGAACAGGTTTTGCAGCAGCCTGGGAGGAAGCTCTTTGTTCATCTCTCGGGGCTTGATGACATCCCTGCGGCCGTGCCAGTGCTGGTACCAGCCGAAAGCCACCGAACTGGTGCTGCTTCCTGCCCGGGACAGCCGGAGGTGAGGAGCCCTGCCCGGACAGGAACGGGAACTGGAGCGGCTCAGCCACAGCCCTGATGGCTTTTTATAGCAGCGGCTGTGGCGGGTCCTTGCCCAGGGCTGGAATGCTGACAAACCTCTGGGTAAACACCTCCGTGCTGGTTCCTCGTGCCTCCGACACGCCGCGGTGCGCGCTGAGCACGGGCGGTGTCCCGGCCCCGGACGGGGCGAGGCTGGAGCCCGTTTTCGGTGGGACGGGACGAAGCCAGTCCTGATCCTTGTCCCGCTGCCCGCTCGCAGCCGGTTTCTGTGCAGGGGAGAGGGAATCAGTTCTTTGGGCACAAGGAATTCCTTCATCCCCCAAAACGCATCCGTGCCAGTTCGGTTTCTGCGTGTGCGGGGCGAGGAGAGGACCGGGAGTTGTATGGGACACGGAGAGGGGTCCAAGGGTCTGTGCAGGGCGAGGAGGGAGCCCAGGGATTTGTGTGGGGCAAAGACAGGGCCTGGGGGTTGGCCACCCTCTGCCCATAGGCTGCAGGCGCTGCCGGCTGTGGGGCTGCGGCTGGCGGGCGTTATCCCGGGCCACCCCTGCTCCCGGGAGAGCCGGGGCTGCACCCCCCGATCCCCGCCCTGCCTCCAGCGCTCCCGGGCCGGGCAGGAGAGCTCAAGGCAGCCCAGGAGAATGACGAGGAGCTCAGGACCGGGCACCTCATTGCAGCCCGGGAAGGGCTCGTCCCGTGCCCGGTGCGCAGCGCAGCGGGGCCGCTGGAGGGCGACCGGCACCCGGGAACGGGAAGGGACCGGGAAGGGGAACGGGCCGGGGCCGCTCCCCGCCCGCTGCTCCCGCCCGGACCCGCTCCGCGGCCGCTTCGGGCAGACCGCGCTGGGCAGCGGCAGCGCCGCAGCCGGGACGGGTCCCGGCGCTGGGCTCCCACATCGCGGGGAAGCGCACCGAAGGGCAGGGCACCCCTATCGCCGGGCATCCACCCCACAGGGAATCATCCAGGAAGCGTGGTTGCCCCCAAATGTTGCGACCTAGTGTCAGGAAAAGCTGTTTTTCTTTGGAGGGCATTCGGCCTGAGCACCAGCTCCGGGCCGTCCCGCCCGCGGTGCCCGTGCGGGGACACGGTTTGTTTGCACAGCCCAGCCCTGGCTCTCGCCCTCCGCCGGGGTGCACGCGGCCAAGGAAGGCTTCAAGAGCTGAGTGTTGTTGTGAAAACTTTTCATGCTGCAGGTTTAGCACAAGCAAACATGCCAAGAAGCTGAGCTTTGCTTACCCCACTTCCCTGCCCCGCTAATTCCGCCTCGGCCACCGCTGCTGATAACCCCTGGGCGCCGGCCCGGCGCCGCACTCACCGCCACGGCCCCATCACCCGGCAGCTGCCAGCCCGGGAACAACCCACCTTTAACAGCAGGTTAAAGGATCTGGGAAAATCACTTTCAGGGCAATCGTGTCTTTCGGGATGAAAACAGTGAAAGCAGCACACACGGGGCTAGATTTGGATGTTGTAACACCACGTGTCTCTGCAACAGGATACAGGGAGGCTGCTCAGGTCTCAGCTCGCTGCTGGTCCCAGGTGATGCAGGGATGTGCAGAGCTCCCCACCTCAGTCACTGGTCCCCTGCACTGCCCTCCCACAGGGTGAACAGCTCTTGAGTGCCTTACACACAAGGGAATCCAGCTGAAGATCTGATTCTGATTGTCTTCATCCTGCTCTGAAAGCAATAGGGGAATTTTTCGTGTGGAGTCCAAGAGCTGTTTACGCATTGATGCCACAGCTCCAAGTGCTGCTCACAAAGAGCTGGAGGAGCAACACATTCACTGGGGCCTGGGCACAAAGTTGCCTGGTGCCCCCATGCCATGGACAGAGACCCCTCCGGAGCTCCTGTGCTGCCCAGCAGTGCCCAGTGCTCCCTGCTTGCCTCCCATCCCATCCGAGGACAGATCTGCTGCTGCCAGCACCTCCAGCCAGGTGCCCGAAATGGGAAGACGGTGTCTGATGGTTGCGAGCTGGTAGAGCTGCAAACCCTAAGCAAACCCTGGGGGCTGGAGGGTGAAGAGCAGGGTCTCCAAGGTGTCTTGGAGGAACAGCTGCCCACAGGCAAGTTTTGGGCCAGGCACAACACTCAGGGTGTTTAATGCAAGGTCACACTGTGACAAAATAGACCGAGACACAGCCTGGCTCTTAGGGAGCAGGGGACAGGACCTGTCCCACTGTGTTCCCTACAGCCCACAGCAGCTTGTCGGGTGGGTTCCTGGGAATCCCTTGGTGTGCAGCCTGCCCAGACCACGATGAGCCTTCTGAAGGCACCAGGCTGGGGTAGCCCGTCCTTCCCGGGCACAGCAAAGGGACGGAGGCTCCACGGGGAGCCCGGCTCTGCCGCAGCTGCCTCTCGTCTGCAGGAGCCTCACGGCAGCGCGGTTTCGGCCGGGTGATTCATCTTTTGTCACAGAGCAATAAGGAGAACCGGCAATTAATAAAGCCCTGGCTTAGGCAGGAACACGGCTCTGCCGTCCCCGCCGTAAACACCGCCCTTCCCTGCCGGCGACTCAGGATGCGCCGGCGGCCGGGCACGGGCTCAGCGCAGATGTTCCCGAGGGAACCAGGGTCAGGACTGTTTGACGAGGAGGAATCACCAGCGGGAGGATGTTTGTTTTTGTAGCAGCTGGATGTGTCTCGGGGAGGGATGGGAACGTCTTCTGTCACTCGTGGGCCGGGAGGAGGCTGGCAGGGCAGGGATAAAGCTCCTGACAAGTTTGGACTAGCAGGCGAGTTGATTAGCTGAGAGATGAAAATTCACAGCTCGGCTCTTGCCGGGGCCGTGAGCTGCTGGAGAGGTGTTTATGTGAGGGGAGAGCCCCCCGTGGCTGCTGCCCCACAGCTCGGCCCCCGGTGGGGCAGAGCCGGCGCTCCCCGTGAGCCACGGCAGCGCTGGGCCGGGCAGAGCGCCTCGGGACGGCGCTGGGTCTCCAAGGCAAGGGCATCCGTGGATCCGCAGGTCACCGTGGTCACCCGAACGCCACCACAGCAGCCTGGACGTGCCCCGTGTCCCACCGCGGCTGTGGGCACTGGGCTCTGGGCACCAGGCACTGCCTCGGGGTTAGTTTGGGGTGAGGGTGACAAAGAAACCCGGCCTGGCAAGTGCAGGCACTTGTCAGCTGAGAGCCCGGGCTGGGCTGTGTCTGATGGTACCGATTACCCGATGATAGACAGAGATAAATGTGTACAGCTGAAGGCAGAATAAATCGATGCTATATGTTGTATAATTGTCTTGAAAATAAGGTAATGCCTGGCTCTTGGAATGCTTTGATCTTATCAGAAAGACAAGGAATACACTAATGGCTTTAATTAGACTTTGGGGATGAAATGAATTCATCCTCCTGGGTCAGCTGGTTTCTGGAATTGACCACTGGTGGGGATAAAAAGGCTTTAATCAGATTTAGGCTCTTTAATACCCGCAATGGTGTGTGTCTGCATGTGTGATACAGACCTGCTGCTCAGGGTGTTTTGGTGGGGGCTCTGAAGGCTCCATGTGCTTGGGCTTCCAGTGCCACTGAGAGCCGTTTTTCAATGTTCTTTTCCAGCTGAGTTTAAGCTCAGCAGAAGCTACTAGTTTTATTTATTGACTTCTAAGTTGAAAACAACTTCTCAAAAAGCAGTGGAAAGCTGGGAATCGTTTAGTTTCCCAACAGCAGGATCAAGGCAGCTGCTCCAGCAGCAAAGCAGCAAGCTGGTCATGTATTTAATTGTTAATTATTGCAAGTACTGGCTACAGTTGAAGCAGGGGGAAAGCTTCTTTTCTCTCTAGGAAAACATCTTTGTGCTGTCCCTGAGAACACGTCGAATAAGGAGCACTTGCTGCACAGAGGATGAGCAAGGTCTGACTCAGTGCCGTGACTCACCGGGTGAAGCCGTTGCTCATCCACAGGCTGATGTGAAGAGGGGTGGGGATGTCCCAGCTCTCAGGGGGCTCTGCCTCTCCTCCCCCCACGCCTGTGTCGGGGCCGTGTCCCTGAGTGTCCCCTGAGCAGCCTCACAGCAGCATCCCTGAGTGCCTGAGGGTTTGGCTGGGGCTGGGATTTTTCAGAGGCTGCACCTGACCTTCCCTCGGTTATTTCCCAGCAGAACTGGAGTGCTTGCTAAGCAGCAACAGCCCAGATGCTGACGCTAAACACACAGAAGTTATTCCTCCCGGGCTGTGTTTATGTCTTCCCTGTTGTAACTACAGATTTGGATTATTTTGGTCGGTTGACATTATCTGTCGTGCTTCCCTTATGTTAATTTGTTGGGCTTAGATGAGCTCCTGAAAAGGATTTAATAGCAAGAGCTGCTGCCAATGAAAGCACAACCTTGTTCCACACTTACTGTGCAGCCAAACCCTCGGAACGCCGAGCCTCCAGGCGTGGTGTCAACTCCCTGCAAGTAGCTGAGGTTTCGTGTGAGCACAGGCAAGAGCACCGTGAGGGCAGCACTTGCCCCACAGGCAAAGGAGGTAGGTCTCAGCTCTGCCAGACCATGAGCCCCCCGGGAGCACCCTCATGGTGCTGGAGACAGGGAAAGCCACAGCTCAGCCTCATGCAGAGAGCACCCAGTATTTGGCAATTCTGGCTGAAGCGGCAGGGCCGTGGCAGTGGCCTCCAAAACGGGGAGCAATGATGCGGCTCCTCCGTTCCCAGATCCATAGGGATGCCCATTCTGTGTTCCTCCTCCCAGAGGGGTGACCCCAGGGGACACCCCCGTGGGTGTCCCACCAGCAGCACCACTCTGATGGGAGAGGAGGATGCGGAAATGCGAGGGGAGGAAGGGCACCCAGGGACCTGTCCCCCTCCACCACCCCACTTGCCACATTGCCCCAGGATGTGAGATCCCCGTGTATGTGGGAAAGCTCCTCGCCTCGGCACAAACACACACATGCTTAGTAACATAATCTCTTAAAAGCAAAATCCCAGAAATTCCTTTTTCTTCGTGGAAAATGTTGCCTGGGGGAGAAACTCATAATGAAGGATGAAAGCTTAATCCTTGAAGCAGAGCAGGACTGGGGGGGTAAGAGTATAAACATGACAGTTGTTGCTCAGTGAGTCGGAAAAAAAAGGTGAAGGGATAAAAGTTGTGGTGGGGCAGGAGGGGATGGGCTGCAGGAGCCCCGGCAGCGCATCCTCCCTGACTGGGTCGTATCCATCATCCCAGTGTTGGCCATGACAAATGCACAGGTTATCCTGGCAACTTCAGGAAGAGAAAAATGCTCTGTGCTCTGGTGAGTAAAGGTGGGAGAGTAAATGATGCTCTGTACCTGTGTAATTCACTGCTGGGGACAGCCCTGGCTCACCAGGTATCAGCATTAGCAACACTGGGAAGGAGCTTTAATCAAGATCAGGCATTGCGTTTTATAAAACAAAGCACCCGTGTCTCTCAGACTGATTTTTGTGCTTTTTCTGAGCCATTAGCATGGATGCTGGCAGGTGATGGGACACTGCTCAGAAGCAGCTTCACAACACCTCACTGCCATCCCCCAGTAACCACCGCTCTAACCTGCCTTCTTCAAAGCCAGAGAAAACCTGTTTACATCAGAGTTAAACCTTCTGCAGTGCTGCTTAATTTAAGCTGAACCTCCCTGCCAGCAGGCAGCAGGAGAGGCAGGGCAGTGGCAGGGCAGGTGGCAGGAGGAGAGCATAGCTCACAGCTGGGGACAGGGACAGGGTCGTGCACTGGTGGCCACACTCACGGTAGTGGAAGGAGTTGGGCTGATGGTTTGGGGCAGAAATGGGCATTGTCCGTGGGTCCCAGTGGCTCTTGGCAGGTCCCAGCCAGCCAGGCCAGGTCAGAGCCATTGTGTGTCCCAGGAGGTTCCCAAGAAAAAAGCTCCCCAGTCTGTGAAAGGGGTTTTCCTTGCACGGCATCCCCAGCCCAAGAGGGAAAAACAAACAAACTCCACTTCTCTTCTTTATTTTTAATTGGCAGTGGAGCAGCAGAGGTGGGGTTACACTCTCCAGAGCCCAACCTGCTCTGTCTTTGCTCACTGCACAGCAACGCTGTTTATGGACTCGGATTCCAACCTTCTCCTCTCTCGAGGCTATGAAGATGTATTTCCTCTTGTGCCATTTCTCCTTCTGGCAAGCAGGCTCCCAGGTGGGTCTGGAAAATGTCAAAGTGGGAAATAAAGTTGTTCACTGAAAAAAAAAAAAAAGAGAGAGAGAGGAAAAAGGGAAATAGAAAAAGGAACAAGCCCCAGAGATGCAGTGCGAGGTCAGCTGGGAGCCGAGCTCTCAGACTCAGAGGTGAAGCATCGTGGAATTCCCGCTCTGCACCATCGCTGCCACGTGCCCAGCACTGGGCACTACGGCTCCATCAGCACGGCTGAAGGCTCTGGACTTTTCACCCCTGGAGCAGGCTAAAAACACAGGACAAGACAAAATAAAGGAAAATATCCCAAACCTGATCTCTCTGGCTGGTCACAGACAGCAAACAGCGAGCAGGCACCTGGGTTGTGATGAGTTGCCCTGGTGATGGGGTGCCCTGCACCACCTCAGCCCGAGGGACCGTGGCCTTGCCCAGGTGACACCAGGGAGCCCCGTGCACAGAGGTGACAGGTGACACCATCGCAGCCTGGCGTGTGCCAGTGCTCCACTGGCCGAGCTGCCCAGCGAGGGGGGCTCAACCTGCCCGTGCTGGTGAGCGTGAGCTGGGGAAGAGCGGGCCGTGGCCGCCCGCAGGAGCACCGGGGCTGGGCACAGATGCTGCAGATTAGAGAATGAAAAGCTGGGAGGTTTCTGCTGAAGACATTTTTCCATTCGTGAGGCCATGGGGTGGAGCGGGCGAGCGGGGGGGGCAGCGCCTGCAGCAACAACAAAAGGCAGAACAAGGGGGAGGGGAGCAGGATGGAGAGATTTTTGATTCATACTCAAAAATTACCCAAACTTTATTGCCAGAATGTCTACATTTTTATGTGCTTAAGCACTGTGAGTTATGGAAATCTTAGAACAATGGAATGATCTCCTTCACTGCCCTCAATGAGTTCAAAGTCACCACCCCTCCTCACCAAGAGGAATCTCTTTTTCCGTTTTACTGAATTACAAAAATGCCTCTGCTATCAACACCCTCCACGTGCATCTCATAAATACCAGGGTGGGACACGGGGCTATTGGTGGGTGTTTATTATAAACCCATCTCTGCCTCAACCCTTACTGAAGAAAGTTTTTATGGTATTTGGTTTATTTGGCAAATTTTCTGTTAGAACCTGCCTGAACAAAAGGGGCTGTGAATTCCTTGATTCAGGTCCAAGCTCAGAGCTTTGTGGTTCCCCTGCTCTTGTCTTTGCTCTGTGGGAGTCCCTTATCTGTCAGTCACGTACTGATCTTATAAATCCTCTGCCGCTCCATGTGAGAGCATTGCAGGGTGTGCCTTACACGCTCCATCTGTCAGGTAAGGAGCCACAGCGCCAGCAATCCAGCTCCAGCACGTGTTTTGCAGCCCTGAACATGCAGAACAAAGCAGATTTTGGTGAAGTTTAGCATTGTAGAGCAGGCATGGAGCAGAGCCATGCATCTCCAGGAGCAGAGAGCGGTGGATTCCCTGCCGGGCGCATCCGTCCTCGGGCATCGCACGCCAGGCTCCGAGCCGGCAGCACCCGGAGCAGGGATGTTCTGCTGCGGGGAAAAATCCTTCACACAGCAGCTGTGCCTGTGTAGGAAAGAGTAACAGAGTGTGCAGCAAGGGCCAGCAGAGAACACACGCGGGGTGGTTTCCTTTGCTGCCGAGATAATTCCTCCCCACCCCTCCAAAACAGCGTCTCCCTCGGCCACACAGGCCTGGGCTCTGATTTACAGCCTGCCAGCTGACGGAGCTGCAGGCAGAGAAAGTGCTGAGGTGGGAGAAAATGAGGACCAGACCGGGAGGAGTGGGGCGGGGGGTGCTGGGGAGGTTTCAGGAGTCAGAATCATCCCACCTTGGCTGCGGGCACCGGGCAGGGCGAGCGATGCCTGTGGCTGAGGAGGGAACGGGGAGCGACTCAGCTCCTCAGCTGCCAGCAGGAGCTGGGGCATGCATGGGATGCCCCAAGGTCTGCACAAACCCTTTGGATCATCCCTCATTTCCCAGGCTCACCCTGGCCATCCTGCCCCGTTTGCAGCTCGCCGAGGAGGGGGAAGCTGAGCGAGCCACCGGAAAATGTCTCCAGCCCTATAAACTGACACCATTGTTTATAATATTCCTAAGTGCCATTGCATGATGATAGCAGTGCTCTGACAAGAGAAAATTTACTTTTTTCCTTCTTTTTTAAATAAAGTTAGGAAGTTGCAAGTCCCCCAGAAAATGTTTTGGCCATTATCCTGGGTTGGTTTGTTTTTCTCCTTCCCCTAAGTGACACGGGGAGGGCCACGTTCTGCTGCTGATGTTCTGGCACTGACACAGCACCCACAGCCCCCACAGCACTGTGCTGTGCTCAGCCTGAGCCAGGCACTCTGAACCCCTGCTGGTACCAGGCTGGCAGCCAAAATCCCAGGACAGAAGCTTTGACCAGCCTCCCTCCAGACAGCCACCAGCCACTTCCACTCCCTTCCTCCCTTCCTCCCCTGAGCTAGGGCTGCCTACACTGGGGGAACAGGGAGCAGGGAGCGTGGCACAGTGATGGGAGATGGAGCAGGGAGCAGTGGGACAGCAGGACACGGAGCAGGGAGCTCGGAGCAGGCTCTTACAGCTCCTTGTCCAAAGCTCCTGCAGCCTCTGGAGCCACCCACAGCTGAACTCCCCGGGAAAGAGGCTTGGATTTGAGGGATGAAAATTAAAAGCTGTTGATCTACTGGATAAAATTTATCTGTGCACATTTCACATCCCGAGGGATGAAACCATTACTTTGTCATTACTATTTGTGTGGAAACACTCCTCCCTAGGAGTCAGGCACTTTGCTGAGGGCACCACAATTTCCTGCAATCTCCAGTTTGCTTATATTGTGCTAAAACCAAACAAACAATCCCTGAAAGGCAGCAAGAGCTGCAGGAATCTTCTTAAAAAGAAATGGAGCAGGGATTTATCAGGGCTTCAGTGCAGGACACATCAGGGATTCTGTGATGAGGCTGAACCGAATGACGGGCACCCTCCAGAGCCTCTGGGTGCCAGCAGATGTGACCATTTCCCATGGTCAGAGATGGGGCTGGCACTTCTCTGACCTGTCCTTCCATCAGCTGAGGATGATGAATCACAGAATTAAGGAATCACAGAATATGCTGAGTTGGAAGGAACCCACAAGGACCATCATGTCCAACTCCTGGCCCTGCACAGCACAACCCCAAAACAGGAAACAGGGGATAGGAAGTTTCTAAACACACTGAAGGTGGTTTAGGGAAAGAGGTTATGAAACGCAATTAAAGGTTTTATAAAGCATCCTGGTCAGAATCCTTGGTCACTGCAGGATTTTGATCATAAATCAGAAAATGAGCTGGAAAACTGAAGGGAAGGCAATGGCCAGGAGGGCAGGGGATTGGTGTGGAATCAGCATGGACATGAAGGTGAGTTTGTAACAGTGACCAAGCCATGACTGATGCACAGTCCAGCACCTCAAAACTTGGAAAAACTAACTGGCAAACCCCTAAACACTGAATGCAGCACAAGCATGATGAGTCTGACATTTGGCTTCTCATTGCTGAGCTGCTGGTCCAACAGCTCACAAGCCAGAGGTCAAGCTTCCCTGTTCCTCTTTTTGATATGCATCATTCTCATTTTTCCATGTTGTTGGACACAAGAAGGAAAAAATCCCTCTGAATTAGCAGGCAGGGCGAGACTCTAATTGCTTTCCCAGCTCCTCCCTGCGTCGGGTCCGGATGGCTGCCCAGGCACCCGCACACACCCAGGGGGAAAACAGGACAGAGAAGAAAAAGTGCTGCGGTTTGGGGTGGATGAACAGACTATGGAAAGGCCCTAAATGTGAGTGCACAGCCCAGAGCTGCCCAAGCTCTGTCCCCATCCCTGTGTCCGTGGCCAGAGCTCCCAGCCCCTCGTGGCTCCACATGCATGGGCTGACTTGGCAGGCATCTCTCTATCCATTACCAGTTAATGCAATGGAACTGGCTGACAATGGGCTCAGAGGCTGCCAAAATCCAACATGAGGGCTGCAGATGTCCCTGGGACCGGCAAACCCTGCTGGAAGATCCCTGCAGAATGAAAGGTTACCCTCAATTTGCTTCAGATGCTGCTCACACTGTCCGACAGCCATCACTGGAGGAGGGGCCTCCATTGGAGAGAAAAGATAAATCCAGCTCTGCCTCCAGACTGTTATTGTCTCCTCTGGTTCAAATTAAGTGACTCGGGTCATTTTTTATATGTTGCCATTTGTCTTTTACCTGAGGGCATTGCAGAAAAGAAAGAAGAAAAGGTGAATTTAGCACGAAAGCAGGGAAGGAGCAGAGTCTTTAGTAGACAATTAACTGAACTGACATCAGGTTCTCCCTGAAACATCAGACTGGAGAGAGATTAAATGTAGGCAGACACAGCTAATTCCTCGCCAGTGGATCCAGTGATAAATCAACACCAGCGGCCGTGGCTGCACGGCAGCATCCAGCCCTGATCCCAGGGATGCTCCAGAGGAGGGTGGAAGTCATCCCAGCTCCCACCAGCACTGTCAGCACCCCAGAGCCACGAGCGAGGCTGATGCAAAGGTCTGGCTCAGCAACCAGACAGGCACAGGGTGACACCAGTGCCACCACCAAAGGCCACCACACACTTTTTGTTCCAGGCAGCTAAAATGCAGTTGAGAAAACAAGGTCCCCTCTCAGCATCTGCTCCGTATTTCCACAGCCAGTGCCAGAGGGCTCTGCGTGTGCTGAGCTGGAAACGTGGGCTGACTTTGTTCAACAAGCGTTTAAAGAAACTGGGTATTTTATCAGCTGCTGTATTAGAGACAAACGAACTGCAGGAAGCCTGGGGTAAGAAATGAGCTATTTTCAGATGCTTTATGAAATTAACACCCCCAATCTATCCTGATTTTTGCCAAGGTGAAATCTATCTCTGTTCTGGATGATTTCATTGCCCAGTGACCCCATACATTGATTTTCCTTTTCTTCTGAAGCAGGGAGCTTCCCACTGCCAGCCCAGCTGGGCATCCCACAGCCCCCTACAGCACCAAGACCCTCGGCAGCATTGTGTGGGAAGGGACACCTTGCTTCCAGCACCTGAGAACCCATCTAAGCTCCCAAGCCACCTGCACTGCCTTCCTGCAAGTGCATCAGGGCAGCCAAGCTCCCCACAGAGCCCCAGGGTGCCACAGCCCTGGGAACACCCTGGCACAGGGAGAAAAAGCATTACCTTGCCCTGAATTTTCCATACTAAAACCAAACCAAAACAACTCCTCCACTGGAAATATAAAATGAAATTTTGACCTAAAGCCTGTGATCTTTGGTACTTTTATCAGAACACAAGCAGCTCCAACCCAAAGCAGTCTTGTCTCAAGATATTTGGTGATTTAATGAAAAAAAAAAGATTTGCTTTTGTCAAAAGCAGATGCATCTCATTTTCACTAAAGGAAAATGTAAGCTTTTAGAAAACAACAGTTTGATGAAAACCTGTTACTCCTGCCCTGTTTGGAGCACTCAGGGAGAGCTCCATCCCCACACCCGATGGCTAACTCTCAACCTGGCTAACCACAAACCACACGCCTGCCTCGGGTCAGGCTCCTTTTTTCCAGCACTCTGATTATTTTTTCTCCTGGGAATAGGGCTGGGAAGGACTCAGCCTTGAGCTCAATACAAATCCTGCCCTTTCAGTAAAGTGTAATAAACTTCTTCCCTTGACACATAGGAAAATGTTTTAAGGCGAGACTTTATAGAGAGCATCAATCACTTTGGAGGTGATGGAATTGCTGCAGAATTATAAGCAAGTCTGAAGTGTCTACAGAGGACTCTAAACACTGTCTTCTATTTATTCTCTGTGTCCTTTGTAAATGTAAACTTCAGTGGAGTCCAGAGGCCCTTCCGTCTCCATGGCTTGTCAATCCAGCACCTTTCACCACTGCTAAAATCACAATTAAAAAAAAAGAGGGATTACAAAAACAAACACAGAGCTCACGCGCGCGAGTGATGGCTGCGGACTGCTTTGGGAGCGTCGCTGGGCTCCTGCCCTGTGCCCACATCTTCCCACTGTGGGTCTGCAGCAAGAGGACCCCTGGAGCCACCTCCTTGCAGCCCCCCTGAACCAGGGAGAGCTGTCACAGCGGGCAGGAGGCAAGGCAAGAGCAAGAGTGAGGATGGAGGAGGGCTCATGTGCTGGCCACAGCACCCACTCCTGGGTGCTCACTGTGAACACGTTCCCACCTCTCAGAGGGGCAGCAGCAGGGAGAAAAAGACCAGGATTAAATCCTGGAGAAGACAGGGATGGAGACCCAGCTGGATGCAGGGCAAGTTTTTCCCCTTGCTGTGCCTGGGCAGGTTTTTATCTCTACAGACATGACCAGAGAGGAAGGGTTACGGTGCCCTCCTGCATAAACACCCACCAGGGCTCTGAAAGGCTCCGAGAAGATCATGAAGAGGACAATGCACTGACAGCGGGATGAAGCCGGGTGTGGGAGAGCCATCCCAGCTGGAATGCTGCTCAGGGGAGCGAGTGGGAAGTTACTTTTTCTTCCACAGAATGAAAAAAAAAAAAAAAAGAGAGATAAAAGCTCTATAAAGTTAGAAGATAATCCGTATTAAAAACTCCTCTTTGACAAAATAGCAAGAAAAATTACTTTATACATTGACATATTCCACAGCTGCTCCAGGGGAAAAAAAGTCTTTTGAGAAATACCTTATATGCGAGACTTCCTCTGATGGAGCATCCTGATCCCGGCGCAGTGTACACAGAGACTGCAGGGGGACCAGTTGCAGTGTTTTGTCCCTGCCATGAAGGGTCAGGAAATAAACAGCTCAAAGTTGTGACCGNGGGCCGGTAGCCAGCGGGGCCGGTACCAGCCGGGCCGGTAGCCAGCGGGGCCGGTAGCCCGCGGGGCCGGTACCAGCGGGGCCGGTAGCCAGCGGGGCCGGTACCAGCGGGGCCGGTAGCCAGCGGGGCCGGTACCAGCCGGGCCGGTAGCCCGCGGGGCCGGTACCAGCCGGGCCGGTAGCCAGCAGGTAGCGCTGCGGGTCCGTTCCTGGCCCCGCTGCTCCGCTGCGTTCCCGCGACTGCCCGAGCTCCGGCCCCTCCGGGGTCCGTCTGTCCGTCCTACCCCTCCACGAGTGACAAGGAGCGTGGGGACCCGTCCGGCACGGCCGCCGCCCGCGGGGACACCGAGCAGGATGCCCAGGGTGGGGCCCGTCCGTCGGGGTTCCCGGTGTCAGGGGCACGGATGCTGCCAGACCTGGGCGGACGGGGAAGGGGAACACGGTCGCATTTGCAACGCGTCTTTTCCTGGCATGCTCCCGAGCGCTAAAACATTCCAGTGGCCCCGGCATTCCTCTGCCTCCCGCTGCACTGCAAACATCTGATCCCTGTAGGATCGCACCCGCAGCCTTTCCCAGGGCTGACCTGGAGCATCCCTGCCTCCCCAGCCCACCCCGCGGCCTCCCGCCCTGTCTTCAGCTGGTTTGTTTGCAGTGGAGTGTTGCTGGAGCAGAAGTGCAATTCCAGCAAAAGCTGGCAGGGAATCCAGGGGCCAAGTCCAGCGTAAATTCTGATAATGCTGTGTTTACATCAGGAATTTCTTTGGCAGATTAATCACATGAATGAAGTAACAGATGGGAACTCGCTGGAGACACTGCAACGGGAATTCCAGAGCAGGGCCAGGCTGGCAGCTCACCCCTGGAAGCATCACTACCGGGGCCACCTCTGCAGGGAAGCAGGGACAAGGTCAAACAGGGATCAGAGTTAGAGAAAAGCAGCACCCAGAGGGGAACTCTCCTCCAAGAGCCAGTCGAGAGCAGCCAGGGCAGCCCTGGCACACGCCAGCCTGTCCTTCCAGGCCTGTGACATCCAAGAAATGATGGCTATTGAGGGCATTGTTACAGGAAAAGTCTCAGGCTCCTGCTGCCAGCCTCACCCTCACCACCCCGCTGGTTTTGCCAGCTCTAGACTCAGGTTGCACTTGGAGTTTAAAGGTACACAGGGTCAGAATTGGCCAGGGAGCAGGTGACCAGCCCGGGCACAGCCGCCAGGCGCTGCTGTGTCAGTCAGTGCAGGACGGATACAGCCACCACCACGGCTGCATTTCATTTCCCAGCAGCTGGGATGCCAAACTTCTCCCAGACTGGGGAATTAGTTCCAGAGTCAGCCACTCAGGGACATGCCACGTACCTGTTCAAACAGCCATTTGCATCAGCCCATAGCTGTCTGTGTGCCTGACTTCCCAGGTGCTGCCTCGAGGAGTGACAGGCTGCCAAGTGTGGTCCAGGGCAGGGGAGGGAGCAGATGTGCTGGCAGCAAGACCTCAGAGCAGAGTGTGGGGACCACTTCACAGGCCCCAGACGGCTGTTTGTGAGAGGCAATGGTCTTCCTTCCTTCCCTCCTTCACTCAGAATGTGTGATCACCTTACAGTGCCTCTGCTCCTCCAGAGAGCTCCTGCACTGCCCCAAAGCCAGGCACCCGGGTGGGCAGCACTCATGGGCACACGTGGGAATGTGCCAAGGAGCACGGGTGCCCAGGGAGGATGTGGTCAACACGTGCATCACGTGGGTTTCAACTGCACCCCAGGATCTCATCATCTCTTTTGCAATAAAGCTGCACATGGATTTACTAAGCGTGATTTCTGAGAGCCAATGGGTTGTTTTAATGACACAGCAGCTTGCTGAGGAAACACCACTTCCCCTGCTGCTGGGTCCTCCCAACACGCTCTGAGACACGGCTTCAAGTGAAGGGCATCAATTAGATCACGACGCTCTCTTGCAGAGTAACAGATCCAGGTTAGCTGGGCTAGACTGGAGACTTTTTGATCTCTCTAAGTTTTCCCAGTCTGGCTGAGTGCTGCCCGCAAAGCTCGCCAGCAGCACCAGCCCTGGAGCTGCCGATAACCACGTTCCCAATATTCCTCCCAAGGTCTGGGCTGGACCAACAGATGACAGCAGGAAGGACGTGCCCAGGTGTGAGGGGCAGAGTCTGCATCGAATGGTCCTGGCCCTGCCCCCTGCCCCGGCTCCGTAGCCAATTCCTGGGAGCCTTGGAGTGGACGAGGCTTCCTGCCCTGGGGCCAAACGAGCCGCTGCCCCTTCGGGCTGCAGAGGGGAACATATGGGACCCGTTAGCTGGGAGCACATAAAACTCAATGCTGTATTAGTCATCAGCTCCCTCATGTTCCTTCCGCTGCTGGGGGACACGACTCTTGCAGAAGCAACTGACAACTGCTTGTGTTTCTGTCAGCTCCAATAAACAACCGTGTTTAACGCCACAAGGGGAGAGGGGGCCTGGAAACTCCATCCAAAAATAACAAGTTTTAAGCACGACATCCTCGCCAGCTCAATGGCTCCGTCTCTCCCCGAGTTTGCCAAGCAGCCCCAGTGGGAAGCAGGGTCTGAGGGCCAGGATGACCCACCATTAACAAATCCCTGTCCCCTGCCTGCTGTCCCAGCACGCAGCCGCATCCTCCTGCTGCACGGCCGCACATGTTCCCGCCCGCCGGGCCCACTGAATCACGCGCCATTAACATTCTCACAGTGACATCTCCAAATTACTTCGGGGATAAATTGGTTGCTGGCTGATTTGCAAAGCATTTAGGCAAAATTATTAGGAGGAAGGTTGGTGGAGAGCCAAGAGCTGGACCCCAAGGGAGGCTGCACGCTTGTGGGTCACTTGGATGCTCATCCCATGGCCTTGGGGAGCTCAGCCCGGGCCCCACAGGCTGACGGCGTCACACGCCAGCCAGCAAACATGGGATAACTCACCCTCATAAAGGGCTTGAGTGCCCTGGCGCTGTTGGATAAACAGGACCATGCTGAATGCACACAGTGACCTGGCAGAGCCCTGGGGGCATCTCAGCATCTTCACAAGATCCCCTGTGACCACGAGTGGCATCAGAAGGGACCCGGAGCCCAGTGCCCACTGCCATCCCATTGCCTGCCTGCAGCCCTGGGTCGTAGACAGCTGTTGGTAGGCAGGATTCCGACAGCCAAGGGGGAATTGGACATCAAAAAAGCCAGGCAGGAAAGCAAAAAGTCCTCACCACGTTTTGCACAGCCACAGCTTCACATCCCCCTGCTCTGCCCATAGACCAAAGCTGTGGCCAAGGGCACCCATCAATCTCCTCCTGCCCGGCCTCTCTGGAGGTGACGTGGAGTTCTAGGTTGTTAGAGAGCTGGAAAGCTCTTGCTGGAAAACCTGAGATAGGAAGAGAAATGTCGCCCCAAATTTATTGTATTTACTTTCTCCAGTGTTTTCAGAAATTTTTAGTCTTCGATAGTTTATATTACACACATTTATCAGCTTTCCTTCAGGCTTTTAACCCCAGATTCACTGTCTCAGGTTATAGCAGAAAGTGATGAAATGGGCATTCCTGGAGCATCTGCTCGAGGGGAGGGTTGTGACCAAATTTAACCAAATGGCCAAAATGAACCCAGTGCAAGGCTGCTGCACAGTGAAACCTTCAGTATCCCTGGCACTGTGGATTTCCCGTGGATCTCCACACCCTCCACAGTTGCCAGAAGCACCCACCCGTTTTATTACCATCTCTATCCACATATTTCTTATTCATCAGCACCGGATTTTTTTTTTTTTTTTCCAGTGGAGAAATGGGCAAACCCACATATTATCAGAATATATTTGCAAGTAAAATGGCCTCTTCTGTAGCAATCTTATTTTTAAAGAGCATTTTCAACCCTCCAAAAAGCCAAGGCAGCCAGCAGTGACACCAACGCCACCAGAACACGTCCTGCCTGCAAGAGCCAGCCACGGCAGGAGGGCTATAGTCCCTGAAATAAGGAGAAATCACACCAATGAAGGGAGGACATGAGCAAAAACGGCATTTAAAGCCTGGCAAATGTATAGATAATGAGTAAATTAACTCCCTGGCTGTGATCTATTGAACAGCACAGCCCCAAAAGCGGACAAAGGGATCAAAGCCGGAATTTCCCGATGCGCTGGCCGGGGTGCCGGGCTGCGTGCCCGCCGTGCCCGGGGCCCTGAGCTGCTCGGCAGAGTTCAAAGGAGCCCACACAGCCTCGCACAGCTCCCCGGGCTGGGACACAATTCCCCGGTTCTCCGGAGGTTCGCTTCCCAAAGGGACAGAGCGGGGCTGGCAGCGGGGCCGGAGACCCCCGCGGTGACCCCAGCGCCTGGGGGGCCGCAGAGCCGCCCCCGCCGCCGGACAGTGTCGCTCCCGCTGGCGGGATTAGCCACAGAGCAGGACAGCTGAATCAGACGCTCAGCCCTTAACAGGATTACGCTCCCGGGAGCTCCAATGAAAATACAGACACCCTGCCCACGGGCAGCCCCCCGCCCGCAGCGGCCCCCGGGCCGGAGCCTCCAGGGGTTTTAAAGCCACAATGAAGTGTGGGGCTGGGCTCCTCATGGACACGGGGAATGGGCTCAGCTTTCTGCCAGCTACAGGGGATTTACACGGGCGTGATGGGGACGGGAGGGAGCAGTTTTAAACTGGAAGAGAGAGATTTAGATTAGAGGTTAGGAAGAAATTATTTATGCAAAAATGCCCTGGCAAAGGTTTCCCAGAGAAACTGTGGATGCCCCATCCCTGGACATGTCCAAGGCCTGGTTGGACAGGGCTTACAGCAAACTGGTTTAGTGGCAGGGATTGGAAGTAGGTGAGTTTTAAGGCCCCTTCCAACACAAATAATTTGAAGATTTCTGTGTTTCAGGCTCGGCGGTGTTCAAGCTGACTCCAGCTTTCCAGCTGCTCCCAGAGCATCTCACTGGACAGGAGCAGGAGGCTGCAGCCACTGGAATGGCTGGAGTGAATCCAGGACCCTGTGCCACCCAGGAGCACACGATGCCATCACCTCCACCACGACACCCAGAGTTGCTCGGTGAGCCACAGCCGAGGGGACAGCACGTGGCAGCGCTGATGGAGCTGGGATCCCATCCCAGCAGCACCAGGAGGGAGTTGGAGCCCACTGGGAGCGCAGACATTGACCCTCTGAGCACACACACTGGCAGGGCACTGGGCAGGGAAGGGGTGTCCCTCATGACAGGTACCACAGCAGATGGGCAGGAGAGGAACTGGAGGGGCTTCTCCACTGCCAGGCCTGAGGGCCCTGCTACTGAGTGGGGTCTTTCAATATTCTTTAATACCTCTGCATCAAACCTCCCATTTCCATGGAAACACAAACCTTTAGGTGTCCAGCCTCCGGGTCTTTGCATTCCTCCAGAGAGGCTGGATGCATCTCAAGTCACACTCCTCACCCACCAGGATTAACTGAATAACCAGGTCAAAAGCAGTGCCCGAATTCAGCTCAGCAAGAGGCCGCTCTCATTACATCTCTATTTCCTTGAAAAGTGGATTTGCACCACACCAGACATTTTTAAGGTACGGGGAAGCACCAAGCCAAAGAGAGATGTACATTTTCCAGGTTAACAATGACTTTCACCTGCTCCAGCCTGGAATCACCACAATAGCTCTTGACAGCAGCACACAGGTTATCAGAGCAAAGGCTGAAAGCACAGCTTGCTGCCCTGACTCCTTGTTGGATTTCTGAGAGGCTGGCAACTGAAAAGCTGATCCAATTTATCCACAGTTCATTATCCCTCATAGCATGACACTGGGACACTTGCAGACATAATCCAGCTTCCTCCTGCCTTGCAAGATGTATTGACCAAAGGCAAGAAAACAGAGCATTAATAGCTCTCTGCTGTGCAGCTGAATCTGGGCAGCAGCAATGAGATTCTTTGGGCTATTTCTATCCAATCTCACACAAGAGTAAATCAGAAGCCTCTGCAGACTTTCATTAAATTTCTCCCCATTAATGCCAACATAGCAGAGATCAGAATTTGTCCTTCTTTTTATGTTTTCCTGATATTTTAAAAAATGCTAAAACTCTTCAGCTTCTAGCTGAGCTTAAGATAAAAGTTAACCTCTGAACCACAGCAGTATCTTTCATGTAAGGCACAATACAGAGAGGGCTTTTTACAGCGGGTTTTGCTCAGTAAAGTGTGTTCAGACTGTATTTCCCCCATCCTCACCTGACTCCAGGAGCCAGGCTAAAAGGGAACCACTAAACTCCACAAGAAATTTCTGAAGGTGGCAAGAGGCACCAAGAGTGCCCATGGAACGAAGTGACCAGAGTCTATACCAGAGTATAAACCTTGCTCCATGCCTGGAATTATTCTAAGCCAGCCTGGACATGCCATGGAGCATCCTGTTCTAGTGGAAAGTGTCCCTGCCCAGGGCAGGGGATTGGAACAGGATGATCTTCAAGGTCTGACCCAACCCCAACCATCCTGTGATTCTATAATAAATAAGAGGAGAAAGAGGCCCTGTTCTCTACCCTCTGCCCACCTGAATCACTCTTGAGAGACCATATTTTGTGCCTCCCATGGCTGACCAGCCCTGGCTGCTGCCCTGGCAGATGCCCCACGCAGCATGAGGGCTTTGTAATAACCTGTTATCTGATCTGAGCTCTCTGGCCTTTCCTCTCCGGCAGACAGTCCTTCAAACCCATTCAGGGACGATGAGTCACTGAAGAAGCACTTAAAATCCATCCTGGATGATAAGGTTAGAGCTATGTGTGGTGCATTTCCTGCCCTAGTTTGGAGTTATGCTTGGGCTCTCTGCACTTCCTCACTTATTTCACCTTCTTTCCCCTTCCAAATTCCCCACCATGCTGAGCTGCAAAACCTCAAGCAGTTCAGTGGACATTCATCAGGACTCAGTGACCACCTGGGCTTCAACAGGGAGCAGGCAGCAAGGATGGGTCGGTTTGGGGAGGCACAGTGTTACCTGCTTCAAAGGGCAGAAAAAATCCTGTGGGAACCTGGATGAGGAAAGCTGCTGCAATGATGCCACCAGCCCAGGAGAAGCTTCCCGCTTGGCTGAACAAAGCAAGTAATCTCAACCACTCCTTGTATGGCCCCTTTAGACCTTTCACCATCCTCACGTCCCTCATTCAGACATTCTCTAACAGCTTTATATCCTTTCTGTATTGTGGTGCCCAGGACTTGAGGTGAGGCTGCATAAGCCCCGTGGGTCACCTTTGCCCAGGTGGGCCACCTCCACCCAGGAGAAGGTGACCCCTGTGTCCAGGAGCTGAGTGTGGGTTCATGGCAACAGCATTAAATCCTCGTCACTGTCAGGCACTCATCCCACCCACCCCCGAGGCTCACAGAGTCCCCCTCATTATCAGTAGTGTAGGATAAGAAATTTGCCTTGCATCAGTGAAATGATTATTTTTAATACTCAGACACTGATTGTATTCCTGAGGAAAAGGAAACATAAATCCCTCCTTGCACTGACAGCAGCAGCCCGCATCCCTAGATAGGAGAGAGCTAATTAAACCTGGTCGTTCCAGCCAAAGCCCAACCAGCATGTTTGTACAAACTTTGCAGTCAAAGCATGTGCAGGATTTGGCCCTATTTCCCCGTTTTCATTAATCACAAGAAAAATTCTCCACTTAGAAACAATGCTGGAGATATACCTGATAGGGGTTTCTTTCCCCCTTGGCCACTTCCCATTTGGCAACAGGGATGAAGTTCTGCCATTGCAAAATATTTTGAAACCTGTTTCTGTTCCAATGCAGAATCACCCACTCCAAAGCTTTCCAGGTTATCTGTAAAAGAAAACCTAGAGAAATGGATGGCTTGAAATGCTTCAAACTGATAAACTCAAAATATATTATTTTAACTGTGATTTTGGTTTGCATTATAAAGCAGAGTGAAAATGTTAAAAACCACAGAACAAACAGCCACTGGAAATGGGAAATGTTGTTTTGAAATTGAAGAAACAGAATGTTTTTGCCCTGGGGACCACCTTCCCTTTCCTCCAAAGCTTGATGAGAGTTTCACAAAACATTTCAAGTTTGAGGTGCTGTATTTTGGGGGCAGCTGAGCTGTTTCTGCTGGGGAGGATAAGGAGAAACTACAGGAGCAAAGAAAACAGCTGGAATCCAGACGAGGCACACCAGTGCCACGGGGGGACCAGTCCCTCCAGTTGGGCTCCAGTGCTGGTTTAGGCTTGATTTTGGTGCTCCTGAGCCATTTCAGCTGCTCCAGAGGTGCCCAGAGGAGGCAGCGGTGTCCCCACCAGCACGGGAAGGTGGCCGCTGCGGGGATGAGGAAAAGGCAGCCCATGCTGCTCCACTCCTGTAAAAACCCACCTCAAACCCTTCCCTGGTTATAAATAAAGCAGCCGCTGACCTCGGAGATTAATCAGTGGGCTGGTGTCTCTGCGTGATGTCACCCCGTGTTTTTCCACAGGCCTGTCAAAGCTCAGCCCCGTCTGATGTCCCGATGACAGCCGGGCTCGCGCTGCCAGACAGCTCCGGGAGAGGCTGCGAGCGCGGCCGGCAGGATTTATGGCCGGTCTCTCCCCAGCTCTCCCGCACACACAATACACAGATGCCTCTGCAGGATGACGGAAACCGGGGCTGCTCGGCACACTGTGGGTATTTTTAGGTGTTATTGCACCATTTCTGGCCTCCAGTGGCTTCTGTGACTAACACAGCTGGATTTACAGCAATCCATCCCAACCTGGGTGCTCGGGCACACTGAGCTGCTCCAGGAGAAGCCTCTTGGTCTGCTGGGCGAGGGACAGAGGGCTTGGAACCAGGTCCAAGCTGATGCCATGGTGTGAGATGGATCTCATGATGGGAAACCAGTTCTCTCCAGTGCACTGCACCTGGCAAAGGCCTCCAGGAAGGCACAAAAGCCCCGTCTGGAAATCCAGGTCTGACATCAGGGGTTTAATTTCACTTTTTGACCTTTACTCCTGCTTGCAGTTGAACCTGCAGCCTGATCACCTTCCCGTGTTTGCCAGGCGGGAGCTGCTCATGTCCAGCTGGGCACCAGTGGGCACCCATGGGAGGGGAGGATGTCCCCACAGTGTCTGTGCCCAGAGAGCAACGGGGGCCAAAGGGTTACACGCATCAATTAATCTGAGAAGGAACAAAGCAATTAACACTGGAAGCAGGGGATAGACTATCTAAGCTCATGCTCTTGCTGTGCTAACAGGGCTGGCTTGTGCCTGTTTGTTTAGCTTCTGTTTCTATGGAGGTGGGGGCCATGTCAAAGGGTCAATTCATCGTTCTGGTTATTTGTATCTACCCAAAATGCATTCTTAACGTCTCAGAGCCTGGGGAGATAGCCAGGGGCTAACTGGGGACTTCTTGGCCTTTGGGAGCTCTGTTCTTTTGGGGGACAAAAGACCTCCCCACCACAGCCAAGTGCTGGAGTTACCAGGACTCAACACTAACCACACACTCACCTTTGTTGGACCAGATGTAGCTCGCAGAGGGCCCTGGGCTCCCATGGCCCTCATGTCCTAGTGCTGTCCCTCAGCAAGGAACCCCTTACCCACCCCAGAAAGGAACCCCTAACCTGTCTCCAGACAGCTGGAACTCCTTCTTGGCACAATCTGGGGAACATGGGGGTCCAGGGCCAGCTCTGCCAGCAGCAGATGCCCCAGCGTGGAGCAGGACTGTCTGTCTCAAGCCCAGCTTTCTCCTGGGGCTCCACTGGTGCCACCATACTGGGCAGTGACAATGTCCAGCACTGTGTCCCCTGCTGTGCTGTGGCTGCAGAGGAAATGAGCTCGACGGAGGCTGTGGTCCCAGCAGCACACAGCCCTTCACTGGTCCCTTCTCCACAAGTTCCAGAGCTTGATCAAGTTGCACTATCCATCCCAAAATAAGTTCCCAATAAATATGTCTATAATAGGTCTTTGTTCCCTCAGAAAAAGGGTTTCCCATGAGGTGAGACAGCCTGGCACTGAGGGTTATCCCAGGACAGTGATTTTTCCCCTTGGGTTTCAGGCAGCTGTGATTATGCAAGGCTCTGAGTTATTCCTGGGGCTGCCACATGAAAGGTGAGCTCCCTGGCGGTGCCCAGCACGGGCCTTTGGAGGCACAGCCACGATCCCTCTGCCACCTCCGCTCGCTCCACGGGCTGGGCGCAGCCCCAGCACCTGTGCCTGCACAGTCAAAGCAGGAATCCAGCCTTGCAGCACGAGAGACAGCTGGAGAGGGCAGGGGCAGGTGAGATCTCACTGTCTCCATCTCCATGGAAAGATGGGGAGACTTCTGCACAGCAGGGGTGGATCTGGTACCCATCCCTGGCTTGCAAACCCTGTCTGATGGTGCCTCGAGTGCACTGCAGGCTGGATGACACCTTTGGAGCAGCCTTTTGGGCAGGCAGTGCTACAGACCAGTCTTGCCCATGCATTTACTTACCCTGTCCTCCTCCTTAGGCACAACACTGACCATGGACTCTCCCTCTGCCCCTCACCACAGCTCTGTGTGTGACACCGGGCCCTGCAGCAGCTGCCCCAGCTTCCTGGCATGACCAGTCACCACCTTCAACACCAGAGCAAGTCTGTGGAGTGACCGACCTGCTAAGAAAATAGAGAGCCCGTTCCTTTGAAGTTAATGAATTGTGAAAGCCTTTGAAAGCAGAGCCTTGTTTATTTACTCACCACAGCTCATGTGGACAAAACACCCAGACACCCTGAGCGCTGCTAATTTGAATGGAAGATTAAACATGAGGCTCTGCCCAGCTGAGCTGCAGTTGGAGGAGCGAGAGCTGCCCTGGCCTTTTCACTGCCCAGTGCAAGGAGAGCTTGGTACAAACCCGGGGACAGTCCATGGGCTGTTGATTAGGTTTTGTGGAGAACAGCATCAAATAACCCACCAGGCTGGCAGAAAAATTCATCATCCTGGATGCAAAGTTCCAACACCCAGCCTGAGCATTTCATTTCAGCACCAAAATTCAGCTGTGATCCCTCCATCAGAAAACCAGTCCAGGGCTGCTGCCTCTTGCCCTCATCCCGAGTTTCATCCCAAGCCAGAGATGTCCTGCCTGGCACCACATCACAGCCAGGACCTGCACATTCACATGAGCATCGTGCTTGTCACCTCCTCCCTTTCTCTCCCCATGAGAGCAGGATACAGAGTAGTCAGGATCCTGTCTTTGTGTAAAAACAACCCAGTAACAGAGAAAAGCCCACAAAGCGGTCACAGCAGAGCCTCCAGCATGCTGCCCACTATGATGGATCTTCTAAACAAATTCACAGCCTTCCACATCTATAAATATCAGCCTTTTCAGTGCCACCACTTCGGGGATAAGCTGTAATGCAATAGTCTGTATGGGCTCTCTGACAAAAGGACAGCACCCCACCAGCACCAGCTTTCTGTCACTGCAGTTTTCCGAAAGTATAATTGGATTATAACCACGTGTGAGCTTCTAGCCCCCATTTCTCCCAGGCTGGGGAAGTCGCTCTCTGATCTGAACAACAGGAATAGGAAGGAAAGAGCAGAATGAGCTGAGCTGGGTGGAGGGGAGGGGATGACTGAGGGCTCCGGCAATGTGGAAAGGACTTTGGTGGATAATGGGGTTTACAATCCCAGAAATGAATTAGGTATATAATGAAAGTGCTGACAATGAGAGGTTACCAAAATGCCTGCTCACCTCCATGGTGTGGAAGGACCAGCCAGGCAGGGACCGCATGGGGAAGAGGGAACTGCCACGGAAGGTTGGTCTTTACCAGCTTTCAGTCACCAGTTTTAGGGTGGTGAAGGAAGACAAGGTGAGAGCCCAGGGCAGCTTATCCACTAGCTGTCCCTGTCCCACCACCACAGGTGACAGAGACACGTAGAGGAGGGAGAGCCCTCGCCAAATTAGTGCAAAAGGTTGTGCCTGGGCTTGCACACTGATACCAGAGGTGGCTCTTGCTGTGGCCATCACCATACCAGGGAGTGTATGCCCACTGTGTCCCTATCCCCCAGAAAGCTGCCTGCAGGTCCCCGGGCACCTCTGGGGTCTGCGCCGCCTCCGCGCCATGGCTGGGACCTTCCCGGACGCCCCGCGCCGGAGCCGCCAGCTCCCGGCAAGCGATCCCCGTGCGCTGCCCGCTCCTGCCCGCACCGGGGCCGCGGGCGCTGCGACGGGAGGACACAGCCGCCGGCCGGGCGCGGAGCCCCGCGGGGCCCCCGGAGCGCGGCTCACCCTGCGGTTTCCCACCCAGCAGTGACACCTGGCGGGGGCGAGCTCGGGCGGAGCCGGCCCG
>VXAC01002481.1:271803-282294 GCA_013399225.1 Rhipidura dahli | reverse complement strand
CCCGCCGCCCCCCGCAGCAGCATGAGCCTGGGCGCGGGGGCCCAGCCGGGGCTCGCTCAGCAGCGCGGAGCCGGCGGACGCGCCGCGGGGCCGTGACGGGCAGTGCCCCGAGGGGAGCGCGGGCAGGACCCCCTTCCCCGGTCATTTCTCCGTCTGGACCCCGCCCCGGAGAGATATGCTCAGCCCAAACTGCCTGGAAGCGTCTCCTGGGATTGCCGTGGCCCCCGGGCGTGCGGAGTGCGGAGCCTTCCCTCGGACGGCGGGCGCGGCCCCCCGGCTTTGCCTTCCCCTCGTCCTCCTCCTGCTTGCCCTGACGCCCCGTGCCGACTCCTCGTGGTGGTGAGTCCCCGCGAAGGCCCCGCCGCCCCGACGGTCCCCAGGCCACCGCCGGCGGGAGCTGCGTGGGGCGCGGTCGAGGGACGGGGATGGAGATGGAGACGGGGATGGAGATAGGGATGAGAACGGGAACAGGCGCGGGAACGGGGACAGGGTGGGGATGTGGATGGGGATGGGGACGGGGAAGACCGACTAGGGGTCGGGGCAGCGCTGGCGAGAGCGCAGCGAGCCCCTCAGTGCCGGAACCGGCGCCTTGCGCCCGACGTGCGGCCGTGGGAGCCGGCGGGGACCGGCCGGGGCTGTGCAGGCTCCCCGCGGCTCCACCTGCGCGGCTCCGGCGGCGTCCTGGGCTCCCAGAGCGGAGCGGCAGGCGGCGGCCGGAGTGGAGCGGCAGAGACGGAGCCGCCCCGGGGCCGGTACTGAGTCTTTCCCCGGGGCACCGTCCCCGCAGTGGTCACGGGCACTCCGCGCCCCGAAAGTGACGTCGGCTCCTTCCTTGAGGATGGGACTTGCCGCGGGGACCTCCGGTTCTGTCGGGAAGCCCCCCATGCGCCGTGACACCTCTGGAAGCCATCCGTCCCCGGGAACGGCGGGGAGCGGGCTGAGCCCCTCGGTACGGCTTAGACAGGGGAAGCGACAGCAGCTCCCCTGATCCCGCCGGAGCTCCCATCCCTACGGGCTGCACAGTTGCCTGCACAATTATGTTACTTTGCTCCTGGGATATGAAGAAGTTGATGTCCCCCCACCTTTAGATAAGATGAGGCTTTGTAGCAGATAGAAATGACGCCATAGCAAAAACCTTCTGGAAATTAGTCTCCTCCGGCCGCGGCTCGTGTAACAATGAAAATTCATCTATGCAGAATGACAGTAATTAGGAAAACAAGGATTTCAAAGTTTTCCAAGTGACCCTGTGCTGCTTCAGTAGTTCAGCAACAGTGAAGAAAAAAAATAGTTGGCTGCTGAAAGTTCTCAGTGTCCCCCACCCTATAAAAGTCCTCTCTAATCTTGTGGAAAACAGTGTTTTCCATGCCAATCTCATCATCATTAGCAGATCACGGTGGATGAGGCAAAACTTAATCAAATTCAACCCATCTGCCACTGAGAGAAAACAGTAGTTTCTGGAAATTCTCAGCTACCGTGGAGCACTCTGTAAGGGCCCGGGAACACTTAATAGTCATGCAGATAGCACAAGTATTCCCGGTGTTTGAGAGCACGTCTGGGCGTGTGGCAGCCCTGGCCGGGCTGGCATCCCTGTAAGAGCGATTCCAGGGTGAGAAAGGCGGATGGGAAAGCCGTGGGGCTGGGAGGGAGCGGGAGCCCGGGGGACACGCTGCTCGGGCAGCTGGCAGCAGCCAAGCACAAAAGCAACTTCTTCAAGAGACCAGAAAATGCTCGGGGAGGGGGGGTGCCAATGGAAAGTAGGAAGAGCAAGGCTGTTCACAGCCATGCCCAGAGGAGCTTTCCTGCAGCCTGGTCAGCCGAGGGGAACTGGAATCACTGGGAGAGAAAATGAGTCACTGTTGAGGAGTCTCAGGTTGATACAAGCACTGACCTGGCTTCCCGAGCCGGCTCTGCCCCAGCCCAGGAGGGCAGGTGAAGGCAGGAAGGCTTCTGTGGGCAAGGTGAGGTTGCTAAAATGCAAAAAGCTGCGGAAGGGAGGAAGAGACAGTGGAGAAGTTGGATTATTTCCATTATCGCGGAGGCTGGAGAAAGAGAGATTCGTTAGAGCTGAGGAGTGAGTGCAGGGGATAACACAGCTGGAAAAAAAGGAGGAATGAAGTAGTCCCAGCATCATCTGCCCCGAGATGGGCAGTTCCGGTAACACACGTGGATGCTGCCTGAAGGGTGAAAATTCCTTCTTTAGGAGGAGTGTTAAAACCACCTATTTCCCTTACTGTCGTACCCCACTTCTCCCCACAACGGCTGCGCCGCGGTCTGCCCTCATTCCAAGTGCGTGTCGCTTCCCAGCAAGCGGGAGGAAAACCAGCCACGTTTTAAGCCTCGGTAGCTGTGGCTTGTTTGGAGGAAGCTCGATTTAGCTCCCACAGCAGTTTGTGTTCTCAGCTTGCAGACCGATCCCCGGCTGGCAGCTCGAGGGGAGAGGAGAGCAATGCAGCCCCGGGGAGCTGCGCTTCTCTGGGGCTGGGCAGCCCCCCACCCAGCCCCGTGGCCACGGTGCAGCCAGGCACGATGCCTTTGGACATTTTTGCTAAGCAGCATTGGTCCCAAGGATCTTAAATACATTACTTTTAAACCAAAAACAATTACAAATTGAATATATTAAACTCTTAAGGTTCACACTTTCAGTTGAACTTTCTCTTCTGGAAAGCAGAACATTCCTAAGAAAAGCCTAAATTGAACTGAACGCTGTTGTGCTGGACGTGTCAGCCCTGATAAAATAGCGTGTTTAGATGAAATTGTGTTTTACTGAAAATGTTTTCAACCAGCTGTGGTTTGGGAAAAAGTTATTCAGTGATTTGCATAGGTTTCCAAGCACATCTTTAGCACCACTGATATTACAGCAAATACATTTGGTGATGCATCATCATTCCTTATTTTAATTATTATTGCCAAATTCTTCTAGGGATTCACACACAATAAACTTGTGGAACGAGAGGAAATGCTTCTCATTTTCAGAGTCAACTTTTTAAGTAGTTTAATAGGAAAAACTGGGTCCCCTCTGATCACAGTACATGGAAAGGAAATATCAACCAAATGTTTCTTCTAAACAACTGCAAATTATTAATTTTCAGTGACATCAGGCATGGCCCAACTGCCTCACAAAAACGCCAGGAATTGGTGAACTCTGGCGTCCAAAAGAGTGGTTGTGGGTGCGTGTGTGTGCATGTGCACGTGCTCAGAGCACGGGCAGAGGGGACAGGTTGGGGACACTGTGGTTTTGGCCTGTGTGGTTGTGGCCGGGCTCCGAGGCCACCGTGACTCACAGTGACAGTGGGATGGCTGTGGCTGTGGGGAGCAGCACCCTTGCATAAATGCTTCCAAACTCTAAAGTGTTACTTAGCAACAAAATACCAGCTGAAACACAGACAGAAATTAAGAAGGAATGCAACGGGAAAATCCCTAAATCCCGTTTACACTTGCATGCACTCGGGTAGGGAGAGCAGCATCGTCTGGGGGAAGGCGGCTGGCAGGGCTGTGCCCCGCGCCGTGAGAGGCTGTCAGGCCCCAAAAGCGGCCTCCGAAATTCCTTTGGAAAGATTTGGGAGATTAGACAAATGTTGCTTATAAACATAAACTGTGCAATAAACAAACTTGGTGTAAATAACTAAGTAGAGTTTACTCCCTGTTGAGAGGCCGGCGAGCTGTTCTGGTGTGGAAAGCCATCCTGAAATTAAAGTTTTGGTTAAAGAAAAATATACACAAAGCCCTGCATACCCCCTTGCATCCCACCCTCACACACACCCACTCTCCTGCAAGCCACACGGACCCCCCCATCTCCCCAGCACACCAAATCCTTGTTAGCTAACTTGTTTATTGCTAACCACAGCCCTTGGAAACTACAAATGTTTAATTTCATCTGGCATTGGAACAGATGGGAGGCATCAGGCTCCCAAAGAGATAAAACAAATCTGTGGAAGGAAGAGGATCGCAAGTTTGGGTGTGGGTTGGAGAGCGTGTGGGAGCCTGGCAACCACATGGGGCTACCCATGGTGCTGGCAGGATACGGGGGCTCCGAGAGAGCTGCTGCATCCTGGGGCATGAAGTCCATATGGGGATTTTGAGGGATGACCAGTCCAGAGTCAGGCAGCCATCGTGGTCCAGCTCCCTTCCTTGGCCAGGGAAGGAGGAGTGTGTTCATGTGCATGGAAAACGTACCAAGGGCAAACCATGAATCAGGAGTGCTCATTGCTCCCTCTGTGCCACAGCAACTCCTGGGCATGGTGTCCCCTCTGGCCGAGGGTTTGGCAAGGACACCCCATGCAGATGGAGAGGGGCACGTTCCCCCCGTGATGGGCTGTTGGCAGGAGCTGTGCCCCCACCAGCGTTCTTCCCGAGGATTTGCTGTGTATTTCCATTGTGACACCAGTGCTGTTCGTGGTCCAGGGACAGTGGATGGGCACAAGGAATGATGGCAAAATGAGCCACACATGTGTGGATGTGGAGATAGGAGAGAGAAGCTCATTTAAGCAGGCATCATGCTAAGGTGTGTGGGAGGGGAAATAGCATAAATAGGAATGTTTGACATTAAGCCAAGGGAAAGACAGCTGCATGGAGGAGCTCCACAGCCCGCCGTGTAACCCCCGGGGGTGCCGCTCCTCCCCTCCGTGCCAGTCTCAGCAGGGCAGACCCACAGCAGCCCCCGGAGGGCTTTGCTAGTAGAGGGTCTGGCAGGCTGTGAGGGGGCTCCGAGGGCTGTGTGCCCATGGCTGTGATCCCATCCTGTGCCTTGGACCGTTCCCTCTGCCACCAGCGCCTCAGATGCGGAGCAGCTCATCACCCGTTCAGTCTTGGCACGCTTGCAGGCAAGAAACAGAATCGCAGAATCACAGAATGATTGGAAAGGACCTTAAAGCATCGAGTTCCAACCCCTCTGCCATGGGCAGGGACAGGGGAAAAAGTACCAGGAGCAGCACTTGCCACCTCAAAGGGGAGAGGACGTGAGCGCTTGGGACACGGCGATCCCGGGGCGTTTGCCCCGGCTGTCAGTTTGTTGTTGCAGAGTACTTTGCATGGCAATAAAAGCAGGAGGTCAGTGACCAGGAAGTCTTTATCCTGAGGCGCTCTGCAGCACTGGCTGTCCAGGCAGCCGTGCTGTGAAAAATAAGTTTTAAAGTAATGTCAGACTGATGGAGAATGAACCCCGTGGCCTTTGCAGCAGCCCTGGTGTTCTTGGTTAGGGTGGATGGAACAGATGGGTTCTCTCAGTCACTCTGTGCCGTTTTAATAATCCTAACTGTGCTGCTTAGTCCATTTTTCATTAGGGTCACTTTCACCTATAGGAAATCTTTCTTAGAAAGAAATGCAGAAGGAAAAAATCCTTCCGTTCTTCCAAACTCATTAGCTTTTACTGTTACCAAAAGTGATTTCAGCAGTGCCACGAGGAGATCTGTGTTGGGCCAGATCCCACACAGCTTCTTCTCGGAGCAGCTCACACCCAGCACACAGGATGTGCCATGGAAAAGAGAATTGTACATCCAGCTTTACTACCAGAGATCGTCTTACTTCCTCACCTCTTAGCAAAGGACTTTAGGATATGGGGAGAAAAAAATTATTCTTAAGGGTAAAGCATATTTTTGATGAGCAATTATTTTGTATTCATGCACCACCAACAATGTCCCTGAGGAACAGCTTTCACCCAGTGCTGACCAAAGTTCTCAGACCTCAATTATCAGGTCGCTGTTATGCAAGATGCCAACAGAAAAGCCTCCCACATTTGCCCAGAGGACAACAGAGTGCAGCACCCACCTGCTCCATCTCCCCAGGACCACAGTGTTCTCCTCACAGAAACTGCATCCCAGTGACTGCCCTGGGGTGAAGGAAAACCACAGAGAGGGGAGAGAGACCAGGATCTGAAGGCAGACAACTGTTAAAAGAGGGATGCACAAGAAAAAGAAAGATAACAGTGCAGAAAATGAAAAACATGTCCCTTGAGTGGCACTGGTAGTGGCTCAGCATTATGATATTAAAAATTATTGGAGTGAGACTAACGCTCTCAACGTGCAGAGTAGTGGCTCTAAGCGAGGAAATTAGGACTGTTAATCATTCCAAGGCGTTAACAATTCAAGCAGGCCTGGATGGCCCTGTTCCCAGTGGGGCTTAATAAAATACTCAGGGTTTGTAATACTAAAATAATATCTCAGATGTCTATAGCACCTTGCAACCCAAAGTGCTCAGCAGTTGGCTATAAATTGTCTGCCACAGCAGGGAGAGCAGAGGAAGGAAGGTGCAGCATCCTTGGGAAGTATGCAAAGAACTCAAGGAGGTGAAATGCTGCCAGGCATGATGGAATTTGCTCTTTAGCAGGCAAAGAGGCAGGGATGTTGGATTTGATCCTATCTGCACGAGGTGTCTCCAATAGCTGCCTAGGGCTTTCCAGCCTCCCACCAAAATACAGATTTCATGAGGACTCAGTGGGATGGGAAGAGATCCAAAGCCAGGATGGTTTGGCTCCCAAGCTGATCCTCAGGACTGTCAAAGCTGTTACAAAGCAATGGGCAGCTGAGTCCACTTTTGCCAGGGCAGGGACTCCCACAGCCTCTGATGCCACCAAGAAGCCAGACCACATTCTGGTCTCAGCCTCAGAGCTCTTTTCAGACCTGAGGTGCAGAGACTGTCCAGAGCCCCCAGGAGCAGCCCACATGGCTGGGGGTCCAGGGATTCCAGGTTGCCTTACCCGTGCTGAGCACACCCTGCGTGTGGCAGGGAGTAACTGTGCCAGGAAAGGCAAATTCTCCAGCTGAAAACCCATTACCTGGCATGTCAGAGCCGAGCCTGATGCCATTGCTAAGACCTTTTGAGTTGAAGGAGCATCCCTTCACCTCAAAGCTGTCTCTGTGTGTCAGGGACCAGTTGTGGGCTCCCTGAGCTTCCTCACACCTGGATCCTGGCCCGCTGCATCACCAGAGCTGCTTGTACAGACATCCTTCCCCCATGTAAAGCTGTGACAGTGATTTTAGTTAAGCTTAGCTTCTATTAATCTAATTTAAAACTGTGCCTTTAATGGTATTCATGAAACCCCAGTTTGCCCACAGTAGGAACTTGTGATGTTTCAAGCAGCTGTTTTAATTCAGAGCATTAAAATGTTGATTTGCCTGAGAATGGCAATTCCAATAATTTTCCTTTTAAAATCTAGTCATGTTAAAACAGGTTTTCCAACACCTTATGACATGGTGAAAAATGAAGTCTTAGCTAAAGCAGTGTAAACAGTATAAATTTCATTGAATTAGGGCACTCACTTATTTCACAGGTACACCTTGGTATTATGGAGGGAAAAAAAAGGACAGTTTCTGATTCCATGTAATTTTACAAATTCCCATGAAATTAATTTCTTTCTTCAAAACCTCATTTTTCCAAGAGACATTTCCCGCCTGATATCTCCCAGTGAGCACATGCAAGGAGGAGAGCAGCCGTGGAAACTCTGAGCTGTTCAGACTGTCACCTGAGCAGGGGGCAGAGACACGAGGAGCCACAGGAGCCTGCAAAGCCTCGGCGAAGCCGGGCAGGCTCAGTCGGGAAGCGCAGGGGCGGGACACATCCAGCACCGCCGAGCCGGGGAAGGGGGCGAGCACAGCCCGCACGCTACCAAGTAAATAGATGCGTCTGCCTCTGATTTGCATGTTTATCTTAGAAGCAATTTAGGTTTCCCCTTGTTTACAAGAGCCAAAGTCAGCAGACTCTCCACAAGGACAACTGGAAGGCAGAGCGTGACGGCTGTCTCCTGTTCCCCCGGGCATCGGCACTCGCGGGACGAGCCGCTGCAGCCGTGCCTCCGGATGCATCCCTGCGGCTTGCAGCCAGGAGGAAGGCTGGCAAGGACGGAGGAGGGCTCCAAAGGCACCTGCCCTTGGAACACGAAGCCTGCATCCTTCGCTGCTTTGCTGCCTGGCCAGAAGCAAGGAAGGGAGGGCGGGAGAGCCGGCGCGCAGTGCCCGACAGCGCGGCCCCTGCTCCCGGCTCCGGGCAGCGCACTCGGGGAGAAACTGGGAAATGCACCCAGCTCGGAATTGCGCACTGACCGGCAAGAGGTGACGCTGCAGCATCGTGCAGCCCAAGGTGGGCAGAGGGATTGTGCCAGCCCCTCACCCGAGCTGGGCAGACAGCTCTGCACTTGGCAAAGGGGGATGCCAGGGCTTTACGCACCCTCAGGAGGCAGCAGCACATGGAATCCCGTTGGACAGGGTGGGGGATTGTTTTCCCCACATGCACTTAATTATCCACTCCCGTCTTCCCTCCCTTCCAGCTCCTCCTCACTGCAGGCTGCCCGGCTCCTGCTTCTGCCTCTCTCCCCCCAGCCCTGAAGTCCAGGCCTGAGCAGCCTCCAGCATCAGGAAAAGTTCTCTCTCACAAAGTTTTCTGCACGCAGGGCTGGGGTTTTGTGGGGGTTTTTTCAGCCGGAAAAATGCAGCTTTCCCCAGAGTACAGGGCTGCAAAAATGTGCCACTTCCAGCACAGCTTCATTCATTTGAAAATGAAGTTCTGATAAGGCAGCTGGGGACTTCTTAGAACATCCATTGTCTTTCCCATTGCAGTGTTTTTAAAATGTCACAGATTTTGAGAAATAAAATTGGAAGGGATGCTTTCATCTATCCAAAACAAATGTTTGGGTTTTTTCCCTCCCAGAACTCTGCTTGGCAGAGTTTTCTGATGTTCCTCGTCTCGCTCCAGTTCAGAGTAACTGAACCCAACTGGAGCATTTCTCACCAAGTGGAAGTTTCGTCTTTGCCGAGATAACCACAGCCTTTCCAGGCCATGGGAGGAATTTTCCCTTTAACTGTGTGTTAGATTTCAGTACATAAACTCTGGGGGAATCCTATAGGTGCTGTTGTAAATCCGCTGCCACAGGCAAAGGGAGATGCAGTCCCTGACCCTGACGGTTCTGGGGTGCACATGGTGAGGTGCTGCCGCAGCAGTTGGTGCCCTTTGTTCTGCTCTCCTTCCACTTTCTCCTGCTGATAATGTTTGCTCTGATCTGGGTATTTGGCAGGAGAACTAAGGAGAAGTAATTAGCTTCCAGTGTGAAAAAGGGAGTGCCTAGTGTTTATCTTGTCTGGAGGGTTTCCCTTGATCTCGGTCTCCCAGGGGATGGTGTTGTGCTTTATCCATCACTCCCCGGTCCGGGAGGCAGCTCCTCTGCCCACCTCTGCCCTCCTCTGTGTCCCAGCCCACTCGAGCAGCGCTGGCATAGCAGGGGATGGGGTCCCCACAAGGTCCATGGTGAGGTGGCCCACCACAGAACATTTTACCTTTTCCAGCTTCCTCAGCATCACTTTTCACCACTGAAGAGGAGCTTTGGCTCCTTCTGAACCTCCATCCCACAATCTGCTGCCTCCCAGCATCTGAGCACTGCTCTTGCCAGCACAGGCAGGGATGAGCCAGCCATCCCCATCCTTGCTGGGTGGAATGAATTTAGGGCTAGGGACCTGGCCATGCTTCCCCATAGGAATTCCGCAGTCCCACTCGATGCCACCATGTCATCGTCCAGCTGTGGGATGCTCCTCTGTCCTGCCCTGCCTGCCATGGGCAGGAACAGGCTGCTCTCACAGAATGGCGTGAGCAAGGCAGTGAAACACCTGCAGTCAGCAGTGCTCGAGGAGCTCCTGTTGGCTTTTCTTTCCCAAACAGCTTCTGCTGCTTCCCTGTTCCTTTGCTTCAGGATGAAAGGCTGGCGAGCATGCCTGTGACAATAATGCTCACTGCCCCTTGGAGCCTGGGCTTGCAAAGCCATGGGGAGCTGGGTTTATTATCCTCAGCTCCAGCCCGAGATGACCTTGTGCATCTGCCAGCATTTAAACAAAATATTTTAAAAGAGGGAAGAGATCCCATTGCTTTCTGTGCTTGCAGGGCTTTCCTGAGCCTGGGAGCTCTCTCTGGGGTGGATAGAACTAAGAGAACATGTCCAGAGAGAGACAATGAAATATTGTCCAAGCTTATTGCTTTTATTATTTTTGAAGGAAGGTTTTTGCTTCCAGTCTGGGGGCTAGAAAAATTCTGAATATCACCCAAACCTCATCCCTTCCAGCCAGAATCCCAGCTCTGTTCTCTGTGGCAAAAATCATCCTCCAGCACAAGCAGCCAGAGGGGCGAGCGGGTGGTGCAGGCAGGAGCTGGGTGGGATGGAAAATTCCACGTTGCTGCCATTGTCCAGCATGGTGTGAGAGTGCGGGGCAGAGCTCAGGTCCCTCCCCCGTGGCTGTGGAAAGCTGCCCATGGGGCTCAGCCAGGCGCTGGCAGGCTGCTGTTTGTGCGTTGTCTTTCTGCTTGGAGTTGCTGCTCTCTCCCCACTGCTGCAGGGAGGGGACTGGGACACAGGCAGGACACAGACAGGACACAGGCAGGACACAGGCAGGACACAGGCGGGACACAGGACACAGGCGGGACACAGGCAGGACACAGACAGGACACAGGCAGGACACAGGCAGGACACAGGCGGGACACAGGACACAGGCGGGACACAGGCAGGACACAGGCGGGACA
>VXAC01002481.1:236786-271529 GCA_013399225.1 Rhipidura dahli | reverse complement strand
CCGGACACAGGCGGGATAGGAGCCACAGCACAGCTCTGCCAGTTATGCAGCTTCAGGGCTAATTGTTCAGAGTAATTGTTCAGGAGATGCACACAGAGGAATCGACAGCTGGGAATAACAGTGTGAGTGAGGAGTGCAGCACCAAGAGGTGAAGCCTGCTCCTCTTCCTTCTTCAGCCGTGCGTGGCACAGGTGTCTGTGCCATGGACATTCCCCAAGAATGCAGGCAGGACAGGGCAGAGCCTGCTCCAGCCACACTCGGTTCAGCTGGGCTCCATCCTGCTGTGCTCAGCAGGGCTGGGCGACAGCGCAGGGCTGGG
Organism: Rhipidura dahli; assembly: GCA_013399225.1. Lineage (NCBI taxonomy): Eukaryota > Metazoa > Chordata > Aves > Passeriformes > Rhipiduridae > Rhipidura > Rhipidura dahli. The sequence goes on along the minus strand of VXAC01002481.1, from coordinate 271,210 downwards.
ATGTTGCGAAGAGGGTGGGAGGGAGGTTTTGCACATCAGCAAGTTTCTCTGCTGCTGCCCTAGGAGTTGACACAGCCCAGGCTTATGGGACACATCCCATGACTCACAGCACCCAGAGCTGGCTGTCTCCTGGGGGAGACAGGCTCCACAGACTCCCTGCTCTTTCCTGCAGTGATGCATGCACTGAGAAAAGCTTTGCTTGCCCCTGGATGGTGCATCTCAGGATTATTTTATTAAAAAAAAGGCTGTGATGGTTCAGCAGTGCCCTGTCCCTGTGTCCTGTCCCTGTGTCCTGCCTGTCTGAACCACAGCCCCCGGCAGGTCTTAACATGTGCCCACAGCTCCTCCATGCCAAGGGGATGCTGCAAGGGAGCACATTGCACAGGGGACCCTGAGCAGAGCCTGGAGCAGCTCTGACACAGCTAGAAAGGAAAGATGGACTTCGATGTAAGACCCACCAACCAGGGTGAGGACCTGGAGTTGCTTGGTTTGTTCAGCTGGAGGAGACTGAAGTCAGACCTCATTGGGATCTGCAGCTTCCTCCTGAGGAGCAGTTCTGATCTCTGCTCTCTGTGATCAGGGACAGGACCCAAAGCAATGCCTGGAGCTGTGTCAGGGGAGGTTTAGGCTGGATATTGGGAAAAGGTTCTTCTCCTAGAAAGTGTTTGGGCACTGAACGGGCTCCCCAGTGCAGTGGTCATGGCTCCAAGGCGGCCAGAGCTCAAGGAGTGTTCAGACAATACTCTCAAGCACAGGGTGGGATTTTGGGGGTGTCCTGTGCAGGGCCAGGACTTGGACTTGATGATTCTTGTGGATCCCTTCCCACTCAGGATATTCAGTGATTGCCTGACTCCTCTCTGCAGGCAGGGCAGTAATGTGGTACCATTCTCTCCTGCAGGTACATCGGGGCACTGGGGGCAAGGGTGATCTGTGATAACATCCCCGGGCTGGTGAACAAGCAGCGGCAGCTCTGCCAGAGGTACCCTGACATCATGCAGTCGGTTGGGGAAGGCGCCAAGGAGTGGATCCGGGAGTGCCAGCACCAATTCCGGCACCACCGCTGGAACTGCAGCACCCTGGACCGGGACCACACTGTGTTTGGCCGAGTCATGCTGCGAAGTAGGTTGTGCCCTGTCCCCTTCCCAGCACCATGTGCCTTGTCTTCCTGGGACAGTCTCTCCTCTCACTGGGCTGCCGTGCCTGGTGGCTTGGATTACTCCCTGAGGAGAGCTTTGCCTTTCCTTGTAAATTAATCAAGTAGTAATGGGAGCAGAGCACTGCATTTGGAATAGCTGCACCAGATGAGATGGAGCAGGGGGAGCACTGGGGGAGAAGGGGGAAGGAGGAGACACCTCCAGAGAACAGGCTCATATGTAAACAGTAATGGGATATATAAATATTTGGAGAGCGGGGTTGGCCAGGACTCAGCAATTCACGTGGGAACTGGCTGTTCCCTCGCATGGCAAGGGAGGCAAGGCAGAGATGCAGCTCCAGTCCCTTGATTCAGGCTCCAAGGTGGAGGAGGACCACGGCTCTGGGGCAGGCGCCAGCTCTGCACAAAGGGGTGGGCACGGCCCCTTCCCGGGAGGGACCTTCCCACTCCAGGTGAGAGACAGATGCACCCAAGGGATGCACCCAAGAAACGTATCCAAGGAACAGAGGGGAAAGGCACAGTGGGGACAGGGATGGGGCAGTTCCAGAGCAGGAGCAGCGTCATGGGCTCCAGCTGCCCCAGGAGTGGTCTGGCAGCAAACAGGCCCTGGGAGCCGGTGCAAGCCCTGGCACGGGCAGTGGCACTGCAGGACAGATGCTGCTGCATCCCGTGACGTGCCGGGAGTATCCAGCCATGTGGCCTCCAAATCAAAAGCGGCTGGAAGAGTCTTCCCACTCGCAGCTCGTATGGAGGACACATGAGAGCCACGGAGGGAGCCAGGGAGTGGGGGGCTTGCTCCTAGCTGGCGGGGGGATGGGGCAGCTGTCCATGGGGTGGACAAGCAGCAGAGCCATAAGCCAGTTGCCCAACCTGACTGGAGGGAAGGGGACTGGAATGCCAAATGCAGCTCTCACCCTGCCATGCTGCAGCCTGCCTGCTCAGACTCTCTGTTCCCATCATGGCACCTTTTCTCCTGCTCGCATCCTCTCCTGGCAAAGGATGGGGAATGTTGAAAGCTCCTAGCCACAGCCCCATCCTGCAAGGCCCAAAGAGAGCTCTGCTGCCTTTGAAGTTGCTTTCAAAGGCTCTCGAAATGAAGACTAACATGGTTTTGATTTGCAGCTTCTTTTACAGCATTATAAAAACAGCTGCAAACTTGAACCAGAGACATAAAATAGCAGGCAGCAAGCTGTGCTGTGTGGGGAGAGCCGAGCCTGGCTGGGGCTGGCACTGTCTCCATGCTCTGCACTGGGACGGAGGGAAGTGGCCCTGACAGAAGGTTGCTGGCTGGTCCTGCAGGCTCAGCACCTGTGGACATGTGGACCCTGAGCGTTCCAGTTAGTCTGAAGGGCTCCAGGGAAGCTGAGGCTGGACAGTGTAGTCAGCAGAGATGGTTGGGTTTGGCTTTCCCACATACAGGAAGGTCTCATTCCCCATGGTCCTTCATGGGCTGCAGGTGCTTGGCACAGCCTGGCACGCTCACTCCCCATCCCTGTTTCTCTCCCCGTGGCAGGCAGCAGGGAGGCTGCCTTCGTGTACGCCATCTCCTCGGCCGGGGTGGTCTATGCCATCACCCGGGCGTGCAGCCAGGGGGACCTGAAGGTCTGCAGCTGTGACCCGCTCAAGAGGGGCCGCTCCAAGGACGAGCGCGGGGAGTTCGACTGGGGCGGCTGCAGTGACAACATCAACTACGGGATCCGCTTTGCCAAAGCCTTTGTGGATGCCAAGGAGAAAAAAGTGAAGGATGCCCGGGCACTGATGAACCTGCACAACAACCGCTGCGGGAGGATGGTGAGTGCAGCCCCCGCAGGAGAGCCCAGCACTTGCCCATCCCACTGGGACCTTCCGTAGGGGACGGGGCAGCCGAGACAGCTTGGCCACAGAAACAGGACCTTGGGCATTTCTGGAGGGCAGTTCCTGCTGTGGATGAGGGCCAGATGCTGCCCTGCCTTCACAGTGCTCCCCGGCACACTTTGCCCTGGGGAATGGCCCCACAAGGATGGCAGGACCCCACTTCCCTTTGCCTCCTGTGTCCTTGCTGATGTTGGCACCAGTGACCTCTGTACACAGCCCCCATCTCCCGTTAGGAGCCCCATCCCACACAGCCAAGGGCTGATAAGCTGCGCCAGGAATGAGTGGACACTGGTGCAACACCTGATGCCCAGGGTGACCACTGCTCCTTATGCATCCCTCTTCCCACAGGCTGTGAAGCGCTTCCTGAAGCTGGAGTGCAAATGCCACGGGGTCAGCGGCTCCTGCACACTAAGGACTTGTTGGCTGGCAATGTCAGATTTTCGGAAAACAGGGGATTACCTAAGGAAGAAATACAACGGGGCCATCCAGGTGACAATGAATCAGGATGGCACTGGCTTCACAGTGGCCAACAAGAACTTCAGAAAGCCCACAAAAACAGATCTGGTGTATTTTGAGAACTCACCTGATTACTGCGTGATGGACAAGTCAGCAGGTAAAACCCAGAGCTTCAGTCATTACCCAAAAGGATCTCTTCCTTCCCAACGGCCAGCAGCTCCCAGCTAGCCCAGCCTGGGGGCTCAGATTCCTCACTCAACCCCAATCTTTGGAGAGGGGGTTACCCAGACCCAGAGTCCCCACAGCACTCCACACCTGCACAGGCAGGACTGGGTCTGTCCAAAATCCCTAGGCTTTACATCAAAGCCCCAAACCCCTCAGGCTTCTGCTAATGACAGAAGTGTAGTGTATCCTCAGAGCCCATCTCCTGCAGAGCAAAGCTCCCTTGAACAGGCAACAAAGAGCCTGTTCCGTGCAGAGGCTGCCAGCTGCTCCTCTGAACACAGCCCGAGGTTGGGATGAGAGCGGAGAAGGGGCATCTGGGCTGCTGGACTCCTGCAGAGATGATCAGTGATTTCTCAGCCGGGAGCATTCCCAGGTTAGGAGTTCGCAGCAGCCATGGGAGCTCGGTGGGGAAGGCAGAACATGCTCCTGCCATCCTCAGCCTGAGCAGAGAGGGCATTCTGAGCTTTGCCAGCTGCAAAGCCTGCCTCAGTGGGCACACACTGCTCCAGGGGTCCCCCAGGCACAGAGGAGCTGCACAGAGCCCATCCCTGTTTGCTCTGGCAGCAGCAAACACAGGCTCTAGCAGTGGGCATGGGAAGGGGGCCATGCAGAGTATCATAGAAACTCAGAATGTTTTGGGTTGGAAGGGATGTGAAAGATCATCTCATTCCAACCCTCTGTCATGGGCAGAGACACCAAAGCTGCATCCCTGACCGGGTTCGCAGCATCCCATGTCCACAAAGCACTGCAGATGGAGATGCTCAGTCTCACCGGTAACCCCTGCAGCTGGGTGGGCAGGGAATTGTTGGAACACGATGGAGAACACCCTGACCTGCTGTCACTTCCCTCCCCAGGCTCCCTGGGCACAGCCGGCCGGGTGTGCAACAAGGTGTCCCGCGGGACGGACGGCTGCGAGGTGATGTGCTGCGGGAGGGGCTACGACACCACGCGCGTCACCCGCGTCACCAAGTGCGAGTGCAAGTTCCACTGGTGCTGCGCTGTGCGCTGCAAGGAGTGCGAGGACACTGTGGATGTGCACACGTGTAAAGCTCCCAAACGGGCCGAGTGGTTGGACCAGACCTGACGAGACGGGAGCACTGAGGGAAGAAGCCACTGCCACCCCCCTTGCAATCTTTTTTAAATCCCTGTGCCCTGAGGGCCACGATATTCTGGGAGGTGTAGTTCAACTGCATGGCTTTTATTTAATTAATTCTGCAAAGCACTAAGGAAAGGACTACAGTTCCCAGGAGGTACTGTGGGCCCTTCAATTTGCTCAGCAAAACTAATCCCTGACCTAGGAGGAGGCTGCGATCCTTGCTTAAACCGTGAACCTGCAAAGGTTCTCTTCGCAAAGGGACGGTGCAACCAATACGGACTTGGAGGACTGACTGTCAGGATGTGATGGCTGAGGAATCCTGCTCCTCCCCAGAGAATCTACGTGACACCAGCTTCACCAGCGAAGAATATTAGTTCAGAATAATCCACTCTTGCAAAAGCATTCTTGCTTTTCCTTTTCTGCAAGGCCAGAGGAAGGGTGTTGTGAATCCGTAAGACAGTTCCATGATACCTGTGTTCCCCTCGAGCAGACCTGGCACATCGCTACCCCCACTGGGCAAGAGTCACCTCTGCACAAGGCCTGTCCCTGTGTCCCCAGCACAGGGAACAAGCGGAGCTCTAACTTGGAACTGAACCCTGAAGGACTGCACAGAGACAAAGGCCACCTCTAGATGCTGGTGGATACATGGGGCTTGAGAGAGCAAATGAAACCTGTGAACTTACTGGTAGGTTCTGAAGTCAATGGTACAACGGCATCTCTGTACAACTCACGTGTATGTTGTGTATATTGCTTATTATTTTAAGTCAAAATTCATTATAAACCTGTATCAGAAAATTATGTCTTTTTCTTTTTGAATTCCTACACACTCAGTTGGGCACTTTCCCAGAGCAGGAACCAGCCTGCAGCGTTTCTCTTCCCCGCTGTCTGCAGCTCCTGCTGTCCCCAGCCTTCCCACAAAGCTGAGCACCTGAAGCCCCAGGGGACTCCTTCCTCAGCAGCATTACACTTCAGGACATGTGGATGCCCCATCCCCAAAAGAGTCCAAGGCCAGGCTGGACAAGGCTTGGACCAACCTGGTCTAGTGGAAAGTATCCCTGCCCATGGCAGGGGGTGGAACAAGATAAGGTTTAAAGTCCTTTACCACCCAAACCATTCCATGGTTCTATAGCACTGGGTTGAGCAGGAGATGCTTGGTAAGGTTCCAAATCTTTCCCGTTAAAAAACCCCAAACACTTGAAACATAATCAACTAGAATTGAAGCTGATGAGAGGAGGAGCAGACAGCTGCAGAGCTGCTGGTAGGTATGTTACAGGGATCCACCACTCATCTCCACACATTTCCTCTTTTCTTCACCAATCTGAGCAAGCAGACATTACAAGAATGATGTAGTGTACAGATATTTTATAGAGTCTGGTCAAAAGGTGCCAGTCCACATAAAAAAATGCAATGTATAACAGTTGAACCTGAAAACTAAACTGACACAGATAAAAAATTATCTTAATCATTGCAATTCCTGAGGCTGAGGATGCTCCTGCAGTTCCCCCAATGTGCAGAGCTTGCACATTGCCTCAGGCAGGCTGTGCCTCCTCCCTGAGCCAGGAAAAATGGGGTTCATTTTCCTGATACTGCTCAGCATCGTGCTGGTGAGCAAGTAAGGATGTTTCACACAGAGGAAGTTTTCATGGAAGTTCCAAACTTGTAACAATAAGAAAGGCCAAGTCAGCAGGGACATTCACCTGCAAATACATTTTCTGGGGTCTGCTTTACTGCTGCCAGAGGGAATGTCAGAGGTCTCCGAGGAGCTGGAGTTTTCTCCTGGAAGCAGCGAGATGTGTGGGCAAGAGGGAGCTGAGCAGACTACAAGAGCAAAGTCTGAAGGAAGGTCAAAGGAGCAGGATGGGATTAAGGCAAAGAAGATTATTCTGGTCCTAAGCCACCCATCGGCTACTGCACCAAGAGCCTCTCCAAACAGGGATTTTATTCGATGGCCCTAGAAAATAGTTTAAGTGGAAAAAGAAAACCACGTTGAAACCAGCTTTGATGGGGGAACTGCTCAAAGAATTAAAAGAGCCTGCCATGGGCTGGATTAAGCACCTTCCTCCATGCCAGACCCCTGAGAGTGCTCATGTAGGAAAAGGACCTTCAGCAGAGCAGCTGCAAACCCCCAGCCAAGCCAAAAGGTGATATTTTAATGGAGCTCTTAGGAGAATTACTGGAATCCCAGCTCCCCACTGCCTAATCTGTTTCTCACAGAATTAAACCGATTCCCTGACAGCACAAGAGGGCTTGGCAGCACCTTCCCTGCTCTTGGATTGGAGATGGCGTTTACCGAGGAGACTTCTGGTCTTCCCCCAGACCCTTCCAAGACCCTCTGAATTTCAGGGAGACAGTTTTCCCACCCCGGCTGTACTGAGGAATGCTGACAGGTGAGCAGGAGGTCTGAGCCAGGCCAAAGGCATCCCAAACCAGTACAGCCTCTGTCAGCAAAGGCTAATCGACCGGGAAGAGCCTCTCATTTATCTTCATTACTGCTCCACCTACCATCAATTTACGACAGACTTGTAAAAAATGCTGCCCCCTCAGCCATCAATCCAAGCCTTCCTCCCAGAGCAGGACACACGCCCTGGGCTGGGAGGGACCCAGTGCCTGGGGACCTGGGGTCAGCTGTCAACAAACACTTCTTCTTCTGCAGAGGACCCTGGGGGGTGTCTGTAGGAGATCTGTGGGCCCACCTGATGAATGACACCTTAATCAATGGCTGCTGCCAAAATATACCCTCCCTTTGAAAGCAGATGTTCATATTTTAAAACAGAGGGAATCTCCAAGGACAGGTTGTCTTGGGTTTATTGGCTTCCCCCCTTTCCAGTTTCATCACTGAGATGCTGAAATTGGATGCCTCCAGTGCTCTGTAGAATAACCACAGCTGAGACAGGAACCCTCCCTAGCCCTGCCAGGTCCGCCTGTGCAGCTGTGTTCCTCTGTCACAGCAGTAAATAAGAGGAGTAAAAATACGTGGAATCAAGTGCTACAGGAGCACCTGGGAAGCAGCCATGGAGACAGCCCACGAGCTCAAGTCCATCTGACAGAAGAAGTGACAGTTTCTTCTGAAAAGGACTAAGCAAGGCTACACTCATTTATTAACAAGAAATTAGCAAAACTCCACAGAACTGGTACAGAAATGCACTGGTCAGCCAGAGTGAACTCCCAGTGCTTGTGCAAGACAAGGTCCCACTGTGGGCTGAAGGAAATTCAGACTGGTCAGTGCCTTCCTGCAGATTAACCCCACGGAAGCTCGCCTCAGCACACTCATCCTTGGCAAACAGCTGCTTTCCATCTCAAAACATTTCTGAAGGCTGCAGTCTCACCAGAGAACACTCAGTCCCTCTCACAAGCCCCTCTTAAGTAATCTGCCTAAAATGAGCAGGGAGCCGTTTATGCAAGTTCATCTTCTAATTATCCTCTAGGCAAAAGCATGTCTGCACTCAAGGACGAGGAGCAGAATTAATTGCTTAATGAGCTTCTGAACATATTGCCTTCTCTGAAGCAGCTGGACAGGACACACAGGAGAAGGTAGAAGGCATTGGAAATGTGGAATCATATGCAGGGCCAGGAATTGGACTTTGACAGCCAAATGTTCCTTGTGGGTCTCTTCCACAGTCCAGGAGATTCTATAATTCTGATTTTCTCTACATGGGAGAGAACAGGCCTTAACCCAGGTGACACCACCATTTTTGGGGGTGGAGGTAATGGCAAGATCTGTAAGTTCTTGAGATCAGCAATGCAGCTGAATACATTGCCAAGCTACATCCCAGTCCCAACACCCCCTTGTCACCCCATGGGCCTTTTCTGTTCTCTACTGGGTTCATAAAGGCACAGAAGGCTTTGCTCAGGTACCTGTGAGCAGTGTAATCCATGCAGGATCACCTGCTGTAACAGGCCCAGCTCACAAGAACAGATTTATTGTGGCATTTGGACTAAAATTTGCACAGTCTGTCAAGATCTGAGTGCGAGCTTTCACATCCCATAATCCGAAAGCCGAGTCATGGAGGGCTGCTCCAGCTAGCAGCAGGGGGGTCACTGCTCTGCAATCACAGCCGGTGAGTCAAGGCAGGAGAATGCAACAGTCACATACTGTGTCACTCTGTTTTATAACTGATGAAAGCCCACAGCCAAATTAGCGAAGAAATCAAGAGGTTTTTAAGAGAAGGGTCCAACCGATGAGGCCACACTGTGATTGCACAACTCATTGCATCAAGAGTAAAAGGAAAACGTTGCTGGCCAGAAATAACCAAAGGGGGAAGATCCCAGCGGAGGAACACACTCATCGTGGTGGATGCACCCTTACTGATGCCGTAAGCGTGGGTGTGTTATCTCGCTCTCCCCAATGACCAGACTCACTGAAGATCCCACCAAAGAGCACAGAACAGCAGTCCAGGCTGGAAATGAGGAAAATTCCAAGCACATGAGCAGCATCCCTGATCACCGTCTTGTCCCTCCAGTGTAAGGGCTGGGGCGTGCAGAGCACACCCCACCAAGGAGGCTCCAGACAGGGAGGAGGCAGCCAGGAGACAGTGCTGGAAACTGAAGCTGCCTTTACTCTGTATCCACCTTTATTGTAAGATGGCTGAATTCAGAGCACAGGAGACTGAACACAGAAGCCCACGGTGATTGCTGCTGTCATCCTGACTTTTCAGCAGAGATTTTTGACCCAAAATCAGGTGACAACAGCTCATACGTCACCTCTGCAGCCATCCTAATTAAATACAGGAGACAGACAAGAGTCTGTCCCTTTTAACAGCAAAACAGGGCAAGCTGGGCGCTGCTCAGAAGCTGGTAGATTATGAGTGCTGGAGAGGAGGGTTAGACTGGACATCAGGAAAAGGGTCTTCCCCCAGAGGGTGGTGAGGCATTGAACAGGCTCCTGAGGGAGCTCCAGGAGCGTTTGGACAATGCTCTCAGGCACAGGGTGGGATCATTGGGGTGTCCTGTGCACAGCCAAGTGTTGGACTCAATCTTTGCAGGTCCCTTCAACTCAGGATATTCTGTGATTCCATGAACCCCCTCTGCCCTGCTGTCCACAGTGCCCTCTGCAAAGAGCACAGCACCAGCTTAGATCTGCTCCTGACCTCCAGAGCTGAGCCCTTTCGGACACCTCAGCACAGCCTCACTGACTCCCAGCCACACGCCCCATCCATTAGTGTTTGGGAGGTGCTGCTCCCCTCACTGTCTCATTTCCAAGCAGGGGGAAGGGCAATATTAATTTATGTCTGGTCGAGCCCCATACACACATCTCCTTTCCCTAAGGGAGTTTGCTCTCATATTTAATCTCTTCATTCTGCTGGCACTGGAGGTGGATGATGCAGCTTGAGGAGAGGTGCAGGCACTTCCCTCTCCCCCTCCTCTTGGAATCTTCCTCTCACTTGTGGTCCTTGGGATTCACCCAATGCTTCTCAGGAAAAAAGACAAAAAAGAAAAAAAAAAAGAAGACCTCTAGACAAGTATGCATTTAATAAGCAGTGAGACAAATAAGCTCCAGTTATCCCAGCAGAATTACAACACCAGAGAACAATTTTCTGCATTCCTCTGAAGGCCTGAAGGAACCCAATTGCCTGCTCTCAGCCTAAATAGGTACCAGACACCAAGTGCTCCATAAGCAAACAGAGCCCCCAAAGTGCAAAAATGAAATAAGTAAAAAGCTTCACATTACATATAAACCAGCCGTTTGCACCTTGTTATTAATGGTCTCAACTATGACCTTTACACCCTGCCTTGCTCAGAGTCATGGATCTACGAGGCTTGGCACCCTCACAACAATTCCAGGATGAGGAGCAGGGAATAAACATGCCTGGCCAGCACTGGAGAGATGCAGGAAGGGAACTGGCCTGTGACAAACCTGGATGGAGAACCACTCCAAGGCCATCTCCATATGAATTTGTCCCCATAACCTCAGTGACCAAGGTGTCTGACAGCATGAAAAGTCCTTTTGCCACATACATACACACATAAAAGCTCCTAAAATGCATCTATTCCAAATTTCAAAAATGAAGGGCTCCCAGCATGGTAAATACCTGCCAGAGATTATTCTCCAGAATTCTGATGTGATTTATAGCCCACATGAACTAGGGTTGCAACGAACAGACCTTGTTACCCTGAAATATTTATTAGTCTAAACTGCCTCACCTCTGCTGTAAGAGTTTTATTATTCTAACAGTGCCAATAGGCATGGAAAGTTTTGCTCTAGCACCCACTGCAGCATCATGGTACACTACATGAAATCAAATAGCCAATAGCATGTATGCATCAGCTTCCAAACACTTCAAGTCAGACATTAGGAAACTGCTTCAGTACTGTGTTAAATCACATTTGTGTCATCTCTCCAGATGCGCATGCAATAAATTCCTGATTCACAAAGATCTTTAGACACTATTCATTAAAATCAGTGGTAAGACAGGGCAAACTCACACAATAATTCAGCTGTTCAATTGCTTCACAAACAACAGTTTTACTGCGGTAACACTTCCTGCTTCCCTACCTTTCCTGCCCTTTTTGGAAAATACTCCTGGACAAGTCAGAGGCTGGCAGGAACAAATGCAGCTACATTCTCTTTCTGGACATCCTGATCAAGAACTAACCTGTCCTGACATGGTGACACTGCAAGCACTGGAACTTCCCAAAAAACCCAAACCCACCCCAAACTGAAACCCTGCCTTAATGATCAAAGAGCCTGTAATTACGCTGGTTTACAAATACACATATTAGATTCAGGTATAGAAATAAATGCTGATCTTCAAAATTGACTTTCACTGGCTGCTCTGAATGAACTGAAAATATGAGGAGTCTGTTAATGCCATATAAAGCCTTGTGAAAAAGCTATTGCCATCCCAATGGCTGTAAAGTCACCACAGTTCTTCTTTCGAGGAAGTTACATCAGTATTTTCCTGTCCTGAGTCATAATTGCAATTTTTATATATATATATATACACACACACACACACAATTGATACAGTATTACTAAGGTATGGGTCAGGTGTAAGTCCTTGCTCCTAAGTGGCAAAGGAACACTTCCAAAAAGCATGGACAATCCTGGAAAATCATAGAGAGCACTCCTTCCTCAAGAATTGCTGGCACTTCTAGAGACAGGAAGATTTTCATTACACAGCCTGCTGCCAGCTCTCCTTTCAGAACAAGCCCATCCCCTTTCTGTTACTGTTATGTCAAGGGAGGACAGTGAGAGAAAGCAGCTCTTGGGATGATACATGGGAGGCAGAGCTTCATTTATAACCGCACACAACTGCTGGAAAAAGTTCAACTTTAAAAAGCATTAGACTGGTTACCTTATGGGCCCCTGCAGACCAAGAAGTGAAATCACATGAATACAACAGACCTATTAATCACCACAGTGATTCCAAAGTGAGAAACAGCCCCAGTGACCAACTGAAAAGAAAGTTGAGAAAACTACATTCTAGTAGTTAGGTAACTCTAAAAACACTGGTAGTATCTTTCTGTGGGGCTTCCCTTTTGATTCCTTGAAGAATTCAAGTATTTAACCTGGATTAAAGTCCAGTCAACAGAAATATACAACGGAGACCAAACAATGGCATTTCTACCTAAACAAGGGTGTTTCCCTTCAGAGTTACAAATAAACTACTTACATGAGATGCAGAGGTGACTTCCTGCTTCACAGAACTTGGTTTACAAGGTGAAGGAGGATTTGAAAATAAGGAAAAAGAAAAATAATTCATTCTTGATCTTCTGTGTAAGGAGGTATTTTAAGTCAGTTCAAATGACTTGTAGTTGACTGACTTAGGGATTGTTTCAGAGAATACAGTAGGCTACAGCAAGCTTCTTCCATCCAGGATTCAGAAATTGGAATAATTTACAACACCTTTGAAAGAAGCCATCAATGTCACAAACATTCACAAAGATTGTGGAGATCAAACATGTAAAATCTCCCTAGTTCTTAGAGGTAAGTATATGTGTTTATCTGCAAAAGGTAAGATGATGGGCTTTCATGTGCTCAGAATTAGCACTTATCCACAATTTTTATCACTTCCCCCTCTAAGAATCCTGGGCTAACATGACCCTGCTTCCCTGATGCCAAGCAGCAGACCTGATTGGGAAAAAGATTTTTGATTTCATGGGAGAGTCACTCCAATTAGCTGAAACCACTTGGCTGCCACAGCCATCCTTTCACCTCTGCAGTGAACAAACCCTCAGGGCTGGTCTGGTTTGCTATGAAGCAAATCCTGTGAAGAGTTTTCCCCATCTCCATTCTCTTCAAATCTTCATATCAACAGCGACGCTACTTTGGACTAACACCTGAAATTTCAGGTCTCCCAACAGACTCCCATGCAGATACCACAACATTTTGGGCAGTTTCAGAAACCATCCTGTCTTTCAAAATGCTTTGTCTTGAAGAATAAAAGATGCACAATTAAATCTAAAGAAGTAACATGAAATAGAGGAGTTTACCATCTCCTTGAGTAATGCAAGCTCATAAGAAAGAGAAGAAACAAATACTTGTTTGCACATTATAATCTATATTAAACAGACACTTAAGAAGTCAACAAATTCAACATGTTAAATAGCAACATTTTAATAAAGAAAGTAGAACCATACTTTGCTGTTAACAAATATTTTGAAAAAGGCTTATAAAATTAAATCTAAGCCAAGTATCTGGTGCATCTGCAGCTGAGAAGGAACTATCAATACTCCAAACACCTGCTCAGTTTGTGTATTCTCCTTTCTTACAGAGGAAGTATGAGCTTCCAGTTGTCCAAGTGATTTAGAGAGCAATAAACTATTGCTCAACAAGAACTATTTTCTTAGATGATTACAGATTAAGGCCAAAGAAGAAATTCGTATGTTAAGCACCATCAACATGGAAGCCTGTCAAGGATATCAGTTTGAAGAGCCCAGATTTCTTCCTTGGCCTCCACAACTGGGGGTCAGCCAACCACCAAGAGAGGCTCATGAGAATAAAATCAAACTATCATGGAAAATACACTCCAGTCACACTGGAGTCAACTGATGCCAGGGGCTGGACAGCAGCAGGACCTCAGTGTGTTCCCTACTGAAGCTGAAGGGTGAAAGAAGAGTCCTGAAGCACTGGAAGAAACAGAACACAACAATAAATCAGCTCAGTTTCCAAACCAACTTCCTCCTGCAGACTCAAGGTATGAACAAAAAACCACCCTGTGTCTTTCCCTCGAGGCAACTGAACTCCAATCCCTTCACTGCTGACACCATGAAATAGGCTTGTTGTAAATATTAGATATTAATGAAGACACACAGAAGAAGAAATACCCTCTGGAAGCCCCAGTTCCAGCTTGTCCACTCACCCCTGGTGCAGTCCATTCAGCTGGAGGCCAGAACGCTGGGAGCACTCACTGGCCACAGCACCCGCAGCACCTGGGCAAAAGCACGAGGGTTAGAATGGCTTTGCTCCACACTACAAGTCTTCCAGCTGCTCAGCACTGTGCATTCAGGGCTGAACAGACATGGGAGAGGAGGACAGCAGATTTTCAGAGAACCACAGGATTGTTAAGGTTGGAAGGAACCTTAATGATCACCTCATTTTTTCAGTATTCAGGCATAGATTATTTACAGGTCACCAACTCAAACTGAACAGCCCATCCACCAAGACCAGTCTGTGCTTCCAGACGGGATCCATATTCTAGATGCCATCTAAACAGTTCCAGAAGTAAGATTAGGCTAAAACAAACCGTGCAAACTCCCCTGCACCTTCTCAACCCATCCTCCAAATATTCCACTGGCACTTGGGTTATCCTTGTGCAAACCCTCATTTCATGAGTTAGCAACAACAGGACTCATTTACTTTGAAGGTTTTACTTTGTCCCTCCTGGTTTCTATCATAACCTCAAATATTACATTAAAAAGGCTTTTAAAACATAACATTCACAGCAGTGCAGGAGCTTTTCCTTGCAGTGGGTTTCTTCCCTGCCTGTTTGCGTGTGGCACCTTCACATTAAGTGCATGAGTTAAGATGTAGATTAGCAAGGCAAGAAACCTTTGCCCTTGGCATCGACACTCAGCTCTGACAGGAAACTTCAGGCTTTTTTTTTCCTACCAAGTGTAGAACCACTCATTACACATTGGCAGGGAAGTGCACATCTCCAAACTATACACATTTTCTCTTAGATAAGCAAAAGACTCAAGTGTTTATAAATATGAAAAGTTCAGCAGCTGGCTACAAAGTTAATTCTTCAGTCTCACTTAATGAGCTTTGGGGAAAGTGGTAGGGGGATTTGTTCCGAAAGTAAAGCAGAGTGTCACACAAAGCAGGACTTGCCAGACACGGCTTTGCTTCGCCCTAGTTTCTGTCCCTAGATGGCTGCCATGGACAAAATGGCAAGGAATCCTCCAAACAGGGAGCTAGGGAACAGCCAGAATGAGAAATGTTTTCTCCTAATCTTGCAATCATAAAAATTAGCCAATTTTTAATTTAAGTCCCATGACTTCTTTCTTTGTTGTGAAAATATCAAGCAATCCATATAAAACCACTTTGGAACAGGGACTGTCTTAGGATTTTATCCAATTCCCTGAAAAAGAAAGTTGTTTTCAGTAGGATACAGCAGGAACACTGCTGCACTATTTTTTTCAGTATTTTAAAAATAATTTATACTGGTTATTCCAGTAACATAAGGTTCAGATGCAAAAATGCGATCAATCTGCTTGGAATCATCCAGAGCAGCTGTGGCTGCCCCATCCCTGCAAGTGCCCAAGGCCAGGTTGGACGGGGCCTGGAGCAACCTGGGATGGTGGAAGGTGTCCCTGCCCATGGCAGGAGGTGGAATGGGATGAGCCTTAAGGTCCATTCCCCCCAAACCATTACATGATTCTGTGAAGGTATATTCACTGTTTTCAGGAACTCCTGAGAAATCTGTTTACAGTGCCTGCTGTCTCTCTGTATCACTGTTATTGCAGACTTCTTGGTGTCCTTGTGTTACAGGAGGAATTGTGCAACCTCACTTCTGCGAGATGATCCACATCCACCCACTTCTCCATCTATGTAATTATTACAAAATAAAAATACATACTGAATGAAAAAACAATCAGAACCTTTTGACTGCAATTGTGACCGAAGTTGTTTTATCTACCAGTGTTTTTCAGCTTGTTCAGTGAGCTGTTAAGATTATTGTCATTTGTGCACCTTCCTCCCTTTCACTTACTGAGAAGAATCTAAACAGCAACTACTTGACAAACAGAGCTGTCTAATGATCGAGAGCAGTGTGATTCTCCAAGAGATCAGAAATCTGGATAAAAAAAATTGCAAGGCCCAGGGAGCACCTGCGCTGGTACTGCAGCTCCTGTGGATCCTCCACCACTGCCTGTTCCACTGTCCTCACCAGCACAACTCACAGTTATCATGGAATTATAGAACAGTTTGGGTTGGAAGGGACCTTAAAGACCATCTAATTTCAATGCCTTGTCACGGGCAGGGACACCTTCCACTATCCCAGGTTGCTCCAAGCCTTGTCCAACCTGGCCTTCGGCTCTTCCAGGGATGCAGCAGACACAGCTTCTCTGGGCAGCTTCATGGGCTCTAACTGCATCAGTAAATGCTTAACATTCTGCCAGCAGCAGTCCCCAACACCTGCACACCCTCCGACCTGTGCAAGACACCAAAAATCCCCGTGGCGCCGGTTCCCAGGGCCGGGAGCGGGGGGCAGGAGCAGCTCCCGCTCCTGCAGCCGGTGCCAGCGCTCCAGCCTCTGGTGATGCTGGATCACACTGTATACATTGGAACTAGTAAATGCTTCATTGTGATTTTTGGCCACTTGGACTATTTTTAGCAATTTGCCAAGGTTTACCCTGTGATTTATTATGGAGGAAACAAACTCAAGCACTAACAAATGGAAGTATGTAAACTCAGACTTTTCAAGTCAATAGAAAGGTATTCAACTTCTTAAACCCCTTCTGAGGCATTCAGCTTGCTGTGGATTCAACTGCTGGAAAAACAGTTTGATTAAGAAGTAACTGAAATGTAATCTAAGGAGTCACTGCTTGGAGATTTACAGTGAAAAATTCCATATACACAATACTTTCCAATTGCCATTCCTAAAACTGTGTTCAAGGTTTCTTGGAATTTCAAGAGTTGGAAATACATTTTGCATTGCTTTTATCTATGGCCAAGGCACCCCAGATATACCAGCTAGAACTTTATTATCTCAAATTACTATATTTAGTAAGTTAACAGTAAGATGAAAAATACTTGAAGTAATGAAATACATAGGAATAAACAATTTAGAAAGCTTAAAGCACTGGAATTACTAGAAGATATAATGCTCAATATAGCAAATATTAATTACTTTATTACAGTATGCTTGAATGGAAAGGCTGGTATCATTAAACAGAAGATGATCTTCCATTTTAGATATGAAAATTCGACTAGATGCTACTACTACAGACCTCCAGAAGACAAGAGAGTATGTATAAAGTAGCAGCCATCACAGCATTATCCACAGTTAAAATATTGAAGCAATCTATTAATTAAAACATGGAATCATAGAATCATAGAATGGTTTGGGTTAGAAGGGACCTTAAATGTCATCTAGTAGCAACACCCCTGTTGTGGGTAATAAAACCAGAAATGTTACTTTGATGTTGCGTATCGTTTCTTACAAGTTTTCTGAATCCCTCTGAAAACATCAGGAATGGGATCATGAGTAAAATCATCTAATAAGTAAAATACGGAAGAATTTTTATCATTAGAGTATGACTGAGAGTCAACATTAATCCTAGCTAAACTAGCAGAATACTGGAAGCTGCTATTTCCTTCTCAGCTGTCAATCTCAAGAGAGTAATACAGAATTCCCTTCTTGCCTGATGACCTCAGTACACAATTTCAACTTTTGCTGGTAATAAAGTGCCACAGAGAGTAGCAAGAACCCCTTTGTCTGTGCCAGCTGCCACTCTGATTTGGAATGCTGTGGCAATGAGCACTCTTCTCGATCATCTTTTCAGCTGAACAGACACTATCCATCTTTTCCTAAAGAAAATAAAATAAACACAATGCAAAATGACCAAACCCTGGGAGTTTTTTCCCCCACACTTGGACATGTCACCGGACAACCCAACTGCAAAGCCTAAGTATTTTCTTTTTTTCTTGTATAAAGTCTTTCCTTTTTTTTTTTTTTTTTTTTGTTCAAGAAACCCAGCAGAGAGAAACTCACCAAGCAATTCTTTGTTAGCATAACATTTGGCCTTGTATCTCTTTGGAAATCATACAACTTTGCTAATGCAGCCCTTATAGAATTAATCAAGCAGATAGTTAGCCCCTAGTTACTATGAACCCAGCCAATTATGAGCAGCACTGAAATTTGTCACTGGCATGTCGAACTACATTTTCCAGCATAAAGATCAACACAACTGTGTGGAAGTGAGGCCCCACTCTCAGACCTGCATAACCTGGACACTAGACTGGGCTCACTAGCAAAGCCAACACTTTTAGGAATGAAGTATTCTTAAAAAAGAAGGGCTTTCCTCCTGGGTCTCCATTACCTGTTGCGTTAAACCAGCCAGCAAGCAAATGTCTTTTACCCTCTATTTTGATCAGCAAAGCCAGAATAAATGATTCACTTAAAGAGTTCAGAGCTCTTTATTCACTGCTCTGCTCTACTGCACGAGATCCACAGTTCAATAAAAGCCAAACCTACTGCTTAAAGAATTTTGAGAAGCTGGGGCAGGAAGCTGCCTATGCACTTTGTTTCTCAGCTTTTATTTTTGAGGCTCTCCCACTGCAGTTGTTCACTTCCGCAAGGATAAAATCCATACTCAACCCAGTTTTCTGTGGCAAAATTTCCCTGGTGCTGAAACGCTGCTCTCTCACCATAACAGTGCAAATTAAAGCCATGGTGTGTAACAGTTCATTTCTTGTCAAAACAGACATGCTGCCCAAATTTCAACCTGTGTTTGTCACAACTGCGATTCTTACAAAAGCAGATAAAATAATTAAGTGTGAGACTCACTAGAGGCTACTTCACCCTGGATATCAAAATTCCCAAAAACTCACGAGAAACCTAAGCAAGCCCCATGACAGAGACAGTACTTACAGCTTTCACAAAAATGACCATCAGCTCAGGGAACTGGTGGGTAAGGAGGGCCAGCATGGCTGAAAAGGAACACAGGCCTGCTGTGAAGTGGATGAAAAAGGGAAGCTCCTTCTGGGGGTAAACGGAGACTTCATGAAATGCTGAAAGGAAAAAATGAAGAATGTTGACATTTGATAATCAAGGACTGCTTTCTGAATTATTTAGAGCCTTGCAGCTCATTTCTGGACTTTCAGAAGTACTTTAACTTCTTAAAAATTCTTCCCCTACATTAAATGCTTGTTTTCATTATTAATAGTCATTATATATTTGTTTTCATTATTAATATTCTCTTCCCAGTCATCTTTTTCATTTGCTTGGGCTTTATTTTTGAAGCATTCCATCAGGCTCAGTTTTTGGTACCTACTCTTCTAACAAGACAGAGGGAACACCTGTGAAGTTCACAAGCTGTCAAAATTACCCACACCAACTACAACAATTCAGGTGTTTTCAACTCTCTGGAGCTCTAATCCTGTTACCTGAAAAGAACAGCACATCTCCACACCCTCTAAGAAGCTGAGCAAGTACAAAACAACCAGCATGTTATATACATTTATATTTCTTAGTACTTCTTGAAGACTTCTGGTTGTAGACTACAGTAAATCTGTTCAGAGCAGCTGACAGAGCAGACCTCAAAGAAAACAGCACCAGGACTGGGTTATAAATTCTGTACATAGCAGCTCCTTGCAATTTCCAATCTCTGGTAACAAAATCCAAAGCGGGTGATTAGCCAGGCCAAGGGTGGCATGTGGAGCTTTCAGCACTCACAACACTACTTCTGGTCACTCGCCAAGGACCTGCTTGGTGAATTTGCAATTGCTTACTGGCTTTGGATACCCACAGCTCTAATTTCTATCCAGTGATATGAAAAGATTTTTACATAAAGAAAAAAATAGTTTCTATAGACATAAGTAATTATAAAAGGACTGCCCTTCTTGACAAGACGTTTTTAAAACCTAACAAAAACCTAAAATTACAAATAAGCTTTTTCCTGTAAAATGAGAAAATACAATTGTATTCTTTTTTAAACTGAAGTCTGTGGAGGAAAAAGACACTTTACCCTCACAGTTACTGTTTATGAATGCTGGCACATTAAAGGACCATTAGAAGAGTAAACCCAGCAAAAGTGTCTTGTGCTCTTGCAACTCATTAATGGCAAAGTGCTCAGTGTTTGTTTTGGTTTTAATGATACAATTTTGGAGCACAATTAGGTAGAATATTTGGAAATCCATGTCTAACATCCATCAGAGATGTTAATGGTACCCAGAGATTCATATTCATTTCTAAAACATGGAGCAATATAATTAAGCAAAAGTGTTTAAAAATAGGAATTAATTCCTTTTGCAGTAGCTTTTCCTACACTGGGAAATTAAAACCAAATTCAAAATAGGTAAAGACAACTAAAGCTAATTCTATACATTCACAGGCATTTGAGAAGTGTTACTCATCAGACCTGTCCAGGTTTTCTGAATCATTGATTTGGTCAACATTATTTTAAATAGATAAATTTTAAAAAAATTAAGTGTCAAGATTTCTCGAGGAAGTACTGCAATAAAAGTGTTAAGATGATTTTATTTATAGGTAGTTTTATATTTAAAACATAACAGGAATGCGTGAGTGATCCTGTTGAAATATCTGCATGTGTTGGTGTTTAATTATGCTGGGAAGTCTACAATTTAGGGTTAGTTGCTAACCAAGGAATTCCTTGTGCAATATCCTGCATAAGTGAGAAATGAGTAATTTAAAGCAGTCTGGGGGCAAATTTAAATTACACATTTTAAATATAACTTCAGGCTTTTAAACAGAAACACGTCTGTGCAGTTTTCCTTTCCGCAGCTGTGGTCTCTGTGGGGCTGCTGGTGCTTTTGCAGTAGCTCTTTCCAGTCTCAGGGGAATTGTGTTTCTTCAAGATATAGAAGTTCAACCCCAAAGGAATTCAATTAAGATATATAATTAACAGCTCAATTCTAATCTAAATTAATGCTATTTTCCTAAATATCATGAGTACAGGCAGTAATGATATAGTTTATTTGTCTTGCCCAAAGGAAAAAACATGTAGGCTCATAATTGCATAAAGTAACCTTGAAGCAAAGAGCAGCTGGGTAAGACTCACTTTTCGGTATCACGTTATTACAAATCCGTAGAAATACGTGGATAAGAAGTTCCAGGAGGCAGACAGCAGATAAATACGGACCACTGAATTAATGACAGGAAGCAATACCTGTTCTATGAAGCTACAGATTAACCAAGGATTCTCTGTAAGATCACAGTCAGGTTTTACTGGATACCTGATGCAGGACTAGAACCATGGATTGATTCCTTGTTACAAAGGCAGTCAAATCCACAAATTCTTTTAAAAGCAATTTTTAACAAATGGTCCATTTTGTTGTTCTCGAAGTTGGCCAGACTCAGTCTGAATGTACCACACACAGATTTCATCTCTGAAGCACTTAGGCTATTACAGCATCAAGCTGACATTTACCACACACACACACGTCAAGTGCTTCAGGATCTTTTGGGAGGGACATCAACAAATAGCTGAAACCCCTTCACAGGAAGCTCAAACTAAAAAAATCACAGTAAGGTAAATACAGAATACCACAAACTGAATATGTCCTTAGCCTGTGTTTTATTATCATTACTGCTTAGAAACCACTTACTTGGCAACAGCTCTCTGTCTGCTGTTTCTGTGCAGCTCGGGTAGGGGTAGAAAAGATGTCCTTTCTCTAGCGGGTATGGGATCATCCTAAATGCTGCAAAAAGGGTGAGTGACATTAGATCTGTATCTAATCAGGCAACCAGCTTCTCACAAAGAGAACCAATCATGTTTGAGGAGGGTAAAAGCAAGAGAGACTAGTCTACTGTACAGAACAAAAGAAAAGGAGATACTTACTGCCTTCCCATGTGCAGTGTAGCAGATTTAGGGCCCCTTCTATCCTCTTCCAGTGCTGGAGGTGAAAAAAAGCATAGGCTACTGCCTCACTGTCCCCTCGCTTCAGAATGTGCTCTGGAGGCAGCACTAGGCTTTTCATTTCCAGTAAATACTGAAAGGAAAAATGGAAAGCCCACCTGGTTACATGGAATATTCCAAAACCTTTAATTGTGAAACATAAATGATCACTTTAGGCGTAACTGAGCATAGAAGGGGCAAGTTTCTACCAAAAGCAGACAGGCTGTGTTCATGTGACAAATGAAAAGCAGCAAAACACACTCCTGCGTATCTGACTCTTAAATTAGGCTTTCACATTTACAAGAAAGAAAAAAAAACAAGAAAAAACATACAGCTTCAGTAAGACAAAATAAAAATACATTCTTGTGGAATAGACGTTAAGTATAACGCACGTGCAACACCAATGAGGGACTAATCTAGGCTGATAAAAAACCCCAAACCAACAGTATTTTGCTCATTACTTCATCACTGAAAGTTTCAATGTAGGTGGTTGAGGACCTGTTAGCTCTAAAGCATGAGCAACAAACCTGAAAGTGTCAGTGTGCTAACCGAAGGAAGAATAATAAACCCAACGCAGGAAAATCTTCTTTTAATGTGGTTTTTCTGGGCTACCACAAAGTATCTTTGATTTCATATTTTTTCAATTTCAGCCGTCTCTCTCTATCAGCAGAAAATCTGATGCTCAGAAGGGTTAAAGAACACAAGGATTCATCACTTTCCATTTCTTTTTCAACACAGAACATGCAATTTTTTTAAGGTACCACGTTTTCCCATGGTACCTTAAAAAAGTCAGGTATTCATTTGAACTTAGCTTTTAAAAACAGATGACTATTTTTTATAAGAATGAAATGACAGTTTCAGCTCTAGTATTTACCTGTGAGCTGTTCTCTCCTACCGTACAGTGTCTCATTCAATAACAGCCAAAGCTAATGCACATCTTTGATCAACATAGCTGGCAATTCCTTGGAGTGTCCCCCAAAGTGTAAGAATGCAGCTAACTCACCGATTTATTTCAGCAGATGCCACAAACTATGAGATTATTTACTAATCCAGTTTGAGGACTTAACTTTTCCCATTCAGACTCTTCAAGGAATGTAGGAGGGGTTGTGCCCCAGCCAAATAAAGCACATTTGCTGCCTGGCTAGGTTCTTCTCTCAGTGCCTTGGGCCTGCACTCCGGAGGGTAATATTCTTCCTAATCCCCTCTAATCCTCTTCAATTTTCTTTTTTTTTTTTTTTTTTTAACACAGTGAAGGATCACTCACCCAGGGCTGCTGTGGGAAAACGGTCTCAAATATCTGACCCCTGACCCAACTCCTCATGCTCTCCACAGTGCTCACTCTTCCATTGTACTAACTGGGAATATAAACCCAGCAGTGGTGGTGAAGCCCCACTGCAAGTATTGCCACAACACACCAATGCTCAACTCCAGGCTTTGGCTCTCTCTGAGCCCATGTTACCACATAAACAGAAAAATTCCAGTCTGGCAGGTTTTCATGTCCATAAGCATAAAACAGGCAAGGTGTCGGTACTGAAGGTATCTCAGTGCTGAACTGAAGGTTTTAAAGTCTTTATACACAATAAAAATCTCTAAAATATTCAAATGACTGCAAAAGATTGTTTCATACAACCAAAACGCAGTTACGGATTTCTAATTTGAAATGGCTTAAGACAACTAGTTTTCTAGCTGATTCTAACTTTCCAAACAAACCCCAGCCTTGTAAAAGCAGAACAAAGAGAAACAAACCTTGTTTTATTTTCCTTATGCAAAGTGGTATTATGTACAAAGACAATCACTTTAATCAGATGTGCGAACAAAGGGATTTCTACGTTACATACTCATTCATTTTTAGGCTATGGGACAGATCAGATTTTCTTCCCCCTCTGTGATCCACTGGGCGAGTTGCTTCACTTCTCTGTCCTTGTTCACTTGTTTGCTTTGACCATAAACATTTCAGAGTTCTAAGCAGTCTGCACCAATAAAATTCTGCTCTGTCATCTAATCAATTGGTGCCTTGAGGCAATATTTTAATAGAAAAACCATGAAGAATGGAGAGATGTACAATTAGAAAAGAAAATCAAATTACTGAAACCTGGAATCAGTTTCTGCATTTGTCTGCAGAACTACAGACCATATTTTAACAACAGCCTGTTTGAAATGATCTCTAACTTCTTCAAAAAGGTATATGAGACTCCAGAAACAACTGGAGGATACCCAAAACAAAAGAACTTTTAGATAATGATAATGCATTATAATCTTCTGCCCCTAAAGGCAGAGGCTAAAGAAAAATCTGTCTGAGACTGTCTGAAATAGACTTGCTACGCTCTTGATCAGTCATGCAAACAAGCAGCAATTTCTCCCAGCAATTAGCTTTCTCAGTGCACATTCTATTGGATTGGACAGGCAGACAGAACGGAGCGGCCGGATCATTCCAGCCTCCCCAGCAGCAGCCACTGGGACTCCATCATCATTTGCAGAGGATTAGACCCTGCACTGAGCCAACCTCCTGCATTCAAGGTTTCATACTGAAAGCATCACTAGTGCAATAAAAAGCAATGCAAGATTTTATTTTCACCCAATGCTCTGTGGAATCTGTATTTTGATGCCAGACATTAAATTACAGCCTGTGGTGATACAGACTCTTAATCTTATTTACACACGGATGGAGAAAATAAGTGACTGTAGATCTTTCAATAACCATGGAGCCATGGTTGGAAGCACAGCAGAATAAAGGGGTTTAGAATACTAGAGTGATTATTGTTTGAAGAACTTCATTTGGCTTCAGGGACTTGGAAGCAGGGTGTTGGAATGAGGCATCTTTAAGGTCCCTTCCAACACAAACCATTCTGTGATTATTCTATGATTTTAAATATCTACACTTACATTTATTAATGTCTACCCTTATTGAGAGCAAAGGGCCTTCAGTAATACCTTACTGGATTTTCCCAACGAGTTAGGAAATTCCAAGTTTTAATTTTTGTGCATAAAACCCTGTTTGAACATCAGCTATTACTAAAAAAAAAAAAAAAATCTAGCCTCAAGACATTTATGACATAAATACTAATGTTTTTAACAACTCAATGGCTGGAGTTATAACCAAATTCAAGAAAACATGGGGCTAGAAAGGCTCCAGTAACAAAATATATTATAACATGGTATTTCTCAGAATACAGTAGAAGTGGTCCAATAAGAAATAAAATACTCTTACCTTTGGAACATGAGGGTTAAATTCCACAGCTCTGTGAATTGCTTCCACAGCATTAATTTCTGCTGTACTAAGCCCTCTCTTGGAGGCAGTTTCTGGGGAGAACCTGAAGGGAAAAACCCATACTGAACAAAAGTAATAAATAAATGATAACCAGGTGTTCATTTGCACTGCAAACTTGAATTTCATTAAAAATTGGCTGATTTATCAAGAAAGACAAACAAATCCTTCTAGGAGAAAAATGTTCATGTTAAGTTAGGTATCTTGACTGTTATCAATGCCCATATGACATATGAAAATTCATGTCAATCATGTCAGGTGAGTGCCCTGGCTTTCAGCTCCCTGTTACAGCATCACCTGCTGGGAAGAGGAGCTGGACTCAGACACAGTGAAATGCCAGCATCAACTACCACAAATACCCTGCACCCACCCCAAAAAACAAATCCCAAGCAAAACACTAAAACCAGAATTTATACAAAAGCACTTGGCCAATTCATAGGGTCTTGAAAAACTTCCTCACCTGTACTAACTTTATGGATGTTTAAAAGGAATTTTAAGTTGTGTATGTATGTGCATATATAAATACACTCAACTTGCTTTTAGAAATGTAACTGCTACATATTTAGGCATGATCAGGGATGTAAAAAAGATTTAAAAAATTTTAAAAATCCTTTAACTGGAGCAAAGATTTCTTTACAGATTAGAAGTAATTTTAAAACATAAAAGATTTAGACCTTTTTTCTTCATATTTTACATCAGAACCCAAGATTAGCAACAAACCACTGTTTTCACACGTCTTTGCTTACCTCTCTGAAACAGCTCTGGCTTTTAGCAGAGCTGCTGTGTAACAAATTGCTGCTGATTTGGGAAGACTGATGTCTGCAAAAAAAGAAAATAATTAAGCTGTAAGATTCTAAGGCAATACAAACATTTTAAACCCACATCCTTCGAGTTAAAGATTTTTCCTTGGGTATGGGAGACAATGAATGTAACATCTGGAACATTTCAGCTGCAATTAGAAATTCTGAATTTCTTTGCAGAGTCACCAGTCAGTCTCAGATTGAAAACTCAAAGCTGTACTTAGGTGGTAGAGTCATTTTTTGTTTCGAAATGTACCAACACACTGAAACTGAATCCAAAGAGAAATGCACATACAAATACACTTAAAACCAGAATGTATTTCCTGTATTAACCCATAAGGATTTAAAGTAAGCGTCTAATCTTTACTTAATTCTCAACTGCACATTAACACAGTTTTATACAACACTGAGAGACTGACCAGAAGCTGATCACAAAAAATTACATTACAGACACAGAGATGAATTTTAACAAAAATGCAATTTCTGTTCTTCTGCAGTTCCACAGGGAAGAATTCTGTTAGCTGTAGCTTTGTAGAATATCTGAAGCCAAGTTTGCACTGACAATTACAGATTAGAAGGTTAGCACTCCACAGTGCAAGTTTACTTTAAAAGCAGACAAAGTCTGGGGTCTAATTCCCAAGTACTATTGTGTATAGTCAGATGGTTCTTGCTTTTTTTGGTAAATCCCATCCTCAGCTTGTCCATCACTTACTACAAGTCTGGCTGTCGTGTCAAGCAAAACACAGGGGTGCTGCAAGGAGTTTGAAGCTTGTACTCATTTTTCCAGACGCTCAGAAAAAATTCAGCAACTCTTTCTTAAGTGTCACAATAAGCACTGAGCAAAGTGCAAATGGCTTTCATAAATTAAGAGGAATACACTGAGAACAGGATCAAGGAATGGGAGCAGGGTGTTAGGTTGGCCATATACAAGTGGCACAGGATTTGGGCAAAAATATCATACGCTTTTATTCCCTGAGGCAATAAAGAACTGACATAAGAGAGAGCTCAACAACTTCTGAGAGTAACTGTCATAAAATACTGCTATGTCCCTCCCTTCCAAAGGTGATTTAAAGCCCTGCTTTGACAGCAGCCCATTGTACACTCATGAAATGGGCACTGTCTAGGTGGCAAAACTGAGGGCAATAAAAAATAAGTATATATTTTATTAACCTTTATTCAGACTTACACAATATCTGAAACCTACTAATTGAGACAAAAAGTGAAAGCAAACTACACCATTTGATGCACACCACTGATCTCTGATGAGCAACCTCAGCGTTACAGAAGCACGAGAGCAAGCCTGGAAGATGACAGAAAGGAAAACTACCTTTTCCAGCTT
Source organism: Rhipidura dahli (assembly GCA_013399225.1). Lineage (NCBI taxonomy): Eukaryota > Metazoa > Chordata > Aves > Passeriformes > Rhipiduridae > Rhipidura > Rhipidura dahli. The sequence goes on along the minus strand of VXAC01002481.1, from coordinate 244,000 downwards.
ATTTACATCAATTACTTATAAGGCTATGTGCTGGCTGAATAAGGCTGATGAATTTAGGCATAACCAGGGATGCAGAAGAGATTAATAATTAAAATAATCCTTGAATTGAAGCAAGGATTTCTTTACCGATTAGAAGTAACTTAAAAACATAGAAAGTAATTTGTATGCAATTCAGTTTGCCTAAATTTGACCACAACAGTCAAAAGGCAAATTTGACCTGCACTCAGGAAGCACCTGTTTGCTACTGGTGAAGGGAATCTGCTCACCTTGCTGAGGTCATGGATAGACTCCTGCCTGTGGACAGACATCCCTTGCCCACTTCACTTACACTCTTATTCAAAAACACCCACGTTTTCCAACAGGCATCACTTACCATCATACTTGGCTAAAACTGCCTGGACATCTGCATAAGCCTGTAACTCCAGAAGAGCCTCCAGGAGGTTTTCATGGATATTCAGCATACTGAGAAGTGGAAACTCTTTCATCAGCTGCAAATCAGTAAAGAGAAATAAATTACATATAGAATTGCAGTTGAATAACTGAAACGTTTAACAAATCAGTAAAATAGTCTAGGATTTTCCAATGTTCTGTTGTCTCAGTGTTAGAAACTGGCAGGGAAGCAGCATGAAAATAATTGCATCATTTCATAAAATCACAGAACAGTTTGGGTTGCAAGCAATCAAAGCTCATCTCATTCCAGCCCCCTGCCATAGTAGAAGGGCAGGGACAGCTTCTACTAGACCAGGTTACTCAAAGCCCCATCCAATCATGATGTGCAAATCTCATGGGAAAATAATTCAATTAGATTAATTATGATGCCTAGAAATGAACTTAAAACCATCAGTTTGGACAATGTGATTAAAAACAATGGTTAACTCAGGTTATCTTTACTCTTACTTACATCTCTCATCATTTTTACTGCTTCTCGTATTCTTCCAAGTTTCCTGGCACACATAGCTAGTCTTCTTTTCACATACACCAATACATTGGTGTCTCTTCCTGATTACAAAGACAAAAAAATATTAGTCTACCAGTTTCAATCCTTACCTCTCCTAATTGTAATTTTAGTTTTACATTTCTGCTCACACAAACCCAGGAGTTAATGTGATTCAAAGTCCTTACTCAGCTGTGCTTCGTGCTGGGGGCTCTGGGAATGGCAGTTCTGAGATTTTCTGTAAATCATTTCTCCTGCTTTCAGAGCCTGCTTGAAATATTTCTCAGCATCCACAATAGTTGTTGCTTCTTCCTCAGCCAGAAGGACATATGCAGTAGCACAACTGAAATAAGCGAAAAACCTACTAGTTATTTTGAGTGAAGAAGTTTAGCATTTTTAGTAAGTGTTAGAAGCATTAGAGATGAGCAAGATTCACTTTTGTTTAAGATGGAAGTACTGACAACATTAAAGTTCCAAAATACTGATGTGAGTTCAAATGGGGAGTGACAGGAAAAAAGAAACCTTTTCTATTTTACAGAAAAAAACACCCCTTCTTCCCCCTGGCATCTGGAGAAAAAACAAAGGAAAAAAATAAAGTAAAAGCAAGTTAATTTATTTTCCTTGAAATTGTAAAAATGGTCTGTAATTGTCTGGACAGGTTTTTCTTTTTTTGGTTTGCTTTTTCAAAACCAGGATACTTTAAAACATTTTATGCAAAAATAATTCTGAATATAGTTCTACCACAATGCCATCTCTGAAATACGTGATCTCATATTCAATTTAGACCATTCCACACCTGAATAAGATTTCTCATTTGTTATTGCCAGTATATACAACGATTTAAGAAAAAAAGCAGCCCACAAGATGTTTTTAGTAGAACAGTTCAATACTTCAGTGCAGCCCCATGTGCAATACCCAGTCCCAGAAGTCCCCCTTAAGCTATTCAGAGCTTTGCTAAAAGTGAATTACTAGATGAAGAAACTGATAATGTGCTCAGTATCCTCCCACTTAATCCTTCACACTAGAAATACAGCAGCTGAACTTATAAACTTACTCATTGTTCAGCTCTAGAGCTTGATATGCTGCTTTAATCCGGGCTTGCGGGTTCCTCTCTCGCCACGCTTTCTGCATTACTGTAGGAAAAACGTGGAAAGGCTGGTGAGGGACACGGACACCTGTGAAAGACCTGGGAGCCAGTGGAGGCAACACTGACTGCGTGGAGCCAGCTCTAATTAAACATTCCCTTCCAGTCTGAAAATTGTTGTTTGCTGTATGATTGTTATAAGAAAAAACAAACAAGTGTTTTAATTTCAGCCTGTACCTACCACAAGCATCAAATTCTTGCAACAATTCATTACATCCCAAATTTAGTTTAAGAAAGCAACACCACCAGGAAGATTCCTCACTGACCATTTCAGAACTTCTACATGGCGCATAGAAACAGCTTATATAACCAGGCAGACGTACAATTTCTAAATTGCTACAGATTTTTGGAAACATATTCCAAGACTTGTTGAAAGCTTGGCAGGAGCAATTGCTAAACACAGGTTCTTGCATAGACCTGCACAGAACTTGAAGCTTTCAAACAGATCTTCAGAGAAAACAGTGATGGAGTAAGTGGTGTCTTGCACAGGTAGAGTTTTGTACTTAAAATATTAAGTTGGCCAGAGCAGCTGTAGCTGTTCCATCTGTAAAGTATCCAAGGCCAGGCTGGACGGGGCTTGGAGCAACCTGGGATAGTGGAAAGTGTCCCTGCCCATGGCAGAGGGTGGAGCTGGATGGGCTTTAAGGTCCCTTCCAAACCAATCCATTCAGGGATTCTGTCCCATGATTATTTTTAGACAACTGTCAGATCATAAAGGGTTAACAATTTCTTTTTAAATTTACAAAGCACATTTGAGTGGCATCACATGGCAAATCCAATTCAAGATATACAATTTATCAGCTTATTAGAAAGCATTCTAGGGAACAAGTAAAAAGGGTGAAATCTATTGAGAAGAATCCTTTGAACTTGAATTCAAAATTATTTCAATGCAATGACTCTAAACCCCTCCCCACCATGCTTCCATTCGAGAAAAATGGAAAACACAAACTGAAAACCAACTTCTAGGAAAACAACACACTCAGAGCTACCATTTTCAGTGCAGAATTATTAACTTCCGCACTAAAAACTAGTTCTGAAAGAGTTCCAAAATCTTACATTCATGGAGTTCTATATCTGGCCTATCTCAAAGACAATAACAAAACTGAAGAATCTATACATGTTTCTTTTGGAACAAAACCTCCTGCTGTCCAGCAAGAATAACGTGGAAAAATATTTGAGTTTTCTTTCGGAAACAAAATATTAGTCTTGGCTCAGCAAGCGAGACAATACACTCCGTTTTGTGAAATAAAAACACATCTTTCATATCAAACATGTCACAGCCAGCTGACAAGGAACACCTCCAGAATGTGACAAATTGACAATAATTCACACCCACACTGACAATAACCAGGTAAAGAACATTTTCGGCACTAAGCATGTGGAACACAAGGAAAAAATCTGGAGACCGCACTATTCATTACTAAGGTTAAATGAGACCACATTTTGGCTGTTGAGAATATAATCCAGGTCTGCGATACTGTGTTAATTATTTGAAATGTGAGAGAACTTAAAAAATGTCAAGACCCTGACAACACTTAAGCTGTAGAGAATGCACAAGGTAAAACAACATCTTTCCACTAAATTTCACTAAACATTAAACACTAAATTTCAAGGTCAGATTGGAGAGGGCTTGGAGCAACCTGGGACAGTGGAAGGTGTCCCTGCCCATGGCAGGGAGTGGAACAAGATGGGCTTTAAAGTCTCTCCCAACCCAAACCACTCTGTGATTCTGTACATCTATTAAATCTCTTTAGTAGCTGAGAAAGGCTACAGTTTCACAAAATATTTGACATGGTAAGTTGCACTACTTTGAAGTTCACTAAATACACACACTTGACACTGTCCAACACTCACACAGACGTCAGTACCTGTATCTGAAGGCCGAAGGGCATCCGTGTCACACGTGAAAAAGGTTTGATGATCTTGAGCAGACAAGTTCATATCATAGTAAGTAAGAGGCTCCTTCCCAGTCACCCACATGTACCTAGAACAGCAGAAATTTCAGTAAGAGGCATTCCTAGCAATCAGCAATGCTGATACCAAGGGGATATCTGATGTGCCTAGTGCAGAAAATCTGTAATAAAAGACTAAAGCTGCTAACACAAAGTTCCAATTACTACTGTTCAATAAACTGTAAAGTTCTAAACAACTTTCGAGGAACTGGCTTCCTAGAAAGCAGCTTTTCCCATGAACTAGCACTAGGAGACTTACAATAGAGTTTAACAAAAGAGAATTCAGATTGTCTCGACCTCTGAATAAAGTTTTTTTCCTACTTTACTCTCAAAAAACCTTGGCATTACAGTAGTATTTTTGTTCTTAACATTGAAACTGCCAAAGCTTGGCTTGGTGCCTTTTAAACACAGGATTGGCATCAATCACCCCTATAATCTTGCAGGTCTCCAGCTGTCTCCTGACATTACCAGTGCAAGCTCTGTGAAGAAGTCATGTGCATGCCCCCGATTAATTTTAAAAATATGCAGTGGAAAGCAAGATGATTAATACCTGCTATATTCTGCCCCTCTGAAAAGATTGAGAGGATTTCGCCACACTTTGCACTCTGGGGAATAATAAAAAAAAGTCCTTTAAAAATTAAAAGCACAGGAAATATTACCTTGATGTTAAAATGCAGAAATGCAAAAGCAGTTGCACTTTCAAAATCTGCTTTAATTTTATTATTATACAATCATCTTCATAAACTTCTGCTATTCCATACATATTTTTCCTGCCAACATTGCTGGGGTACAAAAGCACATGGTGGGAAGATTGAACACCACCATGTACACTCATGCAGTGTTTACCTTGTACATATTTACAACAGTAAATAACTAATGTTACTGAAACCATTTTAGCTAAATTTTCTAAATCATATTTTTAACAAGGAATGGCTTAGAGCAAAAATACATTATTATTTAGTTTGTTTTTACCCCTACTAATGAAATACTTTGTAAGATGTAGGCTTTATCCATTCTTTGCAAGCACTAATGCAGAGGCAAAGCCATTAAAAACCACCTTGAAGCTTAAGGAAAGCTGCTGGGACACATCAGGAATCACCTGGCATGTTCTGCCTGCTGGTCTCATTCTCCCCTGCCGAGAAAGCTGCTGGGGCTGGGGGGCTGTTCTCTGCACCCCCGATGAGTGGCCTCAAATGGCTCACAGAAACCTGCTCAATGAAAGATGTGCCGTATTTTCGGAAGTGCCACCACTCAAACACCTGTCACAGGAAAAAAAAGCACCAGAAATTTCCTAAGGTGACACCCTTCCAGCAAACATGGGAGATTAACAGTGTTCACAGCGAGTACATCCCCTTGCCAATGATGGAACTTATCTCCAGAAAGAGTAACACTAATGATCTGGTTTGGCCTGTCTTGTCATGCAGGATCACTCACAGAGCACGAAAGAGCAAAATTTTAAGTCAAATGTTATGTTTCTCCCTCCCCAGGTCATTAGGGTAACTCATAAATCCTTTCAGTACTGCCTGTATAGGGAAACTGGGAAGAGAAGCAAAAAACATGATATCCTCCTTTTCTGGTGAGAATATTTCAAGCTGTAGCCCTACCTGTGGTACCAAATTTGTAGTATTCAACACAGATGTAGTTTTTTCATTTCACAAAAATAATCTAAAAGAATAAAGGACAAAACGGCCCATTAAACTGAGACGTTCTGCTAACCACAAAGAGAGAGGCTAAAAAAGAGACAAGGCTACGTTAACAGCAATGATGGTCACTTACCAGAAATTTGGAGCCAAAAATATTACTGTCTCTTTCTGAAGTTATTAAAAATACTTGCGTATAACAAGCCCTCAAGGACTACACTAAACTGTCAACCCTGGACCAACCTCGGATCCTGTGCCTGGATCAGGCACTGGTCTCTTCTCTGGTGACCGGTGACAGGACCCAAGGGAGCAGCTGGAGCCGTGTAAAGGGAGGTAAACAATTCCGGGATTCCATACAAGTTATCCTCTCAGACTCATTCAGGCCCAACACACAACACACAGCAGAACAGTTGTCACAGTACATCAGAGAAGTTCCTTCCCAGCGCAAAGGCACCCTCTAGAGTCTGATACTCATTCCGTTTACCCCTCATAAAATCATATGAGAGGTGCTAAAGTTGTTTAAAAAAAAAAAAGGACTACTTACAAATATCAGTCCAGATATAAAAGATGAAGTCACTGTAAGGGCAAAGTAGAATTTTGGAGTCAAAGTGCTTAAGAACACAGTCACTGTTAAGAGAAACAAAACCAAAGACTTAACAAGCAGAACTGAAAGTCAAAAATAGCTTGTCTATTCAACAATGCTGAATATAATGCAAATCTATAGTATACTATAGCCCTAGGAGCTTTATAATGCTACATTGTTAGGGGGAATCCTCACGACATATTATTTTGTTTGTAACCACCTGTGACAGTTAATTTTTACACAAAATTAAAAAAAAAAAATCAGTGTACATTTCTAGACAAAGCATCTTACGGTTTCACCTATACAGTGGCTGGTGGACCACAACAAGCCAATTTAACATATGATTTCACTTGAAGACAAAATCATGCTGTTTTGATGCAAATTTACATTCGGTGCTAACATTTATCTTCCAAAGACCTCTCCCTCCTGCTATTGAGAGCATAATGCAATGAACGTAATTATCTAGTGGTGCTCTGACCATGGTTTGGACTCAAACTGCACATCAGCCTTGTCATCTGCCACCAGCACAGGCTGGACAGGGACAGGGGCTGCCAGGGCAGGGCTCCAGCCCGACAGACCTCCAGGTGGGAGCACGTAGCAGCACTCAGGGGGCACCGGGGCAGTGCCTTGGCTGCTTCCAGCTGCTCCAGGACTGCACAGTCCTCGGCCTGTGTCCCCAGCCCTGGGGGCAGGCGATGAGCCCAGTGTGCCACTGAGCGAAGCTGGGATGCAGGACCAGCCCGCAGGCACTGCTGGGACCCTCCTGAATGGAAGGTCCCAGACCTGAACGCAGCCCTGCGGAGCCCCTCGCCAGAACCCAGCACAGCGGGACAGTCACGCTTCCGGTCCCGCTGGATGCACTGCTCCCGACACAGGCCAGGATGCTCGGGAGATCCGGGCCGAGCCTGCCCTGCCCGCTCGCCCGGCTCCACAGGCAGGGTCCGCCTCCCCCCGGCGCGCA
>VXAC01002481.1:197702-236396 GCA_013399225.1 Rhipidura dahli | reverse complement strand
GACCAGGACCCCCGAAGGCTCTGGGAGGCGCCGGCTGCCAGCCGGTACCGCGAGAACCCACCCGTTCTCATGATGGCGGCCGCCGCGTCTGCCCGCAGCTAAGATGGCGCCACCAGCGCTTTCGGTCCGCCACTCGCCGCTCCCGGCATGCGCTGCGCGGGGCCGGGCACACAGCTGCCAAGATGGCGGACCTGGAGGAGCGGGTGTCGGATGAGGAGAAGGTAAAGGAAGGGGGGCGGCCGCTCTCCCGCTGTGGGCTTGCGCCGCTGCCCCCGGGAAGGCAGTGGGTTGGGAGTGGCGGGCAGGCTCGTCCGGTGCCCGTGTGCCGGCCTGTGGGTGCCTCGGGGTGGGCGGGCGGGCCCCCGAGACCACCGGGCCGCCGCCGTCCGGGTGAAGGACCGGCCTCTCCGTACCAGCGAAGCACTTTGCCTTCCGATTTCTTCATTGTCTCGGTGCAGCTGAGGCGTCTTGGCCCGTCGTTGTGCATGAAAATGGACATAGTCTCAGCCTAAACCGGGGGAGGTTTAGGTTGGACATCAGGAGGAGTTTCTTAACAGAGAGGGCGATTAGACATTGGCAGGGGCTTCCCAGGGAGCTGGTAGAGTACTCATCCGTGATGATGTTCAGGGAACGATTGGACGTGGCACTCGGTGCTCTGGTCTTCTTCACAAGGTGGGATCAGTCACAGGTTGATCACTCGATGATCTTGGAGGTCTTTCCATTAACCAAAATGATTCTGCAAAAATGTATTTTCTGCACTTCTTTTCCCTAATCAGCAAAGTAACCCGCGTGTCTGTAAGGTGCTTTGGAACTTTTCACTTTCTAACACCCTCCGAGTGTGTCGGTGCGTTTTCTGCCCACCCCAACTGCTGACAGAAACTTTGATGTAGATCCTGCAAATTATACTGGGTGGAAAGGACTAGGTAGGAGCAAATAGAGCCATAATTGTTTTAGGAAAGGGGGAAATTAGTAGTTTGTTCCTCTTGTGTAGGAAAGTGGGAAAGTTACAGACTGCAAGTTCTGTGCCAGGTAACACTGTTGTCCACAAACAGTAGTTTAAAATTACACCGTTACTCTTCCTTACATCATAGAAGTGTTACATTTCCTGCTTGCTTTGTTTCTTAACATTCTGGAGGAGTTGTTGAGGCTCATGGATCTTCAAGGATCTTACAAGTCCAGAGGATGCTTTCATTTTTCCCTTAAACTGCAATTTCAGCTTCATTTCAGTGACATCATTTGTGAAACAAACAGAGCTTTAAAGGTGAAATTCATCCATTAGTCAGTATTTTAGGTGATGTTGTTTGAAGTAAGTGTTCCAGAGTAGAATAGATACGGCCTTTAGAACATAGCTTGGTTCATTTTCAGCTAACTCCATGCCTCACATGGGCAGAGAAGGACAGCCTTAAGGGAGGATCTGAAAGAGAAACATGCAGCAAAGATTTACTGTAGTATCCATTTTGTGACTATTTAGATGAGTTTAGAACTTTATATATGTTATTTTTTAAGTCTGACTTTTCTAGTACTTCAAAGCAAAAAATCTAGAACCATCAATTGAGGAACAAAATGAGTTCATTCCATCCTTCAAGCTTCACTCCTTTATTCTCTCTTGGCTTATTTTTGGTAAGAGATTAATTTCTCAGATAGGCTGGGAGAGCTGGGGGTGTCCAGCCTGGAGAAGGGAATGCACCAGGGAGACCTTAGATCCCCTTCCAGTGCCTAAAAGGGCTCCAAGAGAGCTGGAGAGGGACTTGGGACATGGCCCTGGAGTGACAGGACAAGGGGGAATGGCTTCCCACTGCCAGAAAACAGCGATAGATGGGATTTTGGAAGGAATTCTTCCATGTGGGGGTGCTGAGGCCCTGGCACAGGGTGCCCAGAGCAGGTGGGGCTGCCCCATCCCTGGCAGTGCCCAAGGCCAGGCTGGACGGGGCTTGGGGCAACTTGGGACAGTGGAAGGTGTCCCTGCCCATGGCAGGGGTGGGCCTGGATGAGTTTTAAGCTCCCTTACAACCCAACCAGTTTGGTTCTGTGATTTTCTTTTTAAGTTCCTCTGAAATCTCCCCTGTTTTGCTCCAGTTCATTCTGCTGCCATTTTGCCAGTTCAAATTAACGGCTGAGCAGCTTCCCTTCCCCTCAGACACTTTCCCCATTTTAGAAGCAGGAAGTGGATGTTGCAGAGCTGAAATGGCACCTGAAATGGCGCCGGGGGCCAGGAAATGGGGCAGGTTGCAGAAAGTCCTATTTTGGTGTTTCTGCAGGGGAGCATCCTGACACCACCCTGCAAGAAACCAGCTCTGAAAGAAACCAGCTCTGAAAACCAACAGCCATTCAAGTGCTTGACATTTCAAATTAATCACTCCCCAGCCTGTTTCCTGCAGTCTTGATTTCAATAGTTGGACTGAAATGTTTTGTATTTTATTGCTCCGTGAGAGTCAGGGCAAGGGATAATTATCCAAGTGAACACTTTCCACTTGAAGCCTTTGTTCAGAACTGGGTTTGTAATAACATTTGATTGAAGTGCAGGAGCCTTTATGTTGATTTAATTTTGTTCATCCTTCCAAGTGAGAGAATTCGTGGAAAACTGTAAAAATCTCTCACATAACACTTGGGGTTTTTTTTTGTTTGTTTGTTGTTTCTTTTTCCCATAAGAATTTTGTTATGAGAATCCATTGATAGAAGTTCAGCCTACTAAAGCAGTGACCCCTTTTTCAAGGGTTTCATGTTCTGCAGCCACAACATCATTGCATAAATTTATATGATATCAAATATTACAGGGTTTTAGGGACCTTTTTTTGCCATATGTTGAAGCATCTTATAAAAGAGAATCTGTTCATCGAGGGAGTTAATTTGCAGGGTGTATTCCAGCGCTGTCCTCCCACTGAGAGGCATCCCGACATGAGTGGTAGATACTTGTGAGAGCTTTAGCACAGTGATATTCTGTGCTGTGCTTGCAGTTGTACTTGCTCAGAAAAGCACATGGTGTCATTTCAGAAATCTTTCAGCCTCTTGGGGCAGACTCTGAACAAAGTCCACAGGGGATGTAGAGCAGCAGGGGTGTCTAAATTACTGCCAGGCTCTCTTCATCATCGCCCAAATTTCTGACAGTGAAATTTGACAATATTATGGCAGCAATCTGTCCTAATTACAGCTCTTTGAATAGTGAAAGTTTTAAAACAGTTCAAGAACTCAATTTTTAGAATTGCTGTATACTTAGCAACCTAAAACCAGAGAATTAAGAGAAAATGATTTTATGTTCTGTATCATATCAATTACACAAGATACTGTCTTTTTAATGTTTTCTTTGTATTGCTCAATTACTTCAGGCACAAAGAATATATATCTATTTTTCGAAATCACTGCTAATTTGGAAGACGATCTATTTTTATCTGAAGCCCTGTTCAGTTAAGGCAGAGTTGTTACTTGATCCTGTTGAAATAAGGCAATTACCTTTTATTTGGAAAAGTGTTTATTTCTTTTCATGGCTTGCTTTAAATAATTATGCAACAAACAATACAAACAATTTCTGATTAAAACAGGGAAGACTGTTGAGAGAAGCAAGTTATCTCCAGCTTTGGCAATAACTCAGGTGAAGCAGTTGGATATATATACACAATTCTTGTTTTGCTGCTCAAAATGAAAAGTAGGAAGTAATCAGAATGGTAATGAGGAATTCTGCAGTAACTTTCAATGAATGTCTTGTTAGACTAGACAGGCTCATTGGTCAGCTTTATTAGCTGGGCTTATCAGAAGGAAGTGTGACGTTTTTATTATTCTAAGGGAGAGGTTTAATTTTGTGACATTTCCTCTTTCATTTCTTCCAAGATCTTTCTATTCCCTTTGGTCCTGTAAAAGCCATAAAAGATTTGATAATGAAAACCATAAACTCTTACTAATTCCAACAGAATCAGTACCTGGACCACCTAAATTCTAACAGTGGAAGACTTGTATATTGGATTTCAGAACACATTGCTGTTTTATTACACTTGAGACAGGATTTTCCTTTCTGGGTTCCAAGTTTCTGGACATTGAAAGCTGGTCTTTTCAGTTATTTGTGGTATCATTGACAGTTCCCCATGCCTTCACAGAATCCCAGAATGGTTTGTGTTGAAAGGGACCTTGAAGATCATCCAGTTCCACCCTTTGCCATGGGCAGGGATGCCTTTCACTAGACCAGGTTGCTCCAAGCCCTGTCTAGCCTTGCTTTGAATAGTCTTACAAGACTATCTTGTCAGTGCATGCCTAGATTTCTCCCTAAATCTGCCACTTTCTGTCACTTCCGAGTTGGTTTTGTTGGTGAATTGCTTCCGTATGTATGAACTCAGTAACTTTTGACTTTATTTTTCTGCTTCACTGTAGGTGCGTATAGCTGCAAAATTCATCACTCATGCACCCCCTGGAGAGTTCAATGAAGTATTCAATGGTAAGTAATTAAGGAAAAAATGATCTGTGGTAGTTTTCTTCATGTTTTATCTATTATAAAAATCTAAGGCTGTGTCACACCATACTACTTTTAAGGTTCAGTGGCTAGGGAAAGCATGCAGTCCTTCTGGACTACTTCTGCTTAATGAAATAATTTAATCATATTAATGTTTGCATTTGTACAGATAGAAATAAAATGTATAAAGAGAAAAATTTTATCCAAAAATCCAGTAACCCACCTGAACTCTTTCTTCTCCAGATGTCCGATTATTGCTTAACAATGACAATCTTCTCAGGGAAGGAGCAGCACAGTAAGTACTAAGATTTCAAACACAAGTCAAATTACCATCAGAGATACTTCTATTTTCTTATAACCATCATTCTGTGACAAAGAACACCATTTGCTGTATTCAGAGCAATCTTCTGTAATTCCTTACCCCACCTAACAAAATATATAATGAAAGGTGTGGATGATTCTTTTTAAAAGCCCTAAATTGGAATTTGTGCTGTATAAAACTGACAGGAAGGCACTCTGCCAAAGAGTTTAAATCTGCAGCAGCAGAAATGTCTGATCGTGTTGAATCATCTGATTTATAAAGTAAGTGAAGCCTGAAATAGTAATCCATAACCTAAGTTTAGAAAAAGAACTGCCCTCAAAAAGTTTTCAAAATGTGTTGTTTACTTCCACAGCTTCATCAGAAGGTGCTTAAAGATTACACATACAAGCTTTTTGATGCTAAGATTTTATTTCAAGCTAGGTGACGTGTCACTCAGCAAGTCTTTACATAAGAAAATTGTTGTAAATATTCGTCTACTCATTTGTTTACCTTGCTGCTTCTAAATTGTGGCTGGGGTGTTGCTGTTTTGCCTTGGCTTGCTCACATTCCCCCAGGCTACCTGCTGTTCTACTTTTGAACTCTATTTTCCTGGTCATCACTAAATAAACCTGCTTTTAGACTTGGTGTTTATAGCTATTTACAGTGAAAGGTATTGGAAAATCCTTTAACAGTGCTCGTGTGTATTATTTTCCCAATTTAAGTTGATGTTTGCTGTAATATAATCACACAGCGTACTTATTCTTGAGTCAAAGTGCCTGTACAGCTAAAGTTCATGTTCTTTTAATCCTCAACAGTGCATTTGCACAGTACAACATGGATCAGTTCACTCCGGTGAAGATAGAAGGGTACGATGATCAGGTAAGAGGAAACTTTGTACACTTGAGGTTTGTATTACTGTACTGTGAAAAAGCAATAAAAATGTTGTTTCGTCAAGATGGTGACTCATAAGTCAACATCACCATCAGCTGACTCATTCTGCTCACAAGGTACCACCTCTCCTCCTTCCTCCACATATCATTATAATGCCAAACTTTCTTCTATAAGAACAAAGCATAAGCAAAATACTCTCTTTAAGTCCTGTCTCATACTATTTAGTAAGTCCAATTTGTTGTTTCTTAAAGCTCCATGCTGAAGTCACTGGAATTTTACTTAAGAGTATGAATGATTTAAGATTACTGTCTATTTAGAGCTCGCTTGCAAATCCTTATGTTGCTACTTGATTACAGTTCCTATTGACAATTGATAGTAGATTCTTAATAGTTTGTTTTATTTTCTGTGATTTTAATCCATTCCCAGCTACCCAAAAAACAAACTATATCTTTGTTTATACCAAATAATTGATTTGGTGTAATGATTGTACCTAGTATTGTCCAGTCTGTGCCAGCAAAGCAAATTGTTTAGGGGGGTTTTTGTTAAATTTTTTTTTAGAACATACTGAAAGTCGTAGAGAAGCCAGAAAGCTGCCTGACCATCTGCTCTGTTCTCTGAGCCAAGCTCTGACCCAGCTTTTCTGGTGTCCCAGATACATTTATGGGAGGCAGATATTAAGAGGGCTGCTCACAGAAATTTGATAAGAAAGTTACAGTACCTGCAAAAGAAAGAAAACCCACCCCAAAAAAGCCGATATTTGGGAAGCCGGACAATTGTGGTGAAAAAGGGAGGGAGGGAATGCGTAATGTTGCTTTGCTGCCTGCTTAAATTGGTGTATTTTAGAAGTAGTCACATCTATAAACCCTTCTTGCCCAGAAGCAGAGCTATTGCAACATGGAACATGGCAATAAATGGTAGATTCCAGAGTAAAATTCTCCATTTCCTTTAGCTAAAATAACTTTAAAAGCAAAGCTTATATTGTAAAGGATACCAAATTTTAAGCTAAATATATACATTATTATAGTTCAGCCTTTTCTGGAACAGAAGTCTAAGTCCAAATTTACCTTAGAGAGCAGAGAGTTACCTTCAGCCTCACAGCAACTACTGTTAATTTAAATTATTACTGAAAAGACTTGGTTTTCTTTATGAGATCTTGTAGCTCAATGAAAGAACCTATTATAACACTGATACGTAAGTAGGGAAAAATGGAAAAGAACACATCTATAGCAGCCTAAATGTATCATCATTTCAACTTCTTTTACAGGTCTTAATCACAGAACATGGTGATCTGGGCAATGGCAGATTTTTAGACCCAAGAAACAAACTTTCTTTTAAGTTTGATCACTTAAGGAAAGAAGCAAGTGATCCCCAGCCTGAGGACACAGAATCGGCTCTAAAACAATGGAGAGATGCCTGTGACAGTGCACTGAGAGCCTACGTCAAAGATCATTACCCCAATGGCTTCTGCACTGTTGAGTATCCATCTTGTTTCCCTGAAAGTGCATTGCTCTGAGTCAGGCAGTCCTAGAGCGGACCGTGCTGGGCAGAGCTGTTGGAATTCTCCATCCTCACTAGCATTTTGGCTAACTTTGGAATGACAGGTTCCAAAGAGGGTGCAACTATCTTGGTATGCACACAGTGGTAAAGATGGATTAGACCTTTTTCATAGTCATGACTGCCAAGCACCTTCACACCTACAGGTAATAAAATGCCTGCCAGGGGAGGTGTTGGACAGTGGTGCATGTTCCCGGCGAGGTACCACCACAGCAGCCTCCACCATACTGCCAAGAACAGATATTAAGAATGGCTTTCCTTAGCTCTTGGGCCTTTTTAACTCTTTTTCTAAATACAGGTTTATGGTAAATCTATAGATGGACAGCAGACAATTATTGCGTGTATTGAGAGCCACCAGTTTCAGCCCAAAAACTTCTGGTAAGACTATTTCAACATAGTGTGTTTTCTTCCTTTGCCTGGTTCCTCAAACCAATCCATTCTCTAGCTCTGACACAGTCTGAAGGACAGGGAGTTTTGGGCTTCCCAAGAGGTTCTTTTCCTTCTGTAGTGTTTTCCTTGCAGCCCCCTTGGCACTTACTGAAATCCTTCCTGTGACCTGTCCACATGAAAAGACATTAGCAGAGCTGAATAGATACTCCTTTGTATCTCTGGAGCACAAGTGTGCTGGAGCTTCTTGGTACTGAAGCTGCATTATATTCAGCTGGGTTGCAGAAATTTGACTCAATGCCATCTAAAGCGCTAAATCCCATGTAGTACAGGTGATAAGACAACATCAGAAACAACTTACTCTTGTTAGTTTGGTTCTTTTTACTGTTAGAGCTTCTTGGAAATAGTTTTTCATGCTTTGATTGCTTTTAGGAACGGGCGTTGGAGATCAGAATGGAAGTTTACCATCACACCACCAACAGCTCAAGTGGCTGCAGTGCTCAAAATCCAGGTGAGTTCTTTTTCCTGGCAGTTAACAGGAGAAGCTGCATTGTGCTTCTCTTACACAAATGCATTAGCTCAGAGTAAGTTGCTGAAATGCAGCAGAGATTGTCCTTTTCAAGTCAGGATGCTATTAAACTAAATTCAAGAAATTAATTCTTAAATCTAGTATTTCAGGAATAGTCTCAGATATGGCCTGTGGTTTATTATGTAGCATTACCCTACAGGCCTCCACTTTGCTTCACTTTATAGGTCCAAAACCTCTACCTTGAATCTTTTCTATCTCAGCTCTAGGCATTTACTGCATTAACATAATCTTGAGCAGTCTTGACAAAGAATGAAACCTTTTAGAAAATCCATCCTGCTTTTAGTCTCCATGTCAGCAGAGAAGACTGGCACAATGCTCTGTTGTGCCATTTTAGTAGCATTTGGGGGCTCAGGAATTCTGGAGTGAGTGGTTGTGATAAAATCTGCATTCTATCTCTTTATCCAGGTCCATTACTATGAAGATGGCAACGTCCAGCTGGTTAGTCACAAAGACATTCAGGACTCTGTACAGGTGTCAGTAAGTATTCTAAAAGATCTTTATGATAAGCAACTGTTGTATTCCTTAAGCAGCTCACAAAGCATGCACTGCTATGACTGCAGTCTCTTGACTTTAAAGTAATTTTAGGGTGAACATTCAATGTAGTGTTCAGAGTCACATAGGCATCCCAGATTCCCAGTTGCTTAAAATTCAATCTAATTAGAAAGTCTCTATTGGAAAGCTTCTCTTGGAAGTTCAGGTTAAAGAGGACAGAATATGCTCCTCTATCTCTCTGCATGGGAAAGGAACAGTAAGAGACATACACTAAGGGAAAATAGGTAGAGGGAGCAACAGCTGCAAAACGACTCATTTTACCATAAAGGTCCACGTCCCTTTTGCTCACTAGGGTGCAGCCCTGTTCCAGTTTGGAGCACAAGCTCTACCCAGTACATAGTGAGTGAAAGGAACCCAGCTACACCCATGAGGCACAAGCTGATGATGTTACCCACTTTATCTGTACTCAGCCTATCATTTGAGAAGAAATCTATTGTGTAGCTTATGTAAGTTGCTCTTAAACATATAAACATTTTTTTTCTCCTTTGCAGAGTGATGTCCAAACTGCTAAGGAGTTTATTAAGATCATAGAAAATGCAGAAAATGAGTACCAGGTAAGATCAATGGTAGTTAAATAAACCACAGAATGATACCAGTCTCCATTTGCAGTTAATGGAAACATGGAAAACTGACCTGGTTCTCTTTCTAGCTGAATCTGGTATTGACTGTAAGAATTACTTAGAAGAGGGCAGCAGTATTTGTTTAAACACTATGGTTATAAAGCTTTAAAGTTGTAAAGCTGCGTTGTAATTAACTATCAAGTTTGCTGTATGGTTTTTTTAAAGGGTTACAAATGATACCTGGAACAAACATGGGAGGGGAGTGTGTGAATTTGGGCAACAGCTTTTACATCGTCCCTGCCTGTGTGCAGGGAGACTCGAAAGGCAGTGAAAGACCTAAGGAGATGCTGCTGCATTACAGGGGATGTGAATAGAAACCTTTTGGCTTGCCCACACACTGGTGACTGCACTACTCATTTAGTTAATAGTGTACCTTACATCTTATAGAAGGGACTTTGTGGCTTTAACACTGAGTTGAGCTTTCTCAGTTTTTATGAGTGCTCTAACCAAATCTGCTTGCCCCTGCAGACAGCAATCAGTGAAAACTACCAGACCATGTCAGACACCACTTTTAAAGCCTTACGCCGGCAGCTGCCCGTCACCCGCACCAAGATCGACTGGAACAAAATCCTCAGCTACAAGATTGGCAAAGAAATGCAGAATGCTTAATGCAGAAACAAGGAGGCGTATGAAACGTTTGTGTGCAAAAAAACAAATGTGGTCCTATGCCAAGTAGATGGTTTCTAAACCAGAGCAGCATTTTTTAGGGCTTTCAAAGTTAACAGGTTTTCTAGCCTGAGAGGGAACTGCGGAACAAATAGTTGTCTTTGTGTTTTGTGTTTCCTGCCACATAAACTTCCTGTTGTAGCTGCATTTAATAGGTCATTTAAATTCAGCCATTCATGGCTCAGAAGTATAGCTGGTTTCAGTCACTGGCTAGAAAACTTCCTAGCTGGAAAAGCCCTATTATTACCCCAGCAGAGGGGGCAGAGCGTTCCCTTCACCTGTATCCAGCACTCCAGGTATCCAGTAAGTTTGTCAAACCTGCCAAGAGCTCCTGGCTCTGCAAAACACTGTAAGTGCAAGACAGTGAGTCCTTGTGTATCCTTATTCCCAGCCTCTACAAAGCAGATTCCTGCAGGCTTAGATTTTACTGTAGAAAATGAGTTTACAGGATCCTTTACAGAATTCCCTACTCACCCAGCTCTTCCAGGGACGTAACTTTTTTTTTTTAATCTGAAGATTTGAGCCGTGTTCCCTAAAAGTGAGCATCCTTGTTCTCCCCTCCCTTGTGTATGTACGGTTACCAGACATCTGCATTTTTACAAGATGAGTCACTGCTGATCCACAAGGGCTGGATGGTGATTAAAAATGCATATGTCTACAGAATAATAGGTATGTTGTGCTTTAATGCTTTGTGGCAGGTTCATAGATTTGTATCACAGGTGTATGGATGGATAGTGTACAAAATAAATAAACTTGCACCAAAGTGAGAGAAAAAATCCTTTCCATTTGTCTCAGTTTTGGACAGTTTCTTGTCATGCTTAGCAGGGATTTTGGAATGAATCTCTTCTACATGCTTGCTCTGCGTTACTTTTTTCCCCCCCTCTAACATCAAAACTAGCAGTCCTAACAGTTTCTCTGAAGGAGAGGATGAAGAGGTACACATATGCCTTTCTCAGATCTTGGAAAATGGATTCACTACAAAGTGAACTTCCTCTAGTGAACTCCCTTTGCTTTGTTTGCACTTGGTTTTATCACTGGGCGCCTTGCAGGTTCTGGTTTTTAAACTGGCTCATGTCTTCCTGTTTTTAAATACACAAAGGAAAAAGGGTTGGGAAGAGAGGGATGGGCTTGCCTGTGCATTACACTTCAGGTTTTGCACATTAATGCCACAAAATAAGTGTTTATCCTTTGTGAGTTTTATCTAAATAAAATATATTTGTATTTGCTGCTGAGACTGACCATTCATCCCTCAGGCATCCTCTGTATCAACTAGTCTAGTGCAAATACACCAGTCTTTCTTTAAAGCCATTTGTGTCTGTTCTTTCATGGTCTCCTGTTAATTCCTGAAGGCTAGGAAGTGGTGGAGTCACCAACCCTGAAGGTGTTCAAAAAGGTGAATGTGGCACCTGAGGACATGGCTTAGAGGTGAACACGGTGGCAGTGCTGGGTTGATGGTTGGACTTTGATGATCTCAAAGGTCTTCTCCAACGTTAACAATTCCACAATTAAGGCAGGGATGGTATCACTCCAAACCCATGGGTGATGCTCCCACCCTGTCTCCCATAACAGACATGGGCACTGGACAGCTGAGCTTCCAAATTAACAGTTGCAGAGCTTTAATGGAGCTCCTCCCTGGAGAAAATGCAGCAAGGAGGTAATCCCACTCATCCTCTGTGTCCTACTGCGACACCTACCTCAGACACCCCTGGTCATATCCTACACGGGACAAATCAGGGCTTTTTGGAGGGTTTGCACAGAGCTGTGCACTGAGCTACTCAAGGACAGTTTGTTAAGAGGGTCTCCTCCCTGCGGCAGCACCCAGGGGAGATGAAAGGTTGTGTGTGCCTCAGGTGCTGTGGGCTGCGGCCCTGGACCCATCCAGGAAATCGCTGCAGCAATTCCAAGAATGTGAAGCTGAAGCAGGGCCCAAGATAAGGTTTTGCACACAACAGAGCTTTTATCTGCCTCAAGGCTACTCTTCTCCTTGGTTACACTGAAAGTAGCTCCCCGCCAGTGTTCCAGCCTTAAGTGCGTTTCTATCTCTTTGTCCTTCTCCAAATCTTTAGCTAATCGTCCTTTAGACTGACTCGTTCCCTGCCTGTCACTGGCCCTTCTACCCCCCAGTCTTCTCTAACAGGCTCCACTGCCCCTGTCCCGGCCCCTCCATCCCCCGTGCCAGGCGGGCGGGATCGCGGCCGCTCGGCCCCTTTCGCTTTCGTTTCTTGCTGCGCGCCCAGCCCAGCCCAGCTCAGCCCAGCCCAGCCCAGCTCAGCCCAGCCCAGCCCAGCCCAGCTCAGCCCGGCTTAACCAGGCACACCTCGACGCGGCACATCTCGGCACGGCTCGGCTCAACCATGTCGCGATTCACCGTGGCGGAGGCCAGTGTGTGGGGAGATCAATTCGTGCAGTTCCTGCGGGACACGGGCCGGGAGCAGACGAGCCTGCGGGAAACGCTGCGGACCATCTACAACCAGGAGTTCCGGGGCAGGTGAGAGCCCTCGGCCAGACCCGGGCAGCATCAGCCGGGACGGGCTCCTGGCCCATTCTCCCCGACCAGCATCACTGGTCCCCAACTGCATCACTGGGGTCTCCAAGCTCCTCTGTCTCACCAAAGCCCTGCTGGGATGATCCCCAGCTCCATGGGCCCCCATCAGCTCCCTGGGGATGGCCTTAGACACCCACTGCCCACCAAACTCCCCCACCTCACCCTGCTGACACCAATCACACTGGCCCTTGTGCAATATGACCACTGTTAATCATTGGCAAAGCCAGGGTTCAGTGCACTGGTGGGACTGAGAGGAGGTACCTGGGGAGTCATCACTGCTGGGGCCACCACTTGTGCCAGCTCAGCTCCTGAGCACTAGCAGGGACCGGGACTGCATGGCAGGGCCAGGCAGTGATGCAGTGAGACAGCTGGGATGGCTGTGGCATAGCTGGAACTACAATGGCACAGCACAGAATTGCTGGAGCAGCCAGCAGGGATGTAAGATTTGCACAGGTCAGTGGGAAGGCAAAGTCCCTCTTCCTCTGCTGGAGCAGAGGGGGCCCACTGAGAACTCACTTACTGCAGCCTCAGTGTCCTGCTTCACCTTCCCACTTGCCTCATCTCAGCTGCCCGTGCCCATGGCAGCCAGGCCACGCTCTGCCCCAGACAAACCCTCTCCCTTGTCTCTGCAGGACTGATGCAAAGACACCCAGGTTTTCCTGCATCTTGTATGCACTGAAGACAACCCAGCAGGTGCAGGTGCGTGGAGAGGTGGTGAAATTCAAGGTGAGTTCATGCAGTGGCACTGTTCACCAGTACTGGCTCCTCAGGAGCCCCCAGCAGGATCCCAGGGCTGCCCTAATTCTGGCTGCTCCATGCAGGTGAAGAGGCGTGTGGTGGTGGCAGACCAGTACCGGCGACCCAGAAGAAATGCACAGACGTCCGTGTCCACATCTGCCTCAGGACAGCAGCTCAGCTCCGCTCCACAAATGCCCCAGATCTATGCCAAGCAGTGGTACGACCCGCAGCACCCTGCCTTGGCATGACCCCTGGATCCCCCGTGCCATCGGGGAAAGCCTGACCCTCCCTCCCCACAGGGCTGAGCTCATTCGTGGGAAGCACGGGATAGAGATCGTCTCAGACCATGACCAGGGCAATGGGAATATCCGCTTCCCAGTGGTGCCGGGGGAGCCCCGGACAGTCACTGTCCTGGTGCAGAACTGTGGGGCAGAGGTGGTGACACTGCAGCGGTGCCAGCCACACCAGCAGTCACAGGAACTCTCCTTCACCGACGAGCAAGGGGCAATGCAGGGCCAGTCCCTGCTGTTACACCCAGGTAGGGTTCCATCACCCCATCCCATCCCTGCCCCATGCCCGGCCCCGCAGAGAGGATGCAGGACTCAGTCTCACCTCTTCGCCCCGCAGGTGGCATGTACCCCATCCAGGTGCGCTGCCTCACTACCTGTAATGGGCACTTCAGTGCTGTGGTGTTCTTCGAGTTCACCAAGGAGCCAGACGAGCCCTTCAGCATCTCACGCTACGTTGCTGCCATTGCTGAGAGCCAGCTGGCCAAGGACCTGGGGCCCTCGGCACCTTTCCAGCCTTACGAGGCCAGCCTCCAGCGCCTTGTCACAGTCATCACCGAGGATGGCATCCCCCCTGCCAGGTACGTGGTGAAGTCACCTGCTGCCATCCTGAGCAGAAGGGCACACAGCTTGTTCTCCAGCCAGGACAAGGTTCAGCTCCTTGGCTGCCTGGCACCACAGGACAGGGCTTCAACCCTGTGCGATGGCTGGTGACAATGGGGTTGGGGATGTTATGCAGTCCCTTCAGCACTGCTGTGCCCTCCACCCAGCTCCCTGAAAAACGAACTGGAGAGGGAAATCCCTCTGGGCACCTACCAGTACCCACAGAGTCTCAAGGACACGATCCTGCTTGGACCCAACACCAGTGCCAGCTCCAGCTGGGCTGCCATGCGGTGAGTGCCAAGGGCTGAGAGCAATGCTGAGGTGTTCCCTGAGGGCCAAGCTGTCCCTGGGACAATGACATTGCTGCTGCCCTCAGCTCGCTGCTGGAAGCACCTCTGCAGGCTGAGAACTACCGCCAGAAATTCCAGCTGCTGCTGCACCTGGAGGAGATCCAGATGGAGGTGGACATCCGGCGCTATGACATGCAGGATGTGACCATGGTGCAGGACAGGGCGCTGCTGGTTCTCGATGTGCGTAGGGGGGTGAGGGGTGCTGGCATGGCACTGGCACTCCCAGCGTGCCTGGCATCACACTGGCCCTCTGGCACAGGTGCCTGGCGTGGCCGAGAACCGCCCGTCCCTGCTGAGAGGGGACCACCTCTTTGCCCACCTGAGCAGGGAGCGGGACCACTCCCCGCTGGTCCGGTACAAGGGCTACGTGCACAGCGTGGAACTGGAGAAGGTCAGGCTGGGCTTCTCCTCCAAGTGAGTGATCTCTGCTCCCAGCAGCCTTTCTCAGAGATGCCAAGGGCTGGGATCAGGTTGGAAAGGGACAGGAGGGCATGGGAGAGTGCCCCGTGCCCTGCTCATACAGCTCCTTCCCAGACTGCAGAAGAAGTTTGTGAACAACTTGAAGTTTGATGTGACCTTCACCTTCAGCCGGCTGCCACTGCAGGTCCAGCATCGGGCTGCAGTCCTGGCCACGCGCCGTGGCTTGTCCAGCCTCCTCTTCCCCTCTGCCTCCTGCCACAAGTCCCTCTTCCCAGGCCCCTTCCAGCCCCGGTGAGTCCCCCGTTCTGCAGCGTGGGAGGGTCCGAGGGATGGAGGCGATGGGGCTCTGGCAGCGCAGCCTCTGCTCCCACAGGTGGTTTAACCGCAAGCTGGAGACCAACGAGGAGCAGTGCAGAGCCGTGACCCACATCGTGACGGGGGTGTCCCGGCCAGCCCCATACCTCATCTTTGGTCCCCCTGGCACTGGCAAGACGGTCACTATGGTGGAGGCCATCAAGCAGGTGAGCGGCTGGTGCCCAAATCCAGCCCTGAGTGTTGCTGCCCCCGTTCACCCACGGGGCTCAATGCTGTCACCTCCTCTTCCCACCCAGGTGTGGACATGCTTCAAGGATGCCCGTATCTTGGCCTGTGCCCCCTCCAACAGTGCCACAGACCTGCTGTGTCAGTGCCTCATCAAGGACATTGCCCCTCAGAACATCTACAGGCTCATCGCCAGCTCCAGGAACTACAGGGAAGTGCCTGCTGATATCATGGTAGGTCCCTGCCCCTCCACCCTGAAATCCTGACAGCACATCTGGGCTGGCGTCCCCCAGGATAGGGGGACCTCACCCAATGCCTGCACTCCAGCCCTGCTGCAACTGGGATGATGAGCAGGGCAGCTACGTGTACCCAAGCAAGGAGCATCTGAGGCACTACCGGATCATCATCACCACACTGGTGACAGCAGGAAGGTCAGAGGAGCTGGGACTGTCCCCAGCATCCGTGGCAGGTGGACCCAGGGCTGTCTTGCAGCCAGGCTGTGAAGACAGTCCCTCTGGGATTCAGTGGGGAGGGGTGGGAGGAGGGCAGGCAGCAGGAGGGGAATCCCTCCTCTGTGGAAGGATGAGGATGAAGGGTAGGAGAGGAAGGATGGCCAGGTGGGGCAGGATGCTGAGACAGCCTCATTCCACCTCTCCTCCAGGCTGGTGTCAGCCAACTTCCCCCCTGGGTTTTTCTCCCACGTCTTCATTGACGAGTGTGGCCATGCGGTCGAGCCAGAGAGCGTGGTCGCCATCGCAGGTGAGTGGTGCCCGGCTGCTGTCTCAAGGACCAGCATCTCTGCCTGGTCTGGTGTCCCTCCCATTCCCCCCACTGAGCTCTTCCTGTTCCCAGGGCTCCTGGCTCCCATGGACCAGGAGACCAACCCCAATGGGGGGCAGCTGGTGCTGGCAGGAGACCCCAAGCAGCTGGGCCCTGTCCTGACCTCACCACTGGCCATCCAGCATGGTTTGGGTGAGTAGGGAGATGGGTGGGAGTGCTGCAGGCACCCCACAGGGGCTGAGTGGCCTTGCGGGGAGCCACAGGATATCACTGGGCACAGGCACCTCATTGCTGGAGAGGCTGATGCTGCACAACCCCCTGTACAAGAAGTCAAGTGGAGGATACAACCCACAGTTCATCACCAAACTGCTCTGGAACTACAGGTGGGGACAGGGACAGTTCAGGAAGAGATTGAGCCAGGCAGGATTGGTGAGCGTGGCTCTCCAGGATTTGTCCCCCAGAGCCTCATAGTGGTCCAGCTGGTGTGGGAGATGGGAGTGCCCCTGCTGTCCTGGTTGCACGGTGCCTGAGAGGGTTCTGGAGCCACATGGCACCCACCCCAGGCACTGTCCTGCCTCTGCCAGGTCCCACGAGGCCATTCTCAGGATCCCCAACGAGCTCTTCTACGACAACGAGCTGAAGGTGTGCAAGAGCGACGGGTTTGACATCCGGAATCTGTATTGTGCCTGGGAGGAGCTTCCAAAAAAAGTGAGGGGCGCAGCAGGGACTGGCCCAGGGGGATGCCCGAGGCACAGCCAGAGCAGAGCCAAATGTTCTTCATCCCCAGGGCTTCCCCATCATCTTCCATGGGGTTTGTGGGGAAGACCAGAGAGAGGCCAAGAGCCCCTCATTCTTCAACACGGCTGAAATTGAGGTCCTGGTCCACTACCTCAAGAAGCTGCTGCAGAGCCGGGGCAAGGGAAGCTGTCCCAGTGTGTCCCCCAAGGAGATCGGCATCATTTCTCCCTACAGGAAGCAGGTGAGGGACACAGCTCTGCAGGCAGGGCATAGGCAGAGACCTCCCCAGGGGACAGGGAACACTGGGATGGATGGCAGCCCCAGGGCTGGCACGAGGATGGCCCTGCCTGGCTGGATTTTGCCACATGTCTCCGCTCAGGTAGAGAAGATCCGGAAAGCCATCACCTCCCTGGATCCGGACCTGCAGAAGCTGCCGGACATCAGCCAGCTGAAGGTGGGTCCTGAGCATGGAGGGGAGAGGAGCACACCCTGCCACAGGAGGAGAGAGCCCTGCCAGCCCCAGCCCAGGGGGGCTCCTGGCCCCTCACCTGCTGTCCCTGCCCCAGGTGGGCTCTGTGGAGGAGTTCCAGGGCCAGGAGCGGCACGTGATCCTCATCTCCACCGTGCGCAGCTGCAGCACGTACCTCCAGTTCGACCAGACCTTCAGGCTGGGCTTCCTCAAGAACCCCAAGGTACCACACTGCCCCAAGCAGACCCTTCTTCCTTGGCATCCCCTCCTTCCCTCTGGTTCTCACAGGGAGGTAGAGCTGCTCTGGGTGCTCAGTGCCACACCAGAACTGCCTGCACCCAGCTGGGGCTGGGAGAGGATGAGAGGTGCTGCAGCCAAGTAAAGCCCTCGTTTGTCCTCTTCAGAGACTTAATGTGGCCATCACGAGGGCCAAGGCTCTGTTGATCGTGGTGGGTAATCCAGCTGTGCTCAGCAAGGACCAGCACTGGCACAGGTGAGCTGCTCTGGCCCCTGCCACAGACACCGCTCACCAGTGTCCCTGTCCTGCTGCCATGGAGCAGCGAGGCCCCCTCGTGCTCCCCTGCCTCTGCACCTGCAGGTTCCTCAGGTACTGCAAGGAAGAGGGTGGCTACACAGGTTACCCCTACGAGGATGAGAGCACAGCTGAGGACAGAATCGCTGACGACCTCCACATGCTGCAGCTCAACGTTTAGTGCCCGGGTGAGCAGAGCTGGGCACTGGTCAGGCTGTGCCAGCACCCTGGAGTAGCAGCATGGCCAGGGTTACAGCTGGGGCACTGGGAGGCTTCTCCTGCCCCAAATGCAACAGGGCTTACAGGGGGGTTTTGCTTGGGGCTTGCGTGTCTCCCTCTCAAAGTCAGGGGCCACCTCTGCCATGAGGTTTCTCCACAGGAAACCCACCTGGGAAGGGAGGAGAAGCCCCACGAAGCTGCATCCCCCTCAGCCTATCCCCTGGCCTGCAGCAGCTCCTGCTCTTTCTGTCTCAGTCCTGGGGTGCTCCGTGCATCCCTGTGGAGATGGGGCTGACCCCACCGGACCAGAGGGTGTTGCCAGCCTTTGGTGCCAGCCACGAGGCTCACACCAGCATCAGACTGGGACCACTCTCCATTTTAATCATTTTTTGACATGCCTGTGGCAAAACAATTCTCTGTGACTGGTCTCATCATTCAGTGAAAGGCTTAAGCCTGGAGACTCTGGCCTCCAAAGAGCATCTCCGGGTGCACGGGGGAGCTCAGTGCTGCTGAGATGGGTGACTGGGGCAGGCAGGGACCTGGCTGGGGCAGGCTGGCTCATTCTCCACTGGGCAGCTGCCTGGCCTGAGAGCTGGCATGGCTGTGCAGGCACTTTGTTTCCCTGGAATAAATGTTTAGAGAAAAGCAGTGTGTTGTTGAGTGCTGGGTGGGCCTTGCTACCGCAGACAGGGCTTCCAGAGCAGCATCAGGCTCACTGCAGCCCTCTCCCGACCTGCTCCAGAGGCAGCACGGCTCCAGCAGTGACAGCAGTGCCCATCACTCAGGGACTGGGTACAGCTGGGAAGCTCCTGCCTGGCCCTTCCACGCAAGCTGCTTCCTGGCTCTTCAGCAAGCACAGGGTACTGAGCCCTGATCCGCCACCAGCAGCTGAGGCAAGAGGGGCTGGGAGCCAGGCAAGTCCCCACCCTGCAGCACAAAGCCCCAAGTCCCACGCAGGAGCCTGGAGCAGCGAGAGGCACGGAGGAGAGCCAGAAGAACATGCAAGCAAAGTTACAATTACTAAAATACTAGTTTGCATTTATTCTCCCAATTAGGCAGTTGGGTTTACTGCTGCCAAGTCCGTGAGCGAGGCAGACTCGGAGGCAGCAGCACCGCAGAGCTGGGCACACGTCCCGGGAGGAGAGCTCTGGGCAGCAGCTGAGCCCAGCTCTGCTCACAGACAGGCTAAAGCTGCCCGGGCAAGTCTGTACCGCTGGTGTGTGCTGCCCGCACGGCCAGGGAGAGCAGGCAGAGCACACCGAGGGCCTGGCACACCCTGCACGTGAGCTGTGACCGGCACCTCCCGCTCCTGCGGCTCCTGCCCGGAGCTGGGGAAGAAGACTGAACACCACAGCAATTCCCATGGGAAAGGCAAAACCAGGGAGCTCGGTACAAAATGGGGTGACCTAGGGAGCAACGCAAACAGCCGGCCCACGCAGAGCAGCGGGCACTGAAGGCACTGGCCCCTCGTGGCCCCGGAGTGCCGCAGGGACACCCCGCGAGCCTGGGTGGCAGCTCTGGTGCAAAGGGTTCGGGGCAGGCGGTGGCACCACGAGGTGCTGCTTGGGCTGTCTGCCAGCGCTCCGTGCCGGGCAGGGCAGCCAGGGGCTGGTGCAGGTGCCAGCGGGGCCGCTCACAGCAGCGGGCAGCCTCTGCGCTTCTTGTTCTTGCGGACCTGCAGGCCAGCACGGGTGGCCATCTCAAACACCTCCCGCACCCCCTCCTTTGTCTTGGCCGAGCACTCAAGGTAGCCAAAGGCACTGATCCTGTTGGCCATGTCCCTCCCCTCCTCTGGCTTCACCGGCTCCTACGAGGCAGTAAAAACAGGGTTTGGAAACATTGCCAGAACACAACAGCAATTGCCCTTGGGGCATCCAGCCCTTCCAGCGAGGATCTGGCATGGGCAGAGGTGGGTGGATGGCTGGAGGACCCAGGGCTGTCCCCACCTGCTTCATCTTGGCCAGCTCCCGCCGCGTGTGCTCGTCATTCCGCAGGTCCTTCTTGTTCCCCACCAGGATGATGGGCACATTGGGGCAGAAGTGCTTCACCTCTGGCGTCCACTTCTCAGGGATGTTCTCTTCAACAAGCACACATGGAATCCTATGAGCTGAGGGGCTGCTGCCCCACAGCCTCCTCACAGAAACCAGCCCCAGGGTTTTCCCGCTGGAGCAGGGAGAGCTCTCTCACCACCTCCACCCAGTCAGCAAGTTCCCAGCATTTCCCTGAAGTGCACACAAAATCAGGGGGTGAAGGGAAAGCTTGAGGGGCAGCATGGGGGCTTCCCAGACCCCAGGGGGTTCAGTAGCAGCACCCAGGTCCCCCCTCAATCCCCGGTTCCTACCGAGGCTGTCCGGGCTGTCGATGGAAAAGCACATGAGGATTACGTCTGTGTCCGGGTATGAGAGGGGTCGCAGCCTGTCATAGTCCTCCTGTCCTGCTGTGTCCCACAGGGCCAGCTCCACCTGAGAGGGGACAGGGACATGGCTCAGTGGCTCTGCAGGCCAGGAGTGACAGATTTATCTTCCTGAGGTATAGCTGTGCTCTTCCTCAAAGTGGGGAAGGTTCAGGGTGACCCAGAAAGGCTGGAGCCATGGGGCTCCTCTGTGCAGGTGCACCCGAGCACACAGACCAATGCCAGCAACAGCACTGGGCGGTGGCACTGCCAGCACGGGGCCGTGGAGCAAGGGCAGGGGAATGGCAACGGCCCTTACCTGCTTCCCATCCACCTCAATGTCAGCAATGTAGTTCTCAAACACGGTGGGCACGTAGACCTCAGGGAACTGGTCTTTGCTGAACACAATCAGCAGACACGTCTTTCCACAGGCACCATCTCCCACAATCACCAGCTTCTTCCTGATGGCTGCCATTGCTGTGGGGACAGGAGCAGGTGAGCAGGACAGAGCAGCACAGGCAGTTCATGCTCCTGGCCCCCCAAATTCCCGTGCATGACAGCCTGGGAGGTACCAGACACAAGCAGCTGGGCACGTCCCCTGTGAGTAGCCAGTGACAGACAGGACAGACGCTCCCCCAGCCTTTTGCCAGACACCCCTCCAGCTCCTGCACACATCAGCTCATGGGCATCACAAGAACTGGCCTGACTGGGACCATTTACACCCAGCACTGCTGCTGCAGCTGGGAGAACCGTCCCAGCCATGGTCAGTGCTGGTGGCTGCCTGCAGGGGTGACCTTGTGCAAGGAGATAAACCACTCTGCCTTCCCCAGATATCCAACCCTCCCTAGCTTTGCTGTGTCACCACCCAGGTAACCAGGATTTTAGACAACCTTGGAGTTCCACGCACATGCTGGGTTTATTTTAAATTATAAATTCTTCAGGGCGGAAGCTGCACTCCAGGTTTCACCCCGGCACACTCACCAGCCCCCAAATAATCTGATCAGCAGCTGGAACGTGCCAAGACAAGCTCTTGGAGGTCTGGGCAAGCAGGACCTGTGTGCCTGGCACTCGGCACCGGGCTGGCCCCTTCCCAGCCTGCTTGACAAAGGAGCCTTTGCCATGGAACCGAGAGAGCCGACGCTGGCCCTGGCGGTGGGAGAAGCTGCCAGACATCACTCAGCAAACAGAGCTGAAACCCCACGACAAAGCAGGCGACTTTCTGCCCCGAGGGACAAGGATGCAGTTCTGCAGGGAAAACTATGCTTTTGCATCCCTCAGTCTCAAAAGAGGTTTACAGCCAAGCCTGGGAACCAGCCAGGACAATGCCACAAAATGCCTGGCACAGCATCTGAATGAGGCATGAGAAAATCAGCCCTAGTGGGATCACATCCCTTCCCAACCTTGTGACCAAAATCTCTTTTCCACCCTCAGATTCCCAGCCCGAAGAGCCTGACCCACTCCTTACATGCCTTCCCTGTCCCTGCAGAGATCCTGGGAATGATGCAGGCTGACATGCCAGGGTTTAATCCCTGAAAATTCACACTGCTCTGGGGCAAACTACAGGTGACCAGGAAACCTCTCCTGAAGCCAGGGATGTTCAGTGCTTCCCCCCTCAGCCCCATCCCTCCCCAAACCCTCTGCCCAGACAGCAGGATGGGAAGGAGCCTGGGGAAGGTTCACAGGAAATAACCCCGTGGGAAGGACACACACACCAATACTGACGAATTGAGTGCAAGCTGTGGGAGTGGACCATGCTGAGATCACTCCAGGATCACTGGGATTACCCTGGGAAGGCCAGAATATCACAAGCCTGGCCTTTAACCAGGGCACTGATACCAAGCCTTAAAAAAGGCCGGGCATCCGTCCCTACCCCAGCGATCCCACCCTTACCCTGTGCCAACAGAAGAGGGAGGAAAAGGGTAAAACAGGAGTCTGGCTGCATCATAATTAGCTGCAAGTGAAGGATTAAGAAATGAGCCTGAATGGCTGACTCGCATTCCAAAGACAGGCTGCAGAGCTACTTGTCTCATCGACATGCCTGGCAGGTCACCCTGCCACACAAACCCTGGGAAACCACTCCAGTTTCACAATTCAAACTGCCCAATGGTTTGGGCAAAAGAGAGTTTTCACCCATCCCCAGACCAGACCCTGCTGTAGCCACGGATCTTTGTAGATTCCAAGCATTTTGGCTCACAAGCTGAGGCAGGAATGGTTCATGGCTGCCGAATGCTCTGAAGCTGTTCGTAAAAATAGAAAGCTGGCACTTGTAAGGTGAGAAGAGTGAGAATCAACGGCTGCATCCGGGAGGATCTGACATTCCTCAGCTGGGAGCGTTGGAGTCAGGCACACATCCCAGTGGAGCAGCATGTCTACAGGAAGGTGAGCACATTTGTGCAACACTGAAGTTGGAGAAAAAAAGACAAAAGGTGCTCCAAAGGGTCCCTTTTAGAGACTGGGGGCACTTTTTAGCTGCTGTCCCTATTCCTGATGACCTGCTGCTCCTCCCAGCTGGGCCAGGCACAGCCACAGTCCCACACAGGGGCAGCTGGCCAGGAGCTCATCCAAGGAGACACAGAGTTTGTGTCATGGAGGCAGATACAAGGGCTGGAGTAATCTGCTGGCTCCTGCCCACTTGAGGAGAGGAAGCTCTCGAGGACAGCACATCCCTGACACGGAAATGCATCACCCTTGGAATCACAGGCTCATTAAAGCTGGAAAAGATCTCCAAGACGCACAAGTCCAACCCTTGCTGCAAACCATCCTTCTTGTCTGACCAAAGGCTCGTCCTCTCTCCAGCAGCATGTCCACAGCACAGGAAAAGGAGAACTCAGGGAGAAAAAAGCCTGTTTACGTGGAGTTAGAGCTTCTTCGCCCACAGCAAAACACAATATGCTGCTTTGTGACTCCGTATCTCCAAGAGGAAAGGCAGTTTGGGCCATGCCAATATCTAACCCACACCACCATGCAGACAACATCTGCAGCGTATGGAGCAGCAGATGCCCAAGGACACAAACACCGGCTCCCAGAGGGACACCAGGATCTGCCCAGGATCTGCAGACACCGGACTGAAACCAAAACCAACCAGAGTGGCACTGCTCCTGCCCAAACGCTGCCCTGCAAGGGGCACAGCAGACGCCCCAAACTGAGCACAGTCACCACACCCAGAGCTCCTTCCCACGGCCTCCAACATCCTCCCTGACCTGGGACGGCTCCGAGCCCCAGCAGCTCCCGAGCCCGGTGTGATGCCGAGTGGTGACTCAGAGGGCAGAGGCACTGTCCCCACCCAAAATCTCAGCACAATTCATTCCATTACTCAGGAGAGCCATCCAGAAATAGCCCATTACTAATCCAGAGCTGGTGTGCAAAGGCGAGCAGGGCAAGGAGGCTGGAAGAGCTGTGAGCCTCAGGGGTCAGCTGGGTGCCCCCATCCGCTCCCTGGACCCAGCAGCTGGCACAGCATCAACAGCAGATGCCAGCAGCTCTCCGTTCCAGCAGAGATGAGCTTCTTTGCCAGGGGATGCTCTGTTGCTCAGCAGGATGAGACCAGTCTGTGGGATGAGGAGTCTGATGCAAAGGTCTTTGCACTGTTGCCAGATTATGAGCAGATAAAAAGAGTGGAAAACATGAAGACAATGTCATGAAGACAAAGAGGGAAATCCCAAGTACAAATGCAGAAGAATGAATTGAAAGCAGCCCTGAGGAGAATGACTTGGGGGTGCTGGTGGATGAGAAGCTCAGCACAACACAGCAGTGTCCACTGGCAGCCCAGAAATGCCCCCGTGTGCTGGGCTGATCCCACAGCGTGAGCAGCAAGGGAGGGGGGAATTCTGCCCCTCTTCCCTGCTCAGATGAGACCCCACCTGCAGAGCTGCCTCCAGCCCTGGAGCCCAACACAGGGAGAACACAGCTGCTGGAGCAAGGCCATGGAGCTAGAGCCCCTCTGCTCTACAGCCAGCCTGGAGGGTGTTCAGCCTGGAGGAGAGAAGGCTCTGCAGAGACCTTAGAGCCCCTTCCAGAAGAAATTGTTCCCTGAGAGGATGGTGAGGCCCTGGCACAAGCTGCTCAGAGAAGCTGTGGCTGCCCCATCCCTGGAGGTGTCCAAGGTCATGCTGGGCATGGCTTGGAGCACCCTGAGATAGTGGAAGATGTTCCTCCCCAGGGCAGGGAATGGAACAGGATCAGCTTTAAGGTCCCTTCCAACCCAAACCATTTTGGGATTCTATGATAATCTGAGGACAGCTTTACTACAACTGCCATCAGGCCAAAAGATTAAATGCACACGGTCATCCACAACAGACAAGGAAATTGAGATTTTAAACTCTGCCAAGTGCCAGCCACCCGAAATTACAGCCAAGGCTGCCCAGCCCACACTGGCAACCCAAACTGGCAGCTCTCGGGTGTGAGCAGCACTCACGCGGCCCCACTGGAGATGCCTCCTGCTCATCCATGGAGATAACAAAAGGGAGCAGCAACCGTGTGCCAGCATTTCCCACTGCCAAACCCCACAGGGCTCCTGTGCTCACCCCTGCACCTGCTGCCGTGGGCATGCTGGGCCCACACAGGGATGGCTGTGGGTTTAGTCTGTGCCACCGCTGCCAGCACCAGCCGAATCCTGAGCAGGCATCTCCTTCAGCTCCCCAAAAAGCTGCAACATGGCCCCAAATTGCTCTGTTCTACTTTCCAAGCAATTCTTCTGAAGTCATCGCCATAAAATCAGCCAGGCTCCAGGGCAGCCCTTGTATTAATGGTCTCTCCCAGCTTTGTGCCTCAAAATGTTTCTGCTGAGCAGGATATGGGGAATTCCTCTGGCAGCAGGATGTGTCCATCATCCAGTGTCTGCTACGGGGACTCAGGAATAGCAGAGAAAGATGTTAACACTATGAAGGACTTCAGCCAGGGACAGAAATCTTTCAATGAACCTCCTTGGCTAGACTCGAGTTCCTAGAGGTAACAGAGGGGTTTTGTTCTAAAGCAGAATTTACCAAGCGCTGCTGACGGCCCCACCCCAGTCAGACCGGTCACACCAGGGATCACAGCCCTGGCCAGAGGCACAGCTCTGAAGTCTGGGCAGGGCTGGGGGGGAAAAGAGTTGTGCTGGGAGCAGCCCCTCGGCAGGGACACCACCCCACAGGGATACCCCCAGTGCTCTGGGGCAGTTCCACCACAGAAATGGTTTGAGCAGGTTGGACACACTGATACAATGATAACGTAAGTAGACTTCCAAATTAGAACCCTACAGGAATGCCCACTGCGGGGAATTTCCTTAGTTGAGACACCTAAACCATGGCCAAGGTCGTACAGGACAAGTATTGGCCACTGTTGCAAGTACCAGAGGGACTCTTCCTACAGAATCATGGAATCATTAAGGTTGAAAGGCAGCAAGAATTTCCAAAAAGGGCTGGATGCAAACAGCAGTGCTAAGGGGAAATGCAATGGGCAGGGCAGAGCTTGGGCTCTTGGGCAGATCAGAGCTCGAGACCATCCCAGTGGTGCTGGTTTGGCAAAGCAGCACCTGTAATTTCATGCTCATCCAGCCCCTGGGCTGGCCGAGCGGCGCAGTTTGTGCAGCACAGACCAGTCCCCAGCCCCTGCCCAGGCCACCAGCCACTGCTGCCACCCAGGGCTGACCCACACCAGCACCACCAGCGCCCACTGCTCCCAGCCTCCCGGCCCCCCTGCCATCCCGCCTGCCTCTGCTGCCGAAACCACCCGGCGCCAAGGAAAATGTCTGTATTTACCACTGACAGGGCTGCCTGAAACCTTCCTCAGACCTCCAGAGCTGCCATATCCAAACAACAAGCGATCATCAAAACAGGAGCTCAACCCAGTACTCAAGTTTAGACCCCACCCATTTTTTTGGAGGTATTTTTTGGGCACAACCAGGCAGCAAACACACACTCCAGCAGCAAAGGGCAACTGTCCAGACCCAGACCCGGAGCAGTGTCCAGGCTGGTTCATTTTCATTGCTAAATCCCACAAAAAACATCCACAAGCAAAACAGAGAAAGGAACTTGGAACAGAAGAATTTGAAAGCCTAAACAAAGCTCAAACCACAAGTGTTTGAGCTTTGTGGGAAAAGCTGCCTGCCCTTACCTCCTTTTCCAAAGGACATCATGCCATGTTCTTATTTTACCTCCTGCAGTAGTGACAGCCTTCCCAGCCTCACGGTAGTGCAAGTGTCTTGCTGAAAGCTCCAAATAACATGCCACAATCTCAGCAGATACCTGTACTTGTGCAACGCCTGACTGCCCCAGCGCCGATCAATATTTGCTAATACAATTCCTTACTTTTCATGTCAATACGCCTCTCCAGTGCAAACGGCAAGTTGGGAGGTGAGCCTGGTAAAACGCTCCCGATAACCTGTTGGAAAACAGTGACTTAGCTTATTTTCCACTCATATGTTTCCCTGGAAAAGCTGTAGCTGTCAGGAACATGGATTCAAGTGAAAGGCCACAAAATCTCATGCAGTCTCTACCTGAGCTGAGAAAGAGGAGCTGGACTTAAACCGAAACTGTTTGGACATCAAAAGCACTTGGCAAAATAGAAACAAAATGCAACTGGTCTCCATGACACACAGCCAGCCAAACTGCTACCTCCACTCTCCAGTTTCCTGACTGGAACACTTTCCCAGGGATGTCAGCCTGGGGGGCTCAGCCAGGCCCCTGCTCCCAGCCCACCCCATGCAGATGCAACCTGGTGATCACACCCCCTTTCTCAGGGGGGTGTTGAGAGGCTGGGGCTGGGTTCAGGGGGGTTGGCGGCCACTGAGAGACTTGGCTGCCAGACTGCTAGTGCTGGAAAAGGCCACACAGTCATGCTTTTGGAATGCTCCCCTGCTCCTAAGACATTACACAATTATTTCCCCTCCCCGCAAGCCCCCCTAATATAAATGTTTAAGAATGAGCTCAGCAAGAAGCAAAGAGAACTTTTTTCCTTTTTCTGAAGAAAACACAGAGCAGCCACTCGTGAGCAAGGCTGTCCATGGGGATACTGCTGGAGTGCAGGCTGTGGGGAGGGATGTGGGATGGGGCAGCAGCCCCCGGGCCCTCATCCCAGGTCAGACAGTGCCTGGGAGACAACCACAAGTTGGGACCCATAGCTCAGGCCACCCTCAAGGGATGACAACCTGCAGTAACAGAGGTGCGGCTGACCCATCCCTCGCCACACTCAGGGACCCCCACTCCATCCCAGGCACACCCACCCCACCCTGTCCTGCTGCACCCCACCCAGCTTGGCTGGGCCACCCGCCCTATGCCCCATTCCCCCAGCAGTGCCTGCACTGACCCCGGACCCCAGCAACCCCAGACCCACCTCTGAGCCTACACCTTACCAGAACTGGTAACCCCACATCCCACTAGTAACCCCGGATCTCAGTCCCTCCAAACCCTACCAGTAAAACCTGATCCCAGTTCTCCCAAGCACCACCAGTAATCACAAAGCCCTGTTTCCCCAGACTCCACCAATAACTTAGACCCCATCACAACCCGTAATCCAGACCTCAGTTCCCCCAGATCCCAGCTCTGACCCCACTCCTTACCAATACCCCCACCTCACCAGTATCCCCACTGCTCAGCTGCCCCCCTCCAGCACGGACCCCAGCTCTCCGCAGCCCCAGCAGTGCCCCCCGCCCCGCTCGGCTCCCGCAGACCCCGCACCTCTCTCCGCCGCTGCCCCGTCCCGCTCCCGATCGCGGCTCCAGCTCCGTCCCCAGCTCCGTCCCCGGCCCCGCCGCGCGGCTCCGGCACCGCCCCGTCCGAGGGCGGAGCGGGTACGCGGGGACGAACCGTGCCGTGATGGGCTGTGCCGAGCCGAGCGGGGCCGTGCCGAGCCGAGCGGGGCTGTGCCGAACCGTGCCATGATGGGCTGTGCCGAGCCGAGCGGGGCTGTGCCGAGCCGTGATGGGCTATGCTGTGCCGTGATGGGCTGTGCCGTGCCGAGCGGGGCTGTGCCGAGCCGTGATGGGCTATGCTGTGCCGTGATGGGCTGTGCCGTGCCGAGCGGGGCTGTGCCGAGCTGTGATGGGCCGTGCCGTGCCGTGCCGAGCCCCTTCCAGCGCTGCCTCCGCCCGGCTCCGGGACCCGCCGGTGTTTCCCCGCGGAGCCCCGAGGGCGTTCTGCCGGTTCAGGTTCCCGAGGCCAGGTGGGAAAGGGCTGAGCTGCTGCCCTCAAACGCCCCTGTGCCAGGTGGGAGCAGCAGCAGAGAGCACTTCCCACTGCGACAGACACGGAGGTGGCTGAGGGACATGCCTTGTCCCCAGGGTCGCAGTCCCCTCCACAGGGGCCCTGGCAGAGGGGTCTGTGACGTGTTGTGCCCCGCATTAAGGTGACCCCAGTGCCACTGGTGAGGAGTCCGGCTCCCCGTGCCCTCCGCTGTCGGGAGGGAGAACCGGGTGGCTGCTCCCCCCTTGACATCCAGCTGCAGGGCAGAGTTCCCGTCCCTTAGCCAGGGAGAGGCAGCTCCAGGAGCCTGGCCCAGACCCAGACTCATAAACCGCTGCTATTTTAAGGGCTTGCAGACAATTTTTCTTAATTTACCAAGCTCCAGGCCAGGAGTTGGTTCCAAAGGAAATGTTTCCTTAGTAAAAAAGGGAACCACAGAGGAAGCTTTAAATGCAGCCTCTGCCTCCTTGTCTTATCCAGCAGCCGTGCAGTGACCTGAAAAAGCAGAGCCGGTTCTCAGCTCCCAGCACGAAAAGGAACGTGCCAGGGGAGCAGGGCTGTGCGAACAAGTGTGGAGAGGGTATCAGGGGTACCAGATGGCCATCAGAGGGATGTGGGACAGCAGGGATGCTTCCAGCAGGCAGCCGACCCTCGAGGCAGAGGAAGCTGCTGCTCGAGAGCCTGAACTCCCAAAGAGGGATAGTCACATTCTTGGGAGCCACAGCCTGCCCCACTCCCTCCCCCACAGACAGAAAAATCATTAGCCTTTTCTCCCTTCCATTCCATGTGTAATGTTCCTGTTCCCACCAGTCTGGCAATTGCTGCTGCCTCCTGGCCAGACCCAGGGATCCGAGACCCCCACGCAGCACTGTGCTGAGACTGGAACCACAGCACGGGTTCCCACTGCCCACGGGCACTGGATGGATACTCCAAGGGCTCTGACCATTGCCAAGGGCAGAGGGACAGCAGCTCACATGGCTCTGGGCAGGCCAGTTTGCCTGCCTACATAAATTAATCAGAGCTAATTGGCTTTTCAGTAAGTCTTCTTTGCAGGACCTCTGCAAAGAAAGACTTTGAAGTAGGACTGCGAGCGGCAAAATCTTTATTGAAACACACAGTGCTACAGGAGGACAGGCTTCCAGCCCCAGCACCACTCCCTGCTCCCTTCAGCATGGATGCCAACAGGTTCAAATCTTGCTGCACAACTTTCACTTTGCATTATGTGCACCCAGTTTATTTACATCTCACTGGTTACAGGAGACAAACAACATTCACCAGAAGTGACACTTGACAAGACCTGGCTGCACCCAGTGACAGGACTGCTGATGCCATGGAGCCTTTCCCAAACAAGGTACTATGGCCCAGCTCTCCCCATACCCACAACGCCAGG
This sequence comes from Rhipidura dahli, assembly GCA_013399225.1. Classification (NCBI taxonomy): domain Eukaryota; kingdom Metazoa; phylum Chordata; class Aves; order Passeriformes; family Rhipiduridae; genus Rhipidura; species Rhipidura dahli. Next base: position 206,239 of record VXAC01002481.1, on the reverse strand, counting down.
ATGGGACAATCCCTCACAATTTAGGAGGATGCAATATTTTGCAGAGGTCTGGAAATGAATGCTCCAGGTCAGAGATGTGTGTGATGCAAAAATCCTATGCAAAGATCAACCGCTCCAGCTCCCCTCTGCACCAGTTTTGAGATCGTTAAGGAAAACGCAGGAACTGTCTTCTCCTGCCCTGGTCACGCCAAGATGCTTTTTACAGCCCTGGGCTAAGCAGATCCAGTGCAGTTAAGCTGCTAAGCTCGCCTGAATAGGCCTGCTCTGTGTGAGGCTGTTAACTCAGAACCACTCCAAAATATAGACATACATTCATAGGCTCCCCACAGCAAGAAAGGATGTAGACATTTTCCAGCTCAGCTGTCCAGTTAATAAATAATTAGCTCCAGAAGCACTGCAGTGATCCAAGGCATGAGAGGATGGGGGTACTGTGGCACAGCCAGTGCCGATGCAATGGCTGATCCCTCCTCAGCAGCGCTGGGTGCATGGCAGAGCTTGGTCACTGCTCCAATTTCCCACACTGGAGACTGAGACAAGGTACGTGACAGAGTGGAAGTGTGAGGGGCTGCAAATTGTGAGCACAAGGCTGGGATGGCCATTGTGGGACCACAACTGGACTTGTGCCAGGCTGAGCATTGCGCAGCTGCCCATGGGGCTTCATTCCCAGCCACAAACCATCTGAGCCCCAGCTCCCAGCTCCAACAGCAGCTTCAGTGTTCCTGGCAAAAGCATCACAGGGCAGGAGATGGGGTGACTGCAGCAGGTATGAGTGCCCCAGTAGCCCCACTGGTGTCGCTCAGGGCTGGAGTCAGCACAGCCATGGCAAGGGGCAAAGGACGTGCTGAGGAGCCAAGGAGCCTTCAGGCTTTTCACAACACTGAGAAAGTAGCAGCACAAAAACGTCCCTCAGCCCCAGTCTCCATTCTCTATCCAAGGCCTCTCCATCTCCACCTGGGACTGGGATGCAAGCAGGTGGAGGGGGATGCTCCGGACAGGAGCACAGACTGAGGTTCCAGTTTTCTTACTCTTCTTGCAGTTCAGAAAACAAGTGCTTAAAGGAGAGGTGGCCCTGAGGCAGCATCAGTGTCCCACTGGTCTCCATCCAGGCAAGTCACAAGTCGAGCCCCGCTGCCCCAGGCTCATTCCACATCATGTGTAGTTGCCAGGGCCACCCAGAGGGATCACAAAAACTGAGATGTCGTCACCAGAGCCCAGCTTGTCATTGGCCAGCCGCCAGCCCCGCTCCTTCAGCACCCCCCGTGACCGCACCACCAGCTCCTGGGCCACCATGGTGTACCTGGGGGCACAGCAGAGCACAGCTCAGCAGTGACCCCAGACCCCCTGATGCAGCATCCTGGCAAGGAGGGAGAAGCTAGAGCAGCTAGAGGTGCAGGAAAGGTTCCCTTGGAGAGATCCAGGCTCAGATACGCACATCCAGGGGAGCAGTGCACGCTGTGGAGCCCAGAGGGATGCATGGCCACAACACTGCCCCAGGGAGCCAGGCCAAGGGGAGGTGGTGGAGTGCAGGACATGCCCCTTCCCCTGCCCACCTGCAGCTCACCTGCATGGGTCGTTGGGCTCATAGCTCGTCAGCACCTCCATCACCACACCGGCCACCTCCTTGTCGTTGGTGACATCCCAGAGCCCATCGGTGCCCAGCACCAGCACATCATCAGGGCAGTGCTCGTACTGCGTGAGGTCGTAAACCCTGACCTGGCAGGCAACAGGGCGAGATGCAAGGGTGAGAGGCAGAGGAGGCTCCTGCTGCACTGGGCATATCATGGACCTGGTCCTGCCGAGTGGCTCTGGCCATTGCAGGAACCCCTGGGTGCAAAGCAGCTGGCAGCCAGGCTTACCTCTGGGAAGCAGGACAGGAAAGGCTTGATGTGGATGTTGGAGCTGAACACCTTGAGGTCATGGTCTCCCAGGCCTCTTGTGACCCCAATTGTGGCCATCATTCGAGCCTGGAGAACGGTGGAATCAAAAGAGAACTTTAAGCGTCTTTATCTCCAGGTCCATTCCCAGCTGTGAATTGGTGGCCTTGGAGTGATGACAGCACTACCAAAAATGGGCTGAAATCCCCCAAAACAGCGAGAGCAGGCAGGAAACAACCCCTGCCAAGCTTCTGCCACAGCACTTCACCTTTTTGCCTTCCCCAAAGATAAGTGGAAACTTCAGGTCATCCTCTTCGATCTTTTTGTAAGCCCTGGTTAAAAGAAGCCAGAGACAAGGTGTCAGCAGGTGAAGGCTTCCAGCACCTCCAGTGACCACTTGGGACCTGGGTATCCAGTGCACCAGAGCCCCCTGTCCCGTGGGATGGGAAGCCGGAGATGAGCAGCCACCACAGCAGCACCCCAGTGCCACTGGCAGGTTGGGGGTTACCAGCCATTCATGTTCTGGTCCCTGTAGAGCATCTTCTTCCCCAGCTCCTTGGGCTGGATCCTGCGGGGGAACTCCAGGTGGGTGAACTCCTTCCCCAGCAGCTCGGGCCTTAGCAATGCCTGCAGGAAGAAGTGTCAGCTCAGCTGCAGGGCTGGGACAGCGGGATCTGCAGATCCAGCTCTGCCCAGATCGGGATCCACCACCCACCAGGACTCGGCTACAACATTCCGCGGTGGGATAACATCGGCTGCTCCGAAGCAACTTGAATTGGTGCTGGTAAAGCAGCTTCAACCCACCCTCCTGTGCTAAGCCAGAGGGCAAACTGGAGCTGAGGACAGCCATGCCAGCACTCAGCAAGAAGGTGAAACTTTTGCATAGAGAATTTTGGGAAATAAAGATCTCCAAAAGGGATCAAACAATCAAACTCCAGCGAATTCCAGGAGAAGATGGAATTTACCCAGAAGGAGTCACAGCTGCAAACCTCCCAGGATCCCAGGCTCAGTGCAGGACACAGCACTCACCCAAGATAAAGAGTGTTGAGTCTTTTCTGAAAAGTGTCCCAGCTGTGACCATGACAAGGGACAAGCAGCAGCACAGAGCCCTACCCAAGGCAGCCCCAAGCCCTCATGGAGCAAAGTGTGGAGGGGACCAGGAACAGGGAGTGTTGGAAAATGCCAAAGGGGAAAGAAAAAGAAGAAAGAGGAGATCCCTTGGGAAGATGGGGTGGCAGGAAGTTGGTGCAGAGACATGGAGACCCTCGGCCCACCCTGGGGGACCCCTGACCACAGCCTTGGCATCATGTGGCAGAGCAGCGTGTGCCTGTCTCCAGCCTGTGCCCTGCCCCTCGCAGCCAGCTGACGAGGATCCTGATCACAGCAGTTTCCTCCTCTCGGTCATTCAAAAATAGATTCAAGAAAAAACACCTCAGTGTTTTTCCAAGTCTGTTGCAAGCCAGGAAATTTCATCCAGCAAGACCTTCTCCAACACAAACTCCTCTTCCCCTGTGCTGCCCTCAGAGAGGTCTTTATAACCTTAAAGAGTTTCCCTGGGTGGCACCAGGGGGTTCATCCAGGAGAGGGACAGGGAGCTTTCAGAGCGAAAGACAGAAAGCCGCTGGCACACATCGGCTCTGACTCTCCAGGGAGCAGCCAGGGAAGAAACTAGGACTCAGCAGGAGCACTGCAGGTCCTCTGACACAGAAAGGGAGCACAGTGGATGGAGCAGAGCCAGGCTCCTCCAGGTTACAGCAGCCCAGGCAGGGGATGTTCCCGGTTCCCTGCACAGCAGCAGGACAAGATGGACCAAACTGGCTCCATGCAAACAAACCAATCCAGCCCCATGCCAAAAGCCTGGGCTCTCCATGCCCTGGCTGTGCCAGGCTCACAGTCACAGACTGTCACACTGAGCCCACAGTAAACCAGGGCTCTGCCAGCCACAGGATGCCCCCACGCCAGCTCCCTGCATCCCAGTGCCTCTTTCCATCCAGGGAGCAGTCTGGGATGGAGAAATGCCAACAGCAGGTCCCAGCCATAGGGCTGCCCTTGACTTTGGAACCCCACCCTGGAGCAGCCCAGCACGCAGCGCAGGGGACTGGGAAGAGGCCAGGAGGTGTTTCAGCAGGAATGGGGTTAGAAGAAAGGTCTTTCTTACTAAAAACTGCAGCCTCTGCCTCTCTGTCTCTGGAGTAAATTCCCTGGACATGGGAATGATTTCCCCGTTACGGATGATAATGGCCCTGCAATGAAACATGGAAGGATGAGATTAGAGAGAAGGAGAGGAGACTTGGCAGAGGAGCTGAGCCTGGCTCTCCAGGGCTGATTCCCAGGAGTGGGAACCCCTGGCAACCCCTTCCCCTCTGCTGCCTGCCCTTTTCCCAGCCTGAGGTGGGGGCTTCTTCCTGGCTTCCCTGCCCAGGCATCCCTCCCTCCTGTGCAGGAGAGGGGCAGGAAGGAAGGGAAAATGGGAGAGAAGCACGGGGCAGAGCAAGAAGAAGCAGACAAATCAAAGGACAGGATATGTTTAGAAAGAAAGCAGCACAAAGGTGGGGCACCCTCCTTTAGAGGAGAGCTGCATACAGCAGGGGCAGAAATCACCTGCAGCAGGACATGGACACGTGCCCATCCTACATCAGCACTGTCACTTGCTGCTGGAGCTGCTCTTACAGTTTAATGTCTCAAAAAAACATAAAGGTCTGATTATGAGATGTTTCTGGATGTCATGGTAGGCCCAAGGATCTCCAATGCTGGTGGCTGTGAGTCTCCTCCAATGATGTAAGGCCAGGCTGAGTTCAGCGCTGGCAGTGTCTCATGCCTGAGGAGGCAACACAGACTGTGCCCAGAGGCACAGTGACAACCTCAGGACCCCGTGCACGCTGACATCCTGCATGGCCAGTGCCTGGCCACTGCTGCCATGGAGGGGGACCTGCACCCAAAAACAGAGGCATGAGGGATCTCCTTCTTTGTCCCAGAGCTGGAAGCACATCCAGCCTCAGAAAATTGACCAGAGCCTGTATTTGCTGGTCTGACATTGCTGAGGCGACCTGCAATAAATACCCAGAGCAACTGTAGCTGCCTCATTCTTGGGGCCAGGTCAGACAGGATTGGAACAACCTGGTGTAGCAGAAGGTGTCCCTGCAAATGTCAGGTGATGGAATGAGATGAGCTTTAAGGTCCTTTCCTGCCCAAACCATTCTTTGATCTAATGATAAATACAGGGCAGCTCAAACCAGCTTCATCCGCAGTGTCACCTTTAGTGTAAGGTGGACCTGACCTTCTGCCATTGCTTGGGGTGTGGGCACACTCAGGCGCAGTTACAGTAGCCCACCCCTGGAAATACATATGGCAATTAAAATTCTTGGGCTCCAAGCTCCCACTGCACATAGATTTGTGTCCTTCTCCTGAAACAGGTTGCTGGTATGAAGTGTACCCTAAAATGACTTCCTGCACATTTCTGGAAGTTTTGCTGAGTGCAATTTTCACCCACCCAACCTGCAGCCCAGGCCAGTGCCAGCAGCAGGGGCCAGGATGTGATCCAGAACCATCTGGGTAGCAGAGACGATGTTAGGAAGGGAGGGAGCACATTCCGGATTTTGGGAGGCAATTCTACAGCCCTATCTGTGCACGGGGCAAACACAGAGATCACAGCAGGGTGCATTGTCCCCAGGGCATGCTGGCAGGGGATGACTCTGCCCAGTTCTGCCTAGACAGGGATGGAGCCGGGTGTTCCTCATCAGCCGTGCCTCCAGCACCACCCCCCCAGCCCCTGAGCAGACGGTGAGGGCTGCGCTGTGGGGCTGTACCTGCTGTCACCAGCGTTGGCCACGTAGAACTTGCCCATGAGGTAGATGGCAGCCAGGGCGCAGCAGCCACCGGCCAGGTGCTGGGATGCCCGCTCCCGCTCGATCTGCTCGTCCTGGGGAGACAGAGAGAGGCTGCAGGCAGGGTAGGTGGGCAGCCCCAAAGAGCACCTGGCTGCTCCAGCAGCACCTCAGCTCCAGGTGGGAAGCAGTGACCAGCCAGGGTACCTTTCCCCACACAGCCACAGAGTGGCTGTAGGGCTTGCGGGGCCAGGGGTCTTGTGGGGCAGGCAGGGATGTGGCTTTGCTGGGGCAGTGGGACAGGAAGGAAAGAGCAAGACAGGAGGGGAGTAGGTGGGCGTCCTGGAGCAAAGTGTAATGAAGCCCTCTGCACCCACACAGGCCTGCAGACCAAAGCCTCTCCATTCTGAAAGTTCAAAATGCAAAGCATCACAGAGCCCTCTCTGAGACCATCGTGCTTGGAGCCCTCCCTGCAGTCCCCTCCTTGCTGCAGAGCTGCCTTTTGCCGGTGGGGACAAGCTGATGCAGACACACAGCAGAGGTGCTCCCAGGGGATGCGCTAGGTGATCCCACAGGCAGAGGATCCTCACCATGTGCTTGAAGGCGTTCTCAATGGCACCAATCACCAGGCTCTCGTGGGACACTGCTTTCTCCAGGTGAAACCGTGGCACAGCATCGTTCAGGATCTCCCCATGGTCCTCTGCATAGGACATCTGGTTTGGATCTGCAGAATCGGTCTTTGTGTCGTGAGGGAGGCAGATGGGAGGTGGGGAGGGGTCCTGCAGGATCTCCACGAGGTCCCGGAGCTGCTCACAGATGTGCAGGTGGAGCCTCTCAGATGCCATGACAGCAGCACCGCTGCCCGCATGGCCATCAAACAAGGCCCAGTAGTGGAAATAAAAACCTTTCCTGCCCTATGGGGAGAAGAGGGAAGATTAAATGAGTCTGCAAGGAAGCAGATGGGATGAGGAATTCAGAGCAGCTGGGACCACCAGCCGAGAACAGTGACACGAGTCTCAGAGGTCCCAGTGCAGGCAGAAGAGATGTAGGCAGCTGACCAAGGGTGTCTGGACACAGCTGACCCCTGGCTGGAGCCCAGCCTTGTGCCAGACACCTCGTGCCTCCAGCAGCCTCCAAAGGGGAGGCACCATGGTGCCAGCACAGCAGCCACCTCTGCAGCCCACCAGGGCACGTGGGCCAGGGGGTCATCCCATGGGGATGGAGGATGGAAGGAGCAGGCAGAGAGAAGGGCCACAAACCAGGGGAATCCCCAGTGTGCACACATTGCCACGTGTCCCATCTCGTGCCCTGCTGCTGGGCATCTTCCCTGTTGTGTCCCTGCTTGTGAACACCACGGCTCTCACCCCATCCAGCTCCCCGCTGCCTTCCCTGGACGACAGCCAGCCCCTTGGGCTGGGCCTCCGCTCCACAAACACCACCTCACAGCACGCCTGGTCCTCATTGTGCTGGCTCTTCCCTGCATTTATCACCCTGCCAGGAAGAAAATAATGTGTAAAGGCCCTTTCTTTCACATCATGTTCCAGCAAATGCCACCCCACAGCATCCTGTCCCAGGTGTCCCAGACCAGTTGTGTGGGTTGATCTGGGGCCAGGAGCAGCATTGGGTCCCACCCACAGCTGGGTCCCGGGGAGGAGCAGTTGTCCACACACCTACAAAGGGAGGTGACCAGAAATAAACTGGGTTTGCTGAAGGTCCCTACCACTGCCCCAGGCAGAATAACTGCCCAAAAACCTGCACCAGCCTCAGATATACACCCCCGGGTCACACAGAGAGAATCACAGCCTCACCCATGTCCCATCACCTCTTGGGGGGAGCAGGGGGCTCGGGGAAGGAGGGGAGAAGGTGATGATGATGAAACCAGCAGAACTTCTGCAAAAAGATTCACATTGACTTTTCCCAGCCTATGCTGACACAGCAGATTTCAGATCTAAATTGCAGAACCTGGTCCCAGGAAGAAGCTGTCAACACAACAGGGTGATTTTTCTTTGGCCGCAGACTTTCCAAGTGGTTTGCAGAAAGAACTCTTGGGACACCAAAAGGGGGATTTTTTTTCACTCTGGGTGCTCCTACCCCACTATCTCCAGGGGCAAACCAACGTCTCATAAAGCTCTTTAGAATATCGGGAAGGTCAGCTCGAGGAAGGGATGCAGGAGTGGGCTGACAGCACTGAGCAGCAAAAGCCTTCAAAGTCTGACCTTCCTGCCCGCTTTCAGTTAGGGGTGAAACGCGCAGCTAGTCAAAGAAGGAGACAATCAGGTCCTTGAAGGGGAAGTCTCAAGCAGTCCCACTCCCAAGAAAGCCCCGAGTCCTGCCAGAGCCGCAGCACCTCCTTCGCCCTTGGTACCCCATCGGTGACAGCGGGTGTTGTGCAGAAAGAGCAGAAGACAAAACGGACAGAAGAGCCTAAACCCCTCGGGGATCTGTTAGAGCACAGCCCCTCGCTGATGCTCTCCCATCACGGGCATCCACAGCGCCCGCTCCTCGCTGCTGCTGCTGCTGCTGCTGCTGGAAAAGGGACAGACGCAACTCACCGCCCGCCGCGACCCACTTTCGTCCCCAAGGTCCCCGCTTCAGTGCCATGCAGCACTCCCCAGGCTGCACCCGCCGCCCCGCTCCCGGCCCCGCTCACTCTGCGTATCCCGTGCTCCAGGGCAGGCGGCGGCGGCCGTCGCGGGGGCTCTGCACCGCCCGCCCCGTGTGGTCGTCGGCGCGGCGCAGCTCCTCGGGAGTCAGCTGGAGGAAGGCCGGCCGGCAGAACGCGGCTGGCGGCGGCGATCCCCGCCCGGCCCCGGCTCCGGCCCCGCCGCCCCGGGGTTCT